>CM022765.1:14351482-14708982 GCA_012411365.1 Ameiurus melas | reverse complement strand
ATTGTTGTCCTATGGACAGACTCTCCCACCTCAGCTGTAGTTCTCTGCAGTTCATCCAGAGTGATCATGGGCCTCTTGGCTGCATCCCTGATCAGTCTTCTCCTTGTCTGAGCTGAAAGTTTAGAGGGACAGCCAGGTCTTGGTAGATTTGCGGTGGTCTGATACTCCTTCCATTTCAAAATGATCGCTGCACCAGTGCTCCTTGGGATGTTTAAAGCTTGGGAAATCTTTTGTATCCAAACCGGCTTTAAACTTCTCCACAACAGTATTACGGACCTGCCTGGTGTGTTCCTTGGTCTTCATGATGCCTCTTCGGCTTTCAACAGAACCCTGAGACTATCACAGAGCAGGTGCATTTATACAGAGACTTGATTACACACAGGTGGATTCTATTTATCACCATCAGTCATTTAGGACAACATTGGATCATTCAGAGATCCTCGCTGAACTTCTGGAGTGAGTTTGCTGCACTGAAAGTAAAGGGGCCGAATAATTTTGCACGCACCACTTTTCAGTTTTTTATTTGCTAAAAAAGTTTAAAATATCCAATAGATTTCGTTCCACTTCACAATTGTGTCCCACTTGTTGGTGATTCTTCACAAAAAATTTAAATGTTATATCTTTATGTTTGAAGCCTGAAATGTGGCAAAAGGTTGAAAAGTTCAAGGGGGCCGAATACTTTCGCAAGGCACTGTACACCCATGACACATATGAAGGCGCAGGTTCATCACCCATTGGAAAAGTGCTGTTATATAAATGAACAACAAACAATAACAGTATAGCCAAGCATTACCTTGTGATAATCTTCATGTTATTTAATTTGAAAAGCAATCAGTTAATCCAAAGGATAGCTGTGGTGTTACACAGCTGCCAGGGTCTTGCTTGTCCATTTTCAAGAAGTACAAACGTTTCCACGTCCTTTTCATATAAATATCCAAGTTGACCAAGTTAAATTGCATCTATACATAAGGATTTTGTTACTGCTGGTAAATACTTCTTAACATATATACTTCTACAGGATGTCTTGTTCATTTGATCAAAATTGTCTAATAAAGCATACATGGTTTTACTTAAATCATTAATTCAATTTTTATACAACTATTAATACATACATGTGTATGTCTGTCAAATTAATCCTTTTTTTACAATTACTATGAACCTCTATTCATATATTCTTGTATTAATAGACTTTCAAAGTAACTTTTTTTTTCTTTTGTATTTCATTGTAATAAATATATTTCACTAATTTGATGTAAGTTGTTGCATCAGTCAGACTTTCACACATTTTTCATTTATCTTACAGTTGCCAATGTTGTAAAAAGGTATTCGGGTTTACAGATTCCCCTCATAAAACCAAAGAGTTACAGTGTGAGAGTGTGTGGGCAGGATGGCACAGTCTACACTGGGAATGAAGACCAGCTAGAAGCCTGGAAAGATTTCTACCTGCCAGAGAGAATGGAGATGGTGGTGATTGGTGCGATTGATGACTTCCCATGTGATGCATTTGGCCTGCAGTTAGTTCTCTTGCTGTGTGAAGACGGGAACATCTATGCGTATGAAGATGAAGTTCTGCACCTTGTAGCCAGGAATGTAACAGAGCTGTTTGAAACTGGTTTGACTTTTCCCGGATTAGAATGCTACAAGCTGGGGGAATGTTTCGAGGACTATGTAAGTATTTACAGTTTTCCATTTAAATATTAGTGACCTTCATTGATGATTAACTTTTTCCATGTAGACACTAAGTGTGGCCTGTTCTGTTTTTCAGACTGAGGAAGAATACAACGAAATCATGGTATCTGATGACGTCAAAGAAATGAAAGAGGCACACACACAGTTCCGTGAAACATTGGAGCTTGAACTTCTGGAATCTCTAAAGGAATTCAAAAACAGTCAATTTAAGGTGAGTTTCAATGCGAGTGAGAATGTGTGTGGGTGGGGGGGGTGTCCAGTTTCTTTCATCAGCGTAGTCCTTTGCAGTGTCCATTGCAATTTCTGAGTAAGTTTCAGAATTTCAAATGCACCCTGTTTTGATTTTTGTTTTTTTCAGGGTGTGGAGGAAGGCATGGTCCAGCCCAAGAAGAATTTAGACACAGTAATAGAGTGTCAGGAGATTGTTGTTCATAACCACATTGTTCCTTCATACACAAAACTGTTGATTGTTAAATAAAGAACGTACATATATGTACAGTACTGTGCAAATGTCAGAGACCACTATTTTGTTTTGAATCAAATGATGATGGGAAAATGTACGTTATTTTCAGTCAAACATCCATGCAGTACTTATTTATGCAGGTCAGTATTAAAGTTCAATATTACAAATAATATATTTAAACATTTCATACTGACATTTGTGACCTTATTTTGGGATGATTGAAAAATGTATTTAACAGAAAACCACATCATTATTCTCTGACACCAAATAATTATTCTAACAATAAGTACTAAATGGCCATTTATGTTGAATGGAGTTCATGTGTGTGCTATTAAAGTGTCATGTGATAAGTATACCTTTTCTGGAAGGCCCCAGAGTTTGCTAGAGAACATACCTAAACAAACAGCATCATGAAAACCAAGGAGCTATCAAAACAAATCTGGGAAATAGTTCTACAAATGTATCAATCAGGGTTTGGTGAGTTAAGAAATAGACTTAAGTATGTTCTCTAACAAAGTCTGGTGCCTTCTAGGAATGGGTGTATTTATACTGAGACATTTTCCTTGCACACAAGTGTACTCCATTCAACTAATTATGCGACTTCTAATAACACCTGGTTTATGGATTTCACAGCAATGAGGTTGAATTCTTATTCAACTCTTATATTGAGTATTGTAAGTATTCATTATTACAAACAATCAGAAAAGTTCAAGGGGGTACATACTTATGTCACTGTCTCTGTGTGTGTGTGTGTGTGTGTGTGTGTGTGTGTGTGTGTGTGTGTATAATCTTTTACCTCTCTTTTTCTTTTGTCGAAAATGTATATATGATGTTTTATATACAGTTGATTGTTTATAGATCCTTGTGCAATCCATGTCCAGTTCACCCATAGGCCCATGTTTGGGAGGTGGGAGGAAACTGTAGAACCCAGAGAAAACCCATGCAGACAAAGGGAAATGATTTCTGCTTATTTTCAAACATTTTTAATCTCTCTTTCTGGGCATGTAATCTACACTTTCTTTTACTTTTTAATGTATAGAGACATTTCATCTACAAATTATCCCAAAAGTATCCACACACAGGAGAAATTTTTGCTTAGTTATTTTTATTTTATTGCTTATTTTTATATAATATTACACACAACCCCAATTTCAAAAAAGTTGTGACGGTGTGTAAAATGCAATGATTTACAAATCCAATAAACCCATATGTTATTCACAATAGAACAAAAAACATATCAAATGTTAAAACTGAGTAAATGTACCATTTTAAGAAAAAAATATTAATTTGATGGCTGCAACACATCTAAAAAAAATTGGGATGGGGCAACAAAAGGCTGGAAAAGTGAGTGTTACTAAAAAGAAACAGCTGGAGGTTAATTGGCAACAGGTCAGTAACATGACTGGGTATAAAAAGAGTATCTTGGAGAGGCAGAGTTTTTCAGAACTTAAGCTGGGCAGAGGTTCACCAATCTGTGAAAAACCCAATCATGTTGCCATTTGGTACTGCAGTATGGGTATTGAAATCATACACACTGTATAATTTGTATATCTTTGGTAAATGACTTTACATGATCTACCATATAGTGACTGACCCTGTATACACAAGATCCCTGAAATTGGGCAGTTAAAGACGGGGGGGAGGAAATCAGGTAATACAGAGTTTCGTGATTCTGTGCCCAATGTAGCATCATACTCTTGTTGCTGGCTGATAGGAGTGGAACCTGATGCCATTGTAGCCCATCTATCACAGGGTTTGACATGTTGTGCATTCTGAGATGCTTTTCTGCTCTGTAGAGACTGTTGTGATGTTTAATGTGAGCATTACCTGAAGCTGGTGAAGTGTGCAATCTGCTTGATTGTACTGTATGTGTTGCGTTGCTGCTATATAATTGGCTGACTGGGATAATTGAGTGTGAATGAGTGTTTGTAATAAAGTGGTCAGTGAATGCAAAATCAGCATTAACAATATATTTGTTTATGCCACTTTATATACTTTCTGCATTATATTACCTATCGATGACTGTATAACTAAATGAAATACCAATGAAATACACTACAGAATGTAGACATTTTTAATTCATTGTAGGTATTCTAAAAGCACAATCTTTTGTATGAGTCAGTTACAGTGATTGTTTAACAAAAAATTTTAAACTCTTATTACAGGAGCCTGTTAAGTATCTGTCTAACAAGCATTTACTAATGGCAAAATATTTACTTTTAAATAATTTAACAGGTTTCCTTCAATATCAACTAATAAAATGATCAAAAACATATATGTATGTGAAACAAGGACATTTATTTCCATTTTCCTGCCAATCCAGCACTTTTTGTGGTCAGTTGGAGGAATCTTTGTATCAAATAAATAAAATAAACAGTATGTTGATGTATAAAATAGTGTATATAATAATCTGCCACTATACGGCAATGTACTACACTATTATTTCCATATCTCCACTGAGTTTCCTGTTTATTTGTTTCTTTTTTTTTTACTCACTGACTCACCTAATTTATTTAGCTCCCGCAAATAAAACCTACTTTGGAGAACTTTGAAGATTTAATGTTAGTCTTATAATATACCTAAGATTGCATAAAGAGGGAGGATACACTAATCCAAATGTCGAAACCAACACTAGAAAAATAAATGAGTAAGAGCTACAGATATAGTAACAACAATGGCAAAGTATTAGTAATGGTAATGGTTACAACAATAAGCAGTTCTTTAGCAGTTGTGCAAGGAAATGAAACACTTCCTGGAAAATGAAACGTAAAGGTGAGTATCATGGGTGTGGTGCACATACTGAACAATCTGTCCGACTGCTCAAACACGGTGATCGTCGCTCTAGAAGGTTTTCTCGAATTTGTTTGTTGAACAATGGAAGCCAGTGTATCGGTAAATGTCTTTTATTTTCCCTTTTTTCTTTAGAAATATATACATTGAATGAGTTAAAGCAAATTAAATTACTGCTCTTATATCTGATATATGTAAAACCTACTAATTTGGAATTTCATGTTTTTTTGGTTTGTTTTTTAAAATATAAGAATACACAAAAGAAAGCTTTCAAAAAGAGGTAAGTAAATGAGTTTTGTAGAAATATGTTACTGCTAACCAAATGTAAAATTAACCACTGCTCAGCCATGTTGCCTCTAACTTTAACTACACTCCTAATACAGTTATTGGACTATTTAGTGTGTTATTTGCAGTGCATTTTGGATTTGCCAAATTACTGTTATCTCTGAAAAAAATTTAGGATTGTTTAGTATAACACGTTATCACTGTAAATGGAAAAAAAACTAACATTAGGTTTTTAACTACATATTTGACTTATTCTTCTTTCAGGAAATGCAGTAAAGCTTTCATCGAACAAGAATTCAAAAAGATTGAACACTTACAAGCAGCCGGATTATTATTAATCACTCGCTCACTGGTCATGTCAATAAAAAACAAAAAGCTCTTTGTTCACATTGATGAGGTAGGTGTGTGTGTGTGTGTGTGTGTGTGTGTATGTATGTATATATACATATATATATTATAAAATATATATGTAAAATTCTATTTGATCTCTTCCATCTAATATTAATATATTTGCAATATATTTGTTTGTCTCAGATGCTTCATAGCATTTTCTTCCTCGGGTACATTTATAACCCCAAGTTGACTCCCAGTGAGTTCTTCATAAAATCTACAATAGATAAATTGAAGAAATTGTTTCCTGAGTCATCGCAAAATTTTACACTTGAATTGAAGGATGAATTGATGGAATTGTTTCCTGAGCCATTTGAGAAGTACAAAACTCATCTGCCAACTCGCACTCCCTTTTCCATTCTGCTAAACATGGTGAGTCAAAAGTGCAATGATCTTCCCAACAAGTATCATGTGTCAAAAGAAAAATAAAAGGTCAGCACTATCTTTGAGGTTGGCATGTGTTAAATATAATTTAAACTGAAGATTTTCAATCCTTTTATTTGTATGTAAATTGACCCTTTTGTATGAATTAAAATAGAAAAATTACAATCCTGGTGAATGCTGTAAAACATTCATTGTTTTGTTTCAACTTACATTCTGAAATCAACATGAAGTATTGCACAAACATTATAGATATCTATAAAACTACATTTAAAATGGCAAAACTGCATTTTTGACAAGAGAATAAAAAATTGCTAGAAAACAACGTTCATTTTCTATCTCAAGTCCCTCAGAAAAGCTTGCAATAGTATTTTATCGGAATTATCAGGCACAGCAGCAGATGCCATTGTAAAATTGTGCTTTTATTGTAAAAGTAGATTAAGTTCAGGAAAACAGAATGGGGCAGACAAAGCTAGATTCACAAAGACAGGATCAAAGAACTGGAGTGTGACAACTGGGAGCTGTAATCTGAAGTAGCTATGTTTGTAGGCCACACTGCAGATTGGGAAGTGGAAGTCTACACACCCCTTTGGCCAAGTCAGTACGCAGATCTTAATTCTATCAAAAACCTGTGGAATGACTTCAAGAGAGCCGTGCATAGGAGATCCCCACACAGTTGGATAGATCTGGGTGTCGTTCAGGGAGGAGTGGAATAAAATTGAAAAATCATAATAAAGAATTAGCTTTAACAAAGAATTAGTTAAAGGGTGTACAAACAGCCACCCCTCCCCCCAAGGTAGCTATGTAAATTTTAAATTGTATCACACCCTAAATATTCACTTTTAATCATATTATTCGATGTTGTTGTTGTTCTATGTTTAAACATTTTCATTTGATTACTTTGTTGTTGTTTCCATTTATATTTAGATGGAGATACTTTATGGCACTGAAGACAAAATAAAAGAAAATCTTCAGCTTCTGCTTGAAGAACTCAAATTCCCATACCCCCTTCACAGGTCAGGCAATGAACATCAGCATTATTACATACTGGAGGCAACAGTAATCTGTGTGTGTTATTCAGAAACTGATTTACAAAAGAAGTACTACGGGGCATCTCTTTCTTGCAGAAAAGGAAAGGCAAAGAGTATTTTAATCGACCTGTCTTGTCTTAAAACATGGCACGAGTTTGTATCTCATGAAGTCATGTCATTTACGTCAGGAGGTCGATGCAATGGCATAACATTCCCTGAGTCAGTGAAATGTCAGGCGTACTTTAGAGACTGGAATGAAAATGTTTATAGAGAAAAAAGTCCATGTTTAAAATGTAAAGAGCTGTTTAATCTACAAGATGCAGACCTAGGTAGCGTGAAACATCCCTATGGGAACTGTGCTGAGACAGAGTGCTTGAGTAAACTACTTTGCAATAATAAAGACATACGAGAGAAAACACTGATGGTAAATTATACAGAGGAAAACTTGGGGTCTTTCAGACGTTCAACAAAAGACCGCGTGATAGAAGATCTTGCTGAGGTTGGCATTCAAATGAATAATGCCAATTTTCTCTTCTACAGCCCAATGCCACCTTTCTAAGTATACTGTACTGTTGTGTGAAAAATCAGCAGTTTCTAAAAAAAAAAATAAAAAATAATAATAATAATAGCCCATGGTCAAAGTCACTTGGATCATAATTTTACTCTAGTCTGATGTTTGATGTGGACATTAACTGAAGCTCTTGTATTTGCATGATTGTATGTATTTCTCTGCTGCCAGATGATTGGCTGACTGGATAATTGCATGACTGAGCTTGTATACAGGTGTTTGTATTAAAGTGACCAGTGAGTGTATATAATAATTATGCATATTTGTTCATTTATCTTTCTAATTGTTAATGTAAATGTCTTGTATTAATTAAACACATGCTTTCTCTCTGTGCCATAGCAATGCCCATCCATTCATTCAACCACTTCAACCACTTACTCCTTTTCAGGGTCGCAGGGGAACCTGGAGCCTATCCCAGGGGCCATAGCAATGTATTTTTGAATATACTTTAAGCACCCTATTCATTTGTGACATACAGTGGTATGCAAAAGTATTCAACACCTATGGAATTGATCAGATTTCTCTGAAAAACAAATGATAAATACACATAGTTTTCATTTTAGTATGTTTATTGCAAGCCCATGTTCTCTTGCAATGAATTTTCAAAGTTAAAATGAATTATTGATCAGCAGATATTTCAAAGAAGTTCAAAAACTGAAAAATACTTCTTACAGAAGTATTCGACTTCTCAGGTTCTTTAAGCACCAGATGAAAGATATTGTCTTAACAAGGACACAATTGACTTTGTGTCTTTACCTAGAATTTGTCTTCACCTGCTAAATATTGAAACAGTTCTAATTTTCTGAACTTCAGTTGAACCATCATTGAAGAGAGTCTGTCTGCCGGAAAGGAGTGAAAATGAAGGCTACAGAGCATTTTAAGAATTAGTTTTTAAGCATTTAAGAATTTAGGAATAGGGTATGAAATTATATCTAAGAGGTTGCACATCCCAATAAACCCAGGTGCACACTGTACAATTTTTAATAGTCCTTTACAATTGTTGCTTGTCAGGCTGTACGAACATGATCCCAGCTATAAGCCATGTCACACTGTGGGATCTCAGTTGAAATTAATGTCAGACTGTACAACAGTCAAGACTTCTTATAACTGGACACTGTTGTGGTTAAAATATACATAAAATAAACACGAGGGAGACCTAGTGTCACGGGCCGTGATGTGAAGGAAGCAGGCAGGATGCAATCGCGGTAGAACGGTGACCTTATTTACAGTGGTGAAAGCCGACAGATCCAAAACAAGAGAAACACAAGAGAAGCCAAAACACGAGAAACAAACACCCTGAACTAAGCTATGCTAACTTAGCTATGGCTAACGCTAAGGCTAAGGCATAAAAATGACAAGAAAACAAGACTCGCTATAGTCGCACTCGAGTTATACATTGAATACATTCATTCACATTTTAAGATTAACACACTAAGGCAGGGGTGCTCACACTTTTTTGACCTGCGAGCTACTTTTAACATGACCAGTCAAGGAGATCTACCTACATTAAAAATGCGAAATATATATTTATTTATATATATACACTGAGTATACTTTAAATATATATACGCACAATATATATGTTCATGTACCTTGTATAACTGCATGAGCCCTTATGGCACACTACAATTCAGTACATTTTTGGTCAATACCTTACTCTGATGACTTGCACTGAATAGAATCAGCCAGGGTTGCACAGTCCGAACAGTAGCTGCTGGTAGCCAGCCTCAAGCAGGCCTCCAAATGATGATCAGTCATTGTGGAACGGTATTTGGACTTAATAATCTTCATGTGGGAAAAGGCTGACTCACATAAATAAGTAGAGCCAAATAATTCAGTCAAGGAGGTTATACATTTCCTCATGTTTGGGTACTTTTCCCCTGTGAGTAAGTTCCAAAACTGTCCATGAGACCTGGACTTCAGCTGAAGGTCAATCTGTAGTTTTAGAATCTCATCCTTCACTTCAGACGAGTTCAGTAGAAACAGCGTTGCAGTTTTCGATGAGAGTGAATCAACCTCAACATTGTGACTGGCTCCAATAAAGCAAAGTCTTGAAAGCGTCTGTGAAACTGAGCGACAGACAGCTGTCAATCTGCTCCGTGTAGCTTGCAATGTTCAACTGCGCACAAGCCTTCCGCTGCGTCTCCAGATCTGACACGAGGTTTTGGAAGTTCCCAAAATCATGGCGCTGCAGCTTTGAGGACAGAAGTTGCATTTTCCGTTTAAAGGCATTAACTGAGCTTATCATATTGACCACAGTTTTGTCTTTTCCTTGCAGAGGAAAATGCCAAGTCCAGCAGACACTGATCATCATTGAGTTGGGTGTATTCTGCATGTTTAACAGCAAAGAGAAACTCCCTTATCTCCCTAAATCCTCGGCCATGACTTCACAGCGTCGTGGAACTACTTCTTGATAGCTGGAGAGCTTTGATTGAAGATAATATTTTGGTTTTGTGTTTAAAGTTCCGAAACAACGAGTCAAAAATAGAAATATAGAGCAGATATGAAAGTAAATTATAAACCAGAAATACAGAAAAATGTAAAAGATACATACTGATAGATGGTGAGGATTCTTGTCTCACTAGGAAGGGTCAGGCGTGGTGTAGACGAGGGCCTTAATTTTTAAGAGAACCATGAGGAGCCATTTATAAGAATAGCTGAGTCACATTGCACCTGCACAGTGAGACCAAGGTCGTCGCTCTAAATTGTTTTCTCTCTCTCCCATTTTCAATCCTAATGGTAATTTTTGGGAAAGCTTTTTTAACCTAATGGTAATTTTTTATGAGCCTTTTTTAAACCTCATGGTAAATGTAGATGAGCTCTTTTTAACCCTATTGGTATTGATATCATAGTCTTTCTAAATATATTGGTTATCCATCCATCCATCCATCCATCTTCTACCGCTTATTCCTTCTTCAGGGTCGCGGGGAACCTGGAGCCTATCCCAGGAAGCATCTGGCACGAGGCGGGGTACACCCTGGACAGGGTGACAGTCCATCGCAGGGCACAATCACATACACACTCACACACCCATTCATACACTACGGACACTTTAGACACACCAATCAGCCTACCATGCATGTCTTTGGAATGGGGGAGGAAACCGGAGTACCCGGAGGAAACCCCCGCAGCACGTGGAGAACATGCAAACTCCGCACACACATGGTCCCGGGGGATAATCGAACCCCAGACCCTGGAGGTGTGAAGAATGTGTATATTATTTTTTACTGTGTAAATAAAGTATAAATACTGGAGCTTGAGCTCCAGGTGTCAGATCACTTCTGAGAATTCTCATTTGTGTGGATCTCGTGTGGTGGACCGAAATAAAAACTGGACCCTTGCTTTTCCTCACTCACGGCTGGTGTTCTTTTTTCTATGTCCATCTGGGTTTACAGATGTGAGTATTCTATGTTGAATTTTAAGTGTATTTGGGTAATAGGATAAATTCGGGCCAGCAGTTGGAAACACTCTCACTTGAGTCGCACTTAAATCGCAAAAAAAAAAAGACTTGCGACTTGACTTGGACTCTTGGAATAACTGACTCAAGACTTGAATTGGACTTGAAGACAGAGAGTCGTGAAAAACAGAAGTCATTTTGGTTTGGCATTCCCAATTACGTTCTCTCTTTACTACCCCACATGACAGCATCAAACACCACATTTTTCTGTTCATTCTACGTTCATTCATTCCCGATCCATATGTGCTGCAGCAGCAAATATCACAACAATTCATCTCTAAACCCACCAAGCCAGCATTATTACATACACCCATGATGCATATGAAGGCGCAGGTTCATCACCCATTGGAAAAGTGCTGTTATATAAATGAACAACAAACAATAACAGTATAGCCAAGCATTACCTTGTGATAATCTTTATTTAATTTGAAAAGCAATCAGTTAATCCAAAGGATAGCTGTGGTAACCTACCAGGGGCTTGCTTGTCCATTTTCAAGAAGCCAAATGTTTCCATGTCCTTTTCACATAAAAATCCAAGTTGACCAAGTTAAATTGCATCTATACACAAGGGTTTTGTTACTGCTGGTAAATACTTCTTAACATACATATACTTCTACAGGATGTCTTGTTCATTTGTTCAAACTTGTCTAATAAAGCATACATGGTTTTTTACTTAAATCCTTAATTGAATTTTTATACACAAAAACTATTAATACATACATACATATGTATGTCAAATTAATCCTTTTTTTTCAATTACTATGAACCTCAATATTCATATATTCTTGTATTAATAGACTTTCAATTTAACTTTTTTGTTTTGTATTTCATTGTAATAAATATATTTCACTAACTGCCATGTGGTAATTTGTGGGTTATTTTCTATATTCTAATTTGATGTACATTGTTGCATCAGTCAGACTTTCACACATTTTTCATTTATCTTACAGTTGCCAATGTTGTAAAAAGGTATTCGGGTTTACAGATTCCCCTCATAAAACCAAAGAGTTGTAGTGTGAGAGTGTGTGGGCAGGATGGCACAGTCTACACTGGGAATGAAGACCAGCTAGAAGCCTGGAAAGATTTCTATGATAAGATTTATAAGATTTCCCATGTTATGCATTTTGCCTGCAGTTAGTTCTCTTGCTGTGTGAAGACGGGAACATCTATGCGTATGAAGATTGTCACGTATCCGGAAACCCGGGACTCCATTTCCCATCAGCCACTGCACTACACCACCTGACCACATGCACCTGACTCACGTTTTTTGTTAATGAGCACCGATGTGTATATATAGTCTTTGTCTGCACTCTTTCCCTGTCTTTCGTTGTTATAGACTCACGTCACTTCTGTCTCTGTGTTTTTGTTTCATGCCACAGTATTATGCCCAGTTGTCCTAGTGTCTTTGTTTCGTTGTTCGTGTGTTTAAAATAAATGTTTAAAAAATCTGCGATTGCTTCGGCCTCAACTCGCCAGACGTGACAGAACGAAAGACCGTGACTACGAAGCAGTAGATTTTTTATTTTTTTTTTCGGATACAGCAGTTTGCTCCCACCCTCCCTCCCCGATGGGTCTCATGGATTCCCCCCTGTTTGCTGACCTCAAGGATTCCCCGCTGTTCAGCTACCTCAGAGTCGCGCAGCCGGTGAGTCCTGTGACGGAAGTCTCTCCGCCGCCCCGCTATGTGTGTGAGGACGCTCCAGCTCCGTGCGGACTCATGAATTCACCTCTGTTCGCTGACCTCAGGGACTCCCCGCTGTTCAGCTACCTTAAGGTGCCTCAGCCTTCCTGTTCAGCTGAGGTCGTCGCACAGCCTTCCTGTTCAGCTGAGGTCGTCGCACAGCCTTCCTGTTCAGCTGAGGTCGTCGCACAGCATCCCTGCTCGGCTGTGGACGTCGCTCAGCTTCCCTGCTCGGCTGTGGACGTCGCTCAGCTTCCCTACCCGGCTGTGGACGTCGCTCGGCCTTCCTGCTCGGCTGTGGACGTCGCTCAGCTTCCCTACCCAGCTGTGGACGTCGCTCGGCCTTCCTGCTCGGCTGTGGACGTCGCTCGGCCTTCCTACTCGGCGGACCGCTCGCGCCTTCCTGCTCGGCTGTGGACGTCGCTCGCCTTCCTGCTCGGCTGTGGACGTCGCTCGGCCTTCCTGCTCGGCTGTGGACGTTCGGCGCCGCTTCCTGCTCGGCTGTGGACGTCGCTCGGCCTTCCTGCTCGGCTGTGGACGTCGCTCGGCCTTCCTGCTCGGCTGTGGACGTTCGGCCGGCCTTCCTGCTCGGCTGTGGACGTCGCTTCGGCCTTCCTGCTCGGCTGAGGTCGCTCGCGGCCTTCCTGCTCGGCTGCGGTCGTCTCTCTGCCATCCTGCTGCGCTGAGGACGGCACTTTGCCTCCATGTTCCGCTGAAGACGCTGGCCTTTCCCTCGCTGCGCGCTCAGTGGGTCGCTTCCCCTTCCTGCTCCACGGAGGGCCCGTTTTCCCCCCTCATGCTCCGCGGAGAGCGTGTTCCTCCCTCGGGCCTCGCGGAGAACCTCGCTTCTCTCCCTGGCCTCGCGGAGAACCTCGCTCCCCGTGAGCCTCGCGGAGAACCTCGCTCCCCGTGAGCCTCGCGGAGAACCTCGCCCCCCCGTGAGCCTGCGCAGGAGAACCTCGCGTTCCCCCGTGAGCCTCGGGAGACCCCGCTCCCCTCGTGCGCGTCTGGTACTTCCGCCCTTGAACCTCGCGGTGAGGCATGCTCCGCTCTCCTGTCCCGTGGGGACGTCGCCCCTTTCTTTCATGCTTTGCCAGGGACTTCCCCGCGCCCTTGTGCCATGGTGGAAGCTGCCCCGGCCTCCTGGTTCTGCTGGGGACTTTTGGCCCGGAGGGCGGGACCCCGGAGGGGGCGCATTTTTTTTTGGCGCTCAGGAGTAGCGCCCCTTGAGGGGGGATCTGTCACGTATCCGGAAACCCGGGACTCCATTTCCCATCAGCCACTGCACTACACCACCTGACCACATGCACCTGACTCACGTTTTTTTGTTAATGAGCACCGATGTGTATATATAGTCTTTGTCTGCACTCTTTCCCTGTCTTTCGTTGTTATAGACTCACGTCACTTCTGTCTCTGTGTTTTTGTTTCATGCCACAGTATTATGCCCAGTTGTCCTAGTGTCTTTGTTTCGTTGTTCGTGTGTTTAAAATAAATGTTTAAAAAATCTGCGATTGCTTCGGCCTCAACTCGCCAGACGTGACAAAGATGAAGTTCTGCACCTTGTAGCCAGGAGTGTAACGGAGCTGTTTGAAACTGGCTTGACTTTTCCAAGATTAGAATGCTACAAGCTAGGGGAATGTTTCGAGGACTATGTAAGTATTTACATAAGTGTGGCATTTACTAAGTGTGGCCTGTTTTGTTTTTCAGACAGAGGAAGAATACAAGGAAATCATGGAATCTGATGACGTCAAGGAAATGAAAGAGGCATACAAAAAGCTCTGTGAATCATTGGAGCTTGAACTTCAGGAATCTTTCAAGGAATTCAAAAGCAGTCAAGCAGGGCTGGGTGTCCAGTTTCTTTCATCAGCGTAGTCCTTTGCAGTGTCCATTGCAATTTCTGAGTAAGTTTCAGAATTTCAAATGCAACTTGTTTTGATATTTATTTTTTTCAGGGTGTGGAGGAAGGCATGGTCCAGCCGAAGAAGAATTCAGACACAGTAATAGAGTGTCAGGAGATTGTCCCGACCACTGTACCAATCACTGTAAAACAAAGATTTTTTTAAACTCTTATTAGAGGAGCCTGTTAAGAATCTGTCTAACAAGCATTTACTAATGGCAAAATATTTACTTGGAAATGATGAAAGGAAATTCTCTTTTATCATCTTATATTTTATATTATGTACCCTCTTATATTATGAACTGCTCTCAAATATACGATGAATGTAATCATTTAGTTACCTCTTTGAATAAGCTGATCAACTGCTATCCTTGATTATATTATGTACTTCTGTGTCAACATGACATGGGACTTAGTTTGTCTAAATCTGTACCAGGACCAGTAGAAACCGTCCACGCACGGCTTCTTATCTATATGTATAAATACTTCTGTTTTGAATGAATAAACCGGACGTCTCTGTGAGCATGCATGTGTCAAATAAATAAAATAAACAGTACAACGGTGTATAAAATAGTATATAATAATCTGCCACTATACGGCAATGTACCACATTATTATTTCCATATCTACACTGAGTTTCCTGTTTGTTTGATTTTTTTTACTCACTGACTCACCTACTAATTTATTTAGCTCCCGCAAAAAGCCTACTTTGGAGAACCATAAAGATTTAATGTTAGTCTTATAATATACCTAAGATTGCATAAAGAGAGAGGATACATTAATACAAATGTCGAAACCAACACTAGAAGAAAATAAATAAATGAGTAAGAGCTACCTATCTGATATATGTAAAAACCTACTAATTTGGAATTTCATGTTTTTTTTGTTTTTTTTAAAATATAAGAATACACAAAAGAAAGCTTTCAAAAAGAGGTAAGTAAATGAGTTTTGTAGAAATATGTTACTGCTAACCAAATGTAAAATTAATCACTGCTCAGCCATGTTGCCTCTAACTTTAACTATACTCCTAAGACAGACTAGAAGAAATTAGTTATTGGGCTTTTCAGTGTGTGATTTGCAGTATATATTTGCAGGATAACTGAAATCTGTTAACTGTGAAACATTTAAGGATTATTTAATAAAGCACATGTTATCACTGTCAATTTTAAAACGTACCTAACATTAGATTTTTAACTACATATTTGACCTTTTTTTTTCTTCAGGAAACCCGGTCCAAATCTCTTGAAATGTCAAGAAAGTAACAAAGAAAGCTTAATAGAATGCAGTACCTCATTAATCCTGCACACACTGTCCATGACAACAGAGAATAAAAATCAGGGAAATCACCAACCCTGTGTTTACATGAGTGAGGTAAGTTCATTTTAAATTGGCAGTCCTGTGTCTATAGCTGTGCCCATATCTAGTAATAGATTTTGTCTTACACTAAACCTAACTAATCCTAACATTAAACATGACACCACTATGACAGTCATAATGGTGTCACAAACCTAATCAATTTGTGTAAAATCACATTATTATTCATGGTATTAGGATAGTATTTAGATCATAACTGGGATGCACTTTTTTTTACATAATTTTTTTGTCATATCGTAATATTAATGCATTAAAAGTTTCATATTTCCTCATTACAGTATGACAGGCTAATTTTCAGCAAACAGTTGACATACTAGTGCATATGCGGGCTTGTTCCCGGGTTAGAACTGTTTAAGGCCGTACAACAGACAACCATGTCAGTCACAATGGGCTATATTCAGAGTTGAGCTAAAATGACGTAACTCTGGGTTTAAGTGCTACTCAGAGTATTAATGTACTAACTTACTGTGTTAATGACCTTTTGATTTCAATTAATTTTCTTTAGTCCAACGTCACCCTGAAATTGATGGGTTTTTTTTCAAACTGTAGTCATGACGAACACATAAGTTCTTACCTACAAGCTGTACATTTGTAAAGGAGAAGTTTCCTGAGCCATTTGAGAAGTACAAAACTCATCTGCCAACTCGCACTCCCTTTTCCATTCTGCTAAACATGGTGAGTCAAAAGGGCAAAGATCTTCCAAACAAGTGCCATGTGTCAAAATATGTCATGACATTAAAAATTTTAAGGAAATTTAAGTGAACAAAAGGTCAGCATTATCTTTGAAGCTCCCATGTTTATAAATAGAATCTAAACTGTGGATTTTCTTTCGTTTTGGTTGTGTGTAAATAAACCCTATTGAATTCATTCAAATAGAAAGATGATAATCATGGTGAATTAAAAAAAAATGGTGTTATAGCATGGGTGGTGATTGGAATCAGGCGTGTTCAGTCAGAAGTCAGGGGAGCTGGAGCGTGACGACTAGGAGCTGTAACTGGAGCCATGTTCTTGTAGGCCGCACTGCAGAATGGGAAGTGGAATTCGAAACACCCCTTTGACCCAGTCAGGGGCCAGATCTAAATTCTATCAAAAACCCATGGAATGACTTAAAGAGAGCCATGCACAGGAGATCCCCATGCAATTGGACAGATCTGGGTTTCTTTCAAGGCAGAGTGGAATAAAATTGCCAAATCATGGTGCTAAGTTGGTAGACTATTACCCCTAAAGTCTGAGTGCTGTATTACAAGGAAAAGGTGCTTTAATAAAGTATTAGTTAAGGGGTGTGCACACTTATGCAACCAAGCTTTTTCTTTTTTCTCCTAAATGTTTGTTTTAATTTCAATTTTTTGTTTTGTTGCTATATCGCATTAACGGAGGAAAAATATTATCTTAGTTTCATTTATACATCACAAAATCCTGCAATTTTAACAGGGGTGTGTAGACTTTTTTTATCCACTGTACATCAAACATCATCAGACTCCAGCTTTAGCTGTGAAAGAAATCAGTGTACAGAGTAACAATTTCCTATTAAAAATTCCATTATAATGAAGTACTGGACTCTTTGTCATTTGGTTATTGTGTACCGTAGGCTTTAATCAATACATTTTCAAACAGGACCTCCACAATAAAGGGTAGCAGTGGGAATTTTAAATAGTATCACACCCTACAGTAAATATTCACTTTTAATCATACAACTATTTGATGTAGTTAATGTTCTATGTTTTAACATCGTTTTTGAACATGTTTTTCATTTGATTAATTTGTTGTTGATGTTTCCTTTTATATTTAGATGGAGATACTTCATTGCACTGAAGAGAAAATAATAAAAGAGCTTCTGCTTCTGCTGAAGAAACTCAGATTCCCAAACCCTCTCCACAAACCAGGCAGCAAATACGAGCAGTATTACACTCTAGAGTCAACGGTAATCTGTGTGTGTTGTTCAGATTCTGATCCACAGAAGTACTACGGGGCATCTCTTTCCTGTAGAAAAGGAAATGCAAAGAGAATTCTGATCGACCTGTCTTGTCTTAACACATGGCACAGATTTGTATCTCATGCAGTCATGTCATTTACTCTAAGAGCTGGTGATGGTATTACATTCCCTGAGTCAGTGAAATGTCAGGCGTACTTACGAGACTGGAATGAAAATGTTTATAGAAAAAGACGTCCATGTTTAAACTGTAAACAGCTGTTTAATCTACCAGATGCAGACCTAGATAAAGTGGATCATCCCTATGGGAACTGTGCTGAGACAGAGTGCTTGAGCAAACTACTTTTCAATAATCAATACATACGAGAACACACACTGATGAAAAATGATACAGAGGAAAATTTCGAGACTCTCACAGGTTTAACAAAAGCAAGCTTGACCACGCAACTTGCCCAGGCTCGCATTCAAACGAATGAGAACTTTCTCTTCTACAGCCCAATGCAAAGTAATAAAGAATAAAATGGGTATATTTCTTAAAGTACAGCTTATAATATATGCATGTACTGTAGTATAACATGTTACTTAAGGTACACCTGTACACTTATTCACTCATGCTATTATTCAGTTAGCTAATGTTTATGAGCTGAAGACTGGAAAAAGACCAGGATAAGCAAAAAGTTTCAGTGAGCCTGTGTCCACTGCAGCCTCAGATTCCTGTTCTTGGTTGACAGCAGTGGAACCTGATGTGGGCCTTTGCCTGCTGTGAATTCTGAGAAGCTTTTCTGCTCACCACATTTGTCAAAAGTGATTATTTGAGTTACGACAGCCTTCTTGTCACCTCAAACCACTCTGGCCATTCTCCTCTGACCTCTCTTCTGATCAAGGTGTTTTCACTGATAAAACTGCCGCCCCATGGATGTTTTATGTTTTTCGTACCATTCTGTGTAAACTCTAGAGACTGTTGTTTAACAAAAAAAATAAAATAAATTTCACTAGCCCACGGTCAAAGTCACTTAGATCATAATTTTACAAAAGTCTGATGTTTGATATGAACATTAACTGAAGCTCTTAATCTGTATCTGCATGATTCTATGTATTTTGCTGCTGCCAGATGATTGACTGATGATTGACAGATGATTGACTGCCATTGAGTGTTTATAAAAATGACGAATATATTTTTTAATTTGTCTTTCTATTTATTAATGTAAATGTCTTCTTTTAATTAAACAAATGGTTTATTTGGGGGAAACATTTCATGTCAATATGTTTATTGCCAACCCTTGAATTTCACAATTAATGATTGGACAGCAAATGAAGAAATTCAAATACTGCTGCTTGCACAAGCATTCAAGCAAGATATTGTAAAATATATTGTCTTAACGAAGACGCAACTGATTTATTATTGGTCTTCACCGGTTGACTATTAAAACACCTCTCATTTTCTGAACAGAAACCACTTCAGTTGAACTGTCATTGAAGTCTGAAGGAAAATGAAGGCTACGGAGGATTTTAAGGAAATTTAAGATAAGGTAAATAGAATTTCAGAATTTAGGAGTAAGGTGTAAAATTATATTTAAGAGCTTGGACATAGCACTGTTGGATTAGTAGTGAGGGGAAGCTGCATCACACCACACTACCACTACCTAGACAAGGCCGTCCCTCAAAACTCTGCTTTCATCAGCTCAGACTTTTTGTTAAAAACCTCAATACTTCCTTTATTTTATTTTATTTTATTTTCATTCATCTTCACTAACCACTTTATCCTGGTAAGTGGATCCAGAGTGAATCCCAGCAACACTGGGTGCAATGCAGGAGTATTTACCCAGGCTGGAATGCCAGTCCATATGGGCAATTTATTCTAGCCAAACCATTTTTTGGACAGTAGGAGCACAACAAAATTACCAGTGTTGATTTAACACCCAGAGTGTTGAATTTTATATGAATTTTTATATAAGTCCATTGGACTAAATAAACATTCTGGGTGTTAATTCAACATTTTACTGTGAGGGAGAACATGCACAACTCTACAAAGACACAAAAGCACAAGATCCAACCCAGGACCCTGGAGCTATGAGGCTACAATGCTACCCAATGAACCACTGTGTCACCCTCTTTTCTTTTCTTTTCTTTTCTTTTTATTTATTTATTTTATTTATTTATTCAATGGGCATGTCTACAAACTCGCCAAGCTGTATGCTCTATGAACACATTGAGTTCCACCCTGAATACCTTCTGGCTGGATGGGGAATGTTTCAGCTTGTACCAAATACTTTACTTGGGTGTGTTACATGTTATAAAGCTCCTGTTCTACCTAGTCACATCCTATGTCAAATCATGAAAATAAAACCACTCCCTGAAACAAATGGCTAAACTTGCATGTCAGTTTGCATCAGACGGTGACTGGCTTAGCCATGACACAAAGGACAAACAAAGGTTTGAACCTTCCTTTTTTTGTTACAGGATAGAGCATGGACACAGACTTTCAAGACAAGGTCATAAAACAAGTAGCTAGTTTCTGTTTCTTGCTTGGCCCAGCATATGCTAACTATTTGGTGGTGTCAGTTCAAATTTAGTCAGCAGTGTGTACAATTATTATTAGCATTTATGGTTGTTGTTACTATTACTATTCCTCATGAAATCTCATACTGAATTTCAGACCTTCCATTAAATATAATTTTCTGTGATTGTTTAAATAAGAGGTTTGTTTTTGGCCGTTCCACAAGTCATCAAAACTACTGATTTACTATATATATATATATATATATATATATATATATATATATATATATATATATATATATATATATATATATATATATATATATAATTACACATTTATTTATCTTCAGTAAATACTTTAATCTGGTGAGGGTCGAAGTGATTCTGGAGGATATACTGGGTACGGGGCAGAAACACTGTCTGCTGTGCCACTGTGCTGCCGAGGTTTAGTAAAGATCTTTTTAATTTTATTGAATAATTCCTTAAGGTGATCTTATTGCCACTTTAGTTTTTTTTCCATAGTTCAACATGCTGACTCACTCAGACTGACAGTTAAACTGGTTCAGCATGAACTTTAGGTTTTTCTGTTCTTGGTGTGTCTTACTAAAGTGTAGCTGGCACTTTTTCTATCATAGTTTACTGATGTTGCAGTGCATGCTTGGTCAACACAAAATGAACAAATCACTCTCTGAGACAACTAGTTGTTCCCGTGTCATATTAAAGATTTGTTAAAAATGAACAAATCGTTCATGAACGACACATCACTAATAGCTAGTGTCTCTTTCTGCGTCTGCAATTTTCATCTTTGTGCGTTGAGCTTTTGCAGTAACTACACCACAGCCTTTTACGATTCTGGTCCTGGAAAGCACAAGTTTTACGCCCCTTTTGACTGCAGTTATAGCATGTAATGTCTGAGTCTGCGAGTCGTTCTTTCCCCACTCGTTCCAGGGCTGAGGCACTCGCTCTCATCACGTTATCATCACTCCTGCTGGTGTGAAATTTTTCTGTACTTTCAAAACTCATCAACTTGATTTTATGTTTACTTCATGTTTACTTATTCAAACTTCATGTTCCTTTACCAGCATAATAGCCACTCAAAATCTGTAGAGCTTTACTACCGTCGTCAACTGCATCTCTCAGTAATAGAGACAAACCTTTATCATTCAGATATTGAATCAGATCAGCATATGTATCCTCGTTTTTATCGGCAGCAGTGTCTCCCTCACCATCACATATGGGGGACTCTGTGAAAACACTGGAGAAGACATTGAAATCCATAATAAATGCAGGATGATTAGGAAGATGGGTGGGATGCAGAGGTATAGCAGCAGATCAGTACTAATAAATAAGGATAAATGAGCAGTTACAGATAATGAAAAAGCAGAAGTATTACCTGAAATATTTATCCAGATGCATAGAAATGACAATATTTCAGAAGAAATGAGAAAATATAGGGAATGTGTAAGTGAAAATACTGAAATTTTGGGTAAAAAAAAAATAGGGTATAAAGGTAGCATAATAGAGGCAGAGTTTACAGTATATGGGGTTAAACAGACTTCTCCAGGAAAAGATTAAATCTGTGTTGCGATGATAAAAAATCTATTGGAAACATCATTAAAGACAATACTGGGTTTGTTTAATAAAATAAAGGAAACAGTACAGTATTCACGTATTCACATACATATTAGAAAAGAATGTACTGATGTCTTCTTACCGATAGATAGCTCGAGCTAGCAAAGTATGCCTTAAAGTTGCTATTTATTCTTTCTGAAATCCGCCTTTTTCTTCTCCTCAGGAAAGAAAAGTTTCTCCAAAACTAAAACTAGTCACATGGAGTAGATTTTAAGCCAGGTTTACCTCAGGAATCAGCTTGAGGACACTGACAGTAACCCAGCGAAAATACTACTTTTCTACATTAAAAAAAACAACAAAAAACAAATAAATTTTTATTCTCTTTTTAAAATGTTAAATAATAAATATTTATTAAATATAATAAATAAATGGCTTAGTGGTTAGCACGTTCGCCTCACACCTCCAGGGTCCGGGGTTTGATTCCCGCCGGGGCCATGTGTGTGCGGAGTTTGCATATTCTCCCCGTGCTGCGGGGGTTTCCTCCGGGTACTCCAGTTTCCTCCCCCAGTCCAAAGACATGCATGGTAGGCTGATTGGAAGGTTGGTAAATTGTCCGTAGTGTATGAATGGGTGTGTGAGTGTGTATGTGATTGTGCCCTGCGATGGACTGGCACCCTGTCCAGGGTGTAACCCGGCCTTGTGATAGGCTCCAGGTTCTGACCCTGAAGCAGGAATAAGCGGTTGAAGATGGATGGATGGATGGATAATAAATAAGCCTAATAGTAAATAAACATTTTGTTCTCTTGATCAACTAATACAATAAACGTGACAAATAAACAGTGAGATGGAAGACAGGTCACATAAACATGACATGTTAGTAGTATGAAGGCACACACCTGCGTGAAGTTGCCCCCCCACCAACGCAAAACGTCAGCAAAATAGTCTCAATCGTTTGTGCTTCGTTTGTGCTTGTTTGTGCTTGTTTGTGCATGTTCTCCCTCACAGTAAAATGTTGAATTAACACCCAGAGTGTTTATTTTAGTCCAATGGACTTTCGAAAGCAGCACAAACCAGCACAAACGATTGAGACCATTTCGGGCAATTTTGGAGCATGTGGGGGAGCTGGGGGGGGGAGCTGGGGGGTGGAGCTAGGTGACCCCAGAATGACCTTTGAATATTCCTTTAATATCTCTGGAACCGAAGCAGCACAAACGAAAATTTTAACGGCACAAACCAGCACAAACGATTGAGACTATTTTGCTGACGTTTTGCGTTGGTGGGGGGGCCAACTTCACGCAGGTAAGGCACACCTATTACAAATGTTAACAGGGAAAGACTCCACAGGCTCCACCGCGACTCTGTGTTTATAATTTGTTGTTGTGTTTTCATATTTGGGTTTGTTTTTTTCGCACTTCTCGGCCACCGTACTCCAGGCTCACCCCCAGTTATTATTATTCATAATAATTGTACACATTTTATGTTCTCAAATTAAATATGTACATTAATATGGGGACATCCTCAGCAACAGCAAGTGATTTCCAAGTGATGAGAACTGCAAGCAGCAAGTTTTTTTTTGTTGTTTGTTTGTTTTTTTTTTTAGTGGCAAAAAAAAAATAGCTGCAGTAAACGAAAATGTCTGACAACCCTCTATCATGCCAAAACGGACATTGCCTTTTAGACCATAAGATGGCGCTGTGTTATTTATATATATAATTATCCTGGGCAACTATAGTCTAAATTGAACACTGAATGTCGTTTAATTTAAAGGAGCACGGGTTAAGGAATCCTTGGTGTTTGACTGTAAAGAATTCAGAGCTTGGTGTCGTCCGACTACAGGGTGTGTATATATATTTACATATACAAATTGTTGAGGCCCCGCGGGCGCCCCCTGGCGGCCCTCACTTTGAAAACCACTGCGATAGACTACAGGGTGTGTCATAATACAGGTGAATAGCGCCAGGTGTCCATTTCACTTCCGCAAAGCAGGACGCTAACACCGTGTAAGTCTAAGCTTTATATCTTTCTTTTTAAATGTTAATTTACTGAGAAATTATGTTTATTTGTGTCCCGTTTTAACCATAACCAAGTATTTTTGGGGGGTTTATTTCTTTGTAAACTTGAAAAGTAACTTTGGTGAACATCAAAGTCGCTAACTGCTTTTGGCTTCGTGCCATTGTGGTGTTTTTAATGCTGATTTTGGGAAGAAAAATTACCCTGAATTTTTACACATATTTCTTACACAGAAAGCTTAACCAAGTTAATCTTAATGTCATCTTTTAAAAACGTTGTAATTTCATCGTTTTATTCCTGTTTTCTATTAATGACGCACTTTTTAGTCCTGTATTTATAACGGCAAGAATAACTAAGAATATTCTACAACACTGTGTATATGTGTACATGTGTACATGTAGAACTGCGATATTTGTGTTAACGTTTTTAACGTTTTAAACCTTTTTATTTTTGTAAACTTAAAGGTTTCTTTAACTTTGAACACTAGAGGTCGCTTATATATTAGCTGCTGTTGTGTAACACAAACTGAAATTTCACGGGAAATATATATATTTCTTTATTAAAACTGTAATTCTCTCTCTCTCTCTCTCTCTCTCTGTGTCTAGTTTGTGCTCTCTCTCGCGCTCTCTCTCTCTCTCTCTCTCTCTCTCTAGTCTATTTTCATTCTCTTGAGCCTAGTTCCAGTTACACATTGATCAAAGTAAAGGTGTGAGGGGAGGAAAAACAAAATTGAAACAAGTTTCCTCATTCAGTCTAATATAAGGATGAGTATAAGCACAGAAAACAAGTAAGTATGTTCAACTTTAATTTAACTGTTTACCTAGCTTAAGCACAAGTTACAAAATGCAGATTCTGATAAATACAGTGGAGGAAATAAGTATTGGACGCCTCAAATATTTTTTTCAGTAAATATATTTCTAATGAGGCTATTCACATGAAATCTTCACCAGACATCAGTATTCACTCAAGAAATCTGAACGTTAAAGTCCATAAATAAAGTTATGTGTAATAAAGTGGAATGACAGGAAAAAAGTATTGAACACGCTAACTGAAATTTAATTAATACTTGGTGGAGAAGCCTTTCTTTGTAATGACCGCTACAAGACATTTCCTGTATGAAGAAATTATTTGGCCACAGTATTCAGGTGTGATTTTGCCCCTTTATTCTAAACATATTGTCTTTAAATCTTGTTCAATTGGATTCGAGTCAGGTGATTGACTGGGCCATTTTAACACCTTGAATTATTTTTTTCTCTGAAACAAAGTGAGAGTTTCCTTTGCTGTATGCTTTGGATTGTTGTCCTGCTGGAAGGTCCACCCACATCTCATCTTCATCATCAAGGTGGATGGCAGCAGATTCTTCTCAATAATCTCCCTGTAAAGGGCTCCATTCGTTGTTCCTTCAATTATATGAAGTCTGCCAGTACTGTGCAATGAAAACTAGCCCCACCTCCAAACTTCACTGTTGGTGTAGTGTTTTAAAGCTGATGTGCAGTGCCGTTTCTTCTCCAAACATGGTGTATAGTATGAGAGCCAAAAAGTTCAATTTTGTTCTCATCTGACCAGACTACACATTTTCATTTATTCACTTAGCAGACGCTTTTATCCAAAGCGACTTACAAATGAGAAAATACAAGCAAAGCGATATAGGTGTTCACAGAAGAGGTAGACCTTTAGCTGTTTTTTGAAGATAGTGAGAGATTCTGCAGTCCGGATTGAGGTTGGAAGTTCATTCCACCACTGAGGAACAGTTAGTTTGAAGGTTCTTGAAAGGGACCTTGAGCCACAATGAGTAGGGAATACTAAGTGTCGGTCATTAATTGATCGCAGATTGTGTGAAGGAACCTAAGCCTTCAGGAGAGCGCTGAGGTAGTGGGGTGTTCCGGACAAGGTCTTGTAGGTGAGCATCATGGCCTTGAATTTGATGTGGGCGGCTACAGGAAGCCAGTGGAGGGACATGAAGAGGGGTGTGACATGGGTTCTCTTGGGCTGGTTGAAGACGGAGGCGTGCTGCAGCATTCTGAATCATCTGAAGGGGTTTGATGGAGCTGGCCGGGAAGCCCAAGAGTAGTGAGTTGCAGTAATCCAGTTTTGAGAAGAGTTTAGACTAGTATAGTCTGTTTGGTGAGGTATGGTCTGATTTTCTTGATGTTGTACAGGATGAACCTACAGGACCATGCAGTTGTTGAGATGTGGTCTGTAAAGGTCAAGCTGTCATCAAGAATCACCCCAAGGTTCCTGGCCATCCTGTTTCTGCAACTCACTGCTTTCAGGCCTCCCAGCCAGCTCCACAGACCCCTTCAGATGATTCAGAATGCTGTAGCGTGCCTTGTCTTCAACCGCATCAAGTTCAAGGCCTTGATTCTCACCTACAAGACCTTGTCAAGAACAGCACCCTCCTACCTCAACTCTCTCCTGAAGGCCTACGTTCCCTCTCGCAATCTGCGATCGATTAGAGACCGATGTTTAGTAGTTCCCACTCAGCATGGCGCAAGGTCCCTTACCAGAACCTTCACGCTAACCGTTCCTCAGTGGTGGAATGCACTTCCAATCTCAATCCGGACTGGAGAATCTCTCCCCATCTTCAAAAAACAGCTAAAAACCCACCTCTTCCGTGAACACTTAACCAACTCATAAATTTATTTATTTATATATATTTTTAAATGCACTTACACCTTTACTCTGTGCACTTTGCTTCCTCTAGAACTCAATTAATGGATCTTGTATAGTAGCACTACTTGTATTGTTCTCTGCTTGATATATCGCTTTGCCTATTTGTAAGTCGCTTTGGATAAAAGCATCTGCCAAGTGAATAAATTTAAATGTAAATTTAATGGTTGGCTTGAGCGTGGTCGAGCCGAGCTGTACAGTGAGGTCGTGGTTGATTAAGGGACAGGCTGCGATGACGAGAAGCTCCGATTTTGGCAGGTTGAGCTTAAGTTGGTGTTCCCTCATCCAGACCGAGATGTCCGACAGGCAAGCAGAGATGCTTGTGGGTTGCTGGTGTGGCGAACTGCTTGAGGTCAAATGTGGGAAGGAGAGCAAGAAACTCAGCTGCATGTGGCTTGTCTAGATGAATGTTGAAGTCATCAAGGACCAGAAGAGGAGTTCCATCATCCGGGATGGTGGACAGTAGCGTGTTAAATTCATCTATGAACTTCCCCAGTTGACCTGGAGGACGGTAAACAAAAATGTGTATTTTGGCAGGGTCAGTGATTGTAACAGCATGAAATTCAATGGAAGTGAAGTGTATGAGCAAGAGGGAGAAGGACTCAGTGTTTCTTAATTATTAAATACTGAGGTGTTTCACAGCTGATCACTCCTCTTTAATTAGCAAAACAAAGAGTAATCGTGTGAACGAGCGACTCCCAAACGAAACCGCATATGAATTAGCTTTAATCTAGCACAGTGTATACAACTCCTAACAAAAATGAAGTGCAGTTACAGCTTCTATCTGACAATATGTGCTAAAACTAGTTTCAACAAAAAAATCCTGAAAGGAACACTGTGAATAATCGCTTTTGCTGTAGTTACAACTGGCAGGCACACTAATATAGTTCTCAACAAGTGCTGAGCACGCCTCTTTAATTAGCAAAACAAAGAGTACACTCTCCCTGTATTGCAGTGGAGTGCATTGCCTATTATTTTCTGTGATGCTGGTACCTGCTGCTTCCAAGTGTTTCTGGAGCTCTTTCTGACTGGCCCTTGGCTCTTGGGCTACACTTCTGACTCCCTGGTCAGAAATCTTGCGAGGAGCTCCTGTGTGTGGCTGGATCATGATGGAGTGATGTTGCTTCCACTTGCAGATAATGGCCCTAATGGTGCTTACTGGAGGATTCAGAAGTTTCGAAATGCGTTTGTATCCGATTCCATCACTATATTTTGCAACAATACGGTTGCGAAGGTCTTGTGACACCTGGGTAATTAAGTCTTTTTATAGACCATCAGTTTACTAACCCAGCTGATATTCATTTGCACAGATAGGAGGTATAATTACTTATGGATTTCAGCTGGTTCCTTGCCTTGGAGAACTGCTTTTTCTCAGCGTGTTCAATACTTTTTCCCTGTGTCATTCCACTTTATTACACATACCTTTATTTATGGAATTTAATGTTGTGAATTATTTGTATTTGCAGATTTCTTGAGTTAATACTGATTTCTACTGAAAATTTGAATAACTTCAGTGGAAATTTATTTATTGAAAAATGTTCAATACTGTATGTGGTGCTGTGATTTTAGAACATATTTTCATTGAGTATAATCTGTAAAACAGCTTGAATTCAAATATATTTATTTTTGTAGTACCTTTAACAGATATTGTCATAAAGCAACATGAGTTGGTACATTATGTACAGTATAGTATTTAATTTATTGTCACTGTATACACTTTACCTGGCTGCTACCACAATAACCGTTAAGGCCATATTTGGTATAGTTTGGTATAATTTTTAAGCTAATTTGCTGAATACTCAGTTATAGCATGCTATGTTTACATTTACACCCTTTTTTTTTTTTTTTTTTTTTTTTTGCTCCTTGGCACCTGTCTTCTGCACTACCTGTTATTTCAGACCCTTCCACACTAAAACTGTATTGTTCAGCACTACACTGTCACTTACTGTGCTTATTGTCCTGTTTTAGTAGTTACTGTACTGTCCTGTGTTTTTAGCACACGTCTGCATGAGCACTTTATGTAGAGCGTCTGTAGATCTTATTTAGTTCTGTGTGGTCTCATGCAGTTAGTGTGTTTTATGTAGCACTGTGGTCCTAGAGGAAGATTGTTTCGTTTCACTGTGTACTGTACCAGCTGTATATGGTTGAAATGACAAACGACTTGAACTTGAACTATGTGCCTAGATCTTGGGCCTAAATGAGCAAGCTACAGGAACACATGACTCAAAAGGGAAACCTGGACTCTTCAGGGTCATCTCTGATGTACACAAATGTTTTCTCATTGTTTTAGATTTGCTAAATTTTTTTATTGTTATTTTTTTGTATTATGTTTTCTAGAAGTCATCAAGTGAAATGTGAATTAATTGGGGCCTACAGAGAAGGTATGTACTTGAGAATATCTTTCATAGAACACTGTTTAATAGATTTTTTTTTTTAACATTTTATGAATTTTAGAGATATATATTAGATTACACATTAAAAAATTGTAAGTATTTTTAACTGACTGTCATGTGGTATTATGTGGGTTATTGTTTATATGCAAAATTTTCAGGGAGATCAAACACCCCTTAATTAGGTTCTAATAAATTTTTTCCTTTATCTGTTTTTAGTTGGTTGTGTGGATCTTGGTACAGTTGACAGTGCTGTAAAAAAGTACTCGGGTACACAGATTCCCCTCATAAAACCAAAGAGTTACAGTGTGAGAGTGTGTGGGCAGGATGGCACAGTCTACACTGGGAATGAAGACCAGCTAGAAGCCTGGAAGGATTTCTACCTGCCAGAGAGAATGGAGATGGTGGTGATTGGTGCGATTGATGACTTCCCATGTGATGCATTTGGCCTGCAGTTAGTTCTCTTGTTGTGTGAAGACGGGAACATCTATGCGTATGAAGATGAAGTTCTGCACCTTGTAGCCAGAAATGTAACGGAGCTGTTTGAAACTGGTTTGACTTTTCCCGGATTAGAATGCTACAAGCTAGGGGAATGTTTTGAGGACTATGTAAGTATTTACAGTTTTCCATTAAATGTTAGTGACCTGTATTTTTCCATGTAGACACTAAGTGGCTTCTTATGTTTTTCAGACTGAGGAAGAATACAACGAAATCATGGAATCTGATGACGTCAAGGAAATGAAAGAGGCACACACACAGTTCAGAGAGTTTTTGGAGCGTGAACTTCTAGAATCTCTAAAGAAATTCAAAAGCAGTCAATGTAAGGTGAGTTTCAATGCAAGTGAGAACTCCAATATAATCCAGTTTCTTTTCTAAGCATAATCCTTTGTGATATTTGTTGCAGTTTCTGAGTAAATTTTCAAATGTTGCTTTGTGAATTTTTTCAGGAAAGCTTGGCCCAACTCCAGAAGAACTCCAACACGATGAATGAATGTAACGAGATTGTTGTTCGCAACCCCATGCCTGTTGTTCCTTGGTACAATAAATTATTAACTGTTAAATTGTGTATATGTACTGTACATATTCCACTTTAATAGGAACACCTGTACACCTGCTCGTTCATGCAAATGTCCAGTGAGCCAGTTATGCTACAGCAGCGCAATTTATAAAATCATACACATACTGGTCAAGAGCTTCACTTAATGCTTTCATAATCAAATATTAGAAGGAGGGGGAAAATATGATCTTACATGGTTGTTTGTGCCAGACGGGCTGGTTTGAGTATTTCAGAAACCGATAATCTCCTGGGATTTTCACACACACCAGTTTCTAGAATTTCTACAAATGATGTGGAAAAAGCATCCAGTGAGCAGCAGTTCTGCAGCTGTCAATGCCTTGTAAATGAGCGAGATCAGAGGAGAACGACCAGACGGGAAGGTTACAATATAACTACCCTTTACGACTATGGTGAGTAGAAAAGCATCTTGGAACAGACAACATGGCGAACCTTGAGGCAGATGGTCTACAACTGCAGACTGCTGTGTGAGAAAATCCCAGACGATCCCAACGGTTTCTGAAATATTCCAATCAGCCCTTCTAGCACCAATAACCTGCTATGGTCAAAGTCACTGAGATCACATTTGCTCTTGACCTGTTTCTGCTGCCAGAGCTTGGCAGATTTGGATAATTGTTTCAATGATCATTTGTACATCTGTTCCTATTAATGTGACTGGTGTGTGTGTGTACAGTGCATTGCATAAATATTCATCCCCACTCTTCAATCTTTCCACATTTTATAGCATTACAACCTGGAACTAAAATTTGCCTTAACTAGGAATATATTACTTTAAAGAGGATTATGAATTTACAGAAAATAGCCTATAATAGCTCATAACTTGATACAAGACCTTGTATTCCTGAATCCTAAAGACCAAGGCACAAACCAGAAAGTCTAGGACATAGTTCTGGAAAAGTATCAGGCAGGTTTTAGTTTTAAAAAAATATCCCAAACACTAGACATCCAATGAGGACCAATTAAATCCTTATTTATTTATTTATTTTAAAAGGGGATTGTTTAAGTGTATTCTCAAACAAACTGGTGGTAATAATAATAATAATAATATTATGCTAGTAGTATTATGGGCTATTTTGTGAAATTCATAAATACACAATTAAGTCCATTTAAGTTCCATGTTGAAATGTTATAAAAAGTGAAAATATCCGTGGGGATAAATACTTATGTAATGTTGTTATATTGTCTGTGAAGTTAATAGGTTTAGTATTTACTTCTGCCCAAAGTTGAAGAAAAGCCTTATCTGACTGCAAAAGTTTGTCTGATTCATTCTACAGGAATCAACACTTAACCAGTCTCTGGATTGCCGAGAGTAAGGTGGGAGTACGTGGTGGGTGTTACCCGAGTCTAAACCAGGGCAGCATGCGCACACTCATTCATATTAATGTGGACTCCACACACACACACAATCTTATTAGCAAACTTCTCATCAACCAGCCCATCTAATTAACAATTTCATTTGTTTTCTCTCACAACAATTTCACAAGTTCTTCTCTCTCATTTTCAGGGTGATTTTTACAATGTTGATGTATAGAGACATTTAATCTATAATTTGTAAATGATTTCTCTTGATGTACTATATAGTGATCTGACATATATATATACTAAATCAGCATTAACAAAATATTCCTTAATGTGAACTACATTCATTTCCTTCCATGTCCACTTGCATATATAATAAAATACCATTAATGTAGATTCTGTATTGAGAACTTTTATTGGACTGCTTTGCTGTGAATATTACAGCAGAAACTGTAGCTAACTAGTGTACGCTAGACAGAATATTTACTGTATAAAATATAAATAAGTTTTTTTCTTCCTTCTAAATAAATTTTTATAATGTCTCCTGCTTCTTGCTATACATTTCTCTGATAATCTTGCACTTTTAATGGAGTTGGTGGAAGCATGTTTAATTTTATTTGTGTATGATGCATACACATAGTGTGTGTGTGTGTGTGTGTGTGTGTGTGTGTGTATATGTATGTGTGTATGTCTGCTATTACACTGCCATATACTACATTAAATTATTTCCATATTTTTCCCGAGGTTCTATTTATTTATTTGCTTTTATTTAATTAATGTTTGCCACAAACTCCCTTCTTTGATGAACCATTGCGATCTATTCAGTCCCTCCAGGATTTTGTGATCGCTAAAATTATGTAAATTACAATATTTCCAGCAGCTTGCAATTTTTTCAAAATTACTGCAGATTTTCCTCATCACGATGTGCCATGTGACGTCATCACAACACATTCAGCCAAAGCCCCTTTGATTCACGTGTGTTGAACATGAGAACAACTAAAAGGTCTCGTTTACCAATAAACATCACTGCAAAAGAACCTGCAAAACAAACCGTACAGGTTTTCCACAAAAAAGCCCAAAGAACTCAGCAAATTGCATCGCAAATTTTTAAGAAAAAAAGCCACAGTGAAAGGCATTTTGCCTGCAATAATCACAAAATCTAGCTATAAAAAAAGCTAGCAGATATAGTCGTGCTAACAATGCAAAAGTATTAGTAAGATACTTTTCTTGTTCTCCTGTGCCTCCATTTGATTGTTTACTTTTGCTGCAGTAAACATTTTGGGGGAAATCTAGGAACTCATTCATTTATTGTCGTCTACCTTCTTGTAAGGTAAAATCATGATGATTAAACTGATGTCAAATTCAAACATGTGGGTGTACAAAATTGAAATAAAGATAAAAAGCTGTCTGCAAATTTACCCACAAGGCTCAAACATTGAATGGCTTTGGATGAAAATAAATTGAATGTCATTGTCAGAAATGCGGCTGAAATAGTTATACTTTTATTATAATTAGGCATAACTCACATGCTGCCGCATTCGCTATGTTTACAGTAGCATGGTAGGCTAAATGTAAATTTTCCGTATTACCTGCTACTCGTGTATTGAAGACTTGTGGCTAAGAAACTGTTGTGTAGTGCTGCAAAGGAAATCTTCCACTCCACCTAAAGCTTCCACCAAAATATTATATAATTTTTTATTGTTCGTGGCAATGGTATTAAAGCGTACTGTTATTTATTATAATAATAGTTCAGATTATTATTTACTATGACCAGAGAGGGGTACATTTACATTTTGAGACAAAAGAGGCAGGGGCTTGAATTTACATGAATTAAAGAGGGTAATTGGGGGAGTAAAACAAACATCTCCAGGAAAGGATGAGACTTTCAAAATATATGAAAGACGGCACTATGTTATATTTGTTTGAGGCAGCTGGCATTGTTGCAGTGAAACCAGCTAACGTTAAGCTCCATGTAAAGTTTGCGATAGCCAGTTATTTGTTAACGACGCTAACACATTGCGATGTTATAAACTACTTCCTAATGGACACCATGCATCGCCATTCAGCCCGTGTCCCGTCAGCAAAATGTAGCCTAATGTCACTAATAATTACTCAAATATTCAATCTTTTAATAAATCTCTTTGGCCTGCCACCATATCAGTGAATTTAAACTAATGCTTGCATTAAGAGTATAGGGTAAAGGTGGTGTGCGTGTGTCTAGGAGTGCACCTTAGCACTTATTAGCAATTAGCACTGTTTTATTTGTCATTGTCAGACAGTGTTTGATAACTAAAATATATCCCCCCACCTTACACTCTCTTTTCCAGTATTAGCCAGAGGCGGATGTCCTCCAAGAGTTTTTAATAATTATATCTTATTTTTTTATACCACATAGTAGTATTGGCTTTGGTATCGAGTATCGTGTACTTTTGGTGGAACTGGTACCGACTGCTAGATTTTTGGTATTGTGACATCCCTAGTAGACACTAACTGTGGCCTGTTATGTTTTTCAGACAGAGGAAGAATACAATAAAGTCATGGAATCTGATGCCATCCAGGAAATGAAAGAGGCACACAAAAAGCTCCGTGAATCTTTGGAGTTTAAACTACTGGAATCTCTAAAAGAATTCAAAAGCAGTTAATTTAAAGTCATTTTTAATGCAGGTGAGAATAAAAAGAAAAATATCCAGATCTTTAATCAGTGCAGTCCATTGCAGTGTCCATTTAAATTTGAGTAAGTTTCAGATTTTCAAATGCTGCTAGTTTTGATTTTTATTATTTTCAGGGTGAGCAGTAAGACACGGTCCAGCCCAAGAAGAATTCAGACACAGTGAAAGAGTGGTGGGAGTTCTTCAGAACCATATGCAAATTGTTCCTTCAATCAAGAAATTACTGATCATTTTTATTTAAAAAAATAAATAAATAAAGGACATATACATGTACAGCACTGTTCAAATATCAGAGACCACCATTTTGTACTTGCTGTTAATTATTTGGTGGCAAACTAATGATGGGATAATGTACATTAATTCCATTTTCAGTGAAAGAGCCATGCAGTACTTATATAGACAAGTTAATATTACATTTCAATATTACAAAGAAAATAACCTACTTTTCCATAATCAACACGAGAACACACACTGATGGAAAATGATACAGAGGAAAACTTCAGAGACTCTCACAGGTTTAACAAAAGCAAGCTTGACCACGCAACTTGCCGAGGCTCGCATTCAAATGAATAAGAACTTTCTCTTCTACAGCCCAATGCAATAGTAATGAAGAATAAAATGTGAGTTTATCTTAAGGTACAGCTTATAATATATGCATGTACTGTAGTATAACATGTTACTTAAGGTAAACATATATGCATTATGCACACACACTGGAACACCTGTACACTTATTCACTCATGCAGTTGTTCAATTAGCTAATGCTCAGGAGCTGCAAAATGGAAAAATCAGTCAAACTTCTGCTAAAATATAATCAACGAACTTGCGTTGAGTATGGGCGCAACCAAGTGTACAATTGGAGGGGGGAACCCCACCTATTTTTCTTAACAAACGGAAATATATTAAAAAAAGAATAGACGGATCCATTGTCAAGTTCCATTGAAGGGGGAAATACAGAAATGATTTTGTACTGTATATTGGGGGGACAGATTGGTTTTTCCTCAACATTGGGTGACGGGGGACAGACATGACTCCCCCCAAAGAATGTGTGTTTGCACCCATGCTTGGACCCCCCTAATGTCCATACCATGGTTGATGTTCTATGTTCTAACATAATCATTTGATTACTTTGTTGTTGTTGTTGTTGTTTCCTTTTATATTTAGATGGACATACTTCATTACACTGAAGAGAAAATAAAAAATGAGCTTCTGCTGAACAAAGTCAGATTCCCAAACCCTCTCCACAAACCAGGCAGTAAATACGAGCAGTATTACACCCTAGAGTCAACAGTAATCTGTGTGTGTTGTTCAGATTCTGATCCACAGAAGTACTACGGGGCATCTCTTTCCTGCAGAAAAGGAAATGCAAAGAGAATTCTGATCGACCTGTCTTGTCTTAACACATGGCACAAATTTGTATCTCATGCAGTCATGTCATTTACTCTAAGAGCTGGTGATGGTATTACATTCCCTGAGTCAGTGAAATGTCAGGTGTACTTTAGGAGACTGGAATGAAAATGTTTATAGAAAAAGACGTCCATGTTTAAACTGTAAACAGTTGTTTAATCTACCAGATGCAGACCTAGATAAAGTGGATCATCCCTTTGGGAACTGTGCTGAGACAGAGTGCTTGAGCAAACTACTTTTCAATAATAAATATGTAGGAGAGAACACACTGATGGAAAATTATAGAGAGGAAAACTTCGAGACACTCAGGGTGGGTTGCACCAATAAGGATTAATCTTAAATCTAGATTAAATCACGGTTTATCTAATAATTCTGTTGCACCAAATTTGAAACCTTGTTTAAAAATAAGCAGGCTTACATTTAACCCATCACTTTAATCCTGGATTTGATTTCTCAATAAACCGGGATTAACTATAATCTTTTTGCTCCATCACTTTAAACTCGGATTTAAATTTCAGTTAGGGATTAAATTTAAACTTGCTATTGAGGAGGTTTAAATTGTCAAAATGGCAGCACTTATGTGGTGGATTGGAGAAAATGAAAGAGTTCCTCACAGAAAAATAAGGGACTGTCTCAACCCTCTCGAGTTTTAGGATGGTGCTGAACAGGTACCGATTCAGCAAGGAAACTGATTAGATTAAATAAAAAAATTGAACAAAAAAAATCAATTCCAGTGACACATGACAACATTCTCAAATTGGGTGACAAGAAAATGGTCTTACCTTAAAGAGGTTGACTCCAATCAATGCAACTATTGGCCTACTAATGCAGAAGGCTCTAAAACCTTGGAGAATAATTAACAGTGGAGGTGATGGGCCCTATGGTTAAAACCCTTCTTGGCTGGGTTATCAAATGGTCCACTCGGCCAAGGCGGGATCGAAAATGACAAGGATACTGTTCAAGTCAATAGGATATCCGTCGCAAACCTGGAAAACCTTTTGATGCAACAATATAATCAGGATTTCATGGAACAGCACTATGGAGAAAAGAATGAACTGTCACAGGAAGATCACAATTTTATGAGCATCATATCTACTTCAGCTGAACTTAAAGATGGTCATTACCACTTAAAACTCCCCTTTCGTAATATCAATGTGATCATGCACAGCAATAGGCAAATAGCCCATCAAAGAACTCAACATCTGCAGAAGAGATTGAAAAGGATCGAACGTTTTGTAATGACTACAAATCCTTTATGAACATCATGAAGAAAGGTTATGATGAAGTCATACTTAAGAGCAAGTTGCAGGCTGAAACTGGCAAGGTTTGGTATTTCCCTCACCATGGTGTCTACCACCCACACAAAAGGAAACTGCATGTGGTGTTTGACTGTGCTGCAACATTTGGTGGAACTTCTCTGAATAAGGAACTGCTTCAAAGCCCTGACTTCACCAATACACTACTTGGCATATTGCTTCACTTTTGGCAAGGCCTCGTAGCCTTCATCGCTGACATAGAAGGGATGTTCCATCAGGTTGGAGTGGCAAAGGAAGACGCTAACTTTTTGCGCTTTCTCTGGTGGCCAAATGGAGACCTCTCTAAAGAGCTTGTGGAACACAGGACACTTGTGCATATCTTCGGTGCAGTGTCATCACCCAGCTATGCGCTTTACTGAAAACAGCAGATGACAATCAAGGGAAGGATCTGGAAGAAGTCACAAATACCATTTGGCAGAGTTTCTATGTAGATGATTGCCTGAAAGCAGTCAACAGTACAGAGCAAGCAATATTTCTGTATCCACAGCTCACAGAAGTATGCTCAAAAGGTGATTCCTACTTAAACAAATGGATCAGTAATGATCATGCCATGCTCTCTGCAATTCCTGAAGAGGATAGAGCAAAAGAAGTGAGAGCCCTGAATTTAAATAAGGAGCAGTTATCAATGAAAAGAGCTCTTGGTGCCCAATGGGGCGTTGAAAGAGATGTCTTTTACTTTCAGTATAGCAATTAAGTCCCATGAGGTAACCCGGAGGGGCATTTTATCAATCATTTGTTCAATCTATGACCCCTTGGGCTTTTTGGCTCCTATCATTCTCATGGCAAACAGACTCTTACAAAGCTTATGTAAGATGAAATTAAGTTGGGATGAAAAGATTCCCAAGATATAGCTCAAATCTGGGAAGAATGGCTTCGCTCGCTCCATCTACTGGACACTTTCAATGTAAACCGAAATTTTATTCCTAAGGGCTTTGAAGACTTTATATCTGCACAGCTGCACCACGTTTGTGATGCTAGTGAAGTAGGTTATGGCACCGTATTCGACCTTTGGAAAAGCTAAAGTTGCACCTCTTAAGTGTACTACCATCCCCAGAATGGAATTGGCAGCAGCAGTCCTAGCTGTACGAATGGATCACATGCTGAAGACTGAGTTACAACTCTCATTATCAGATTCCATCTTCTGGTCAGACAGCATGACAGTTCTGCAATAGGTCGCAAACACAAGTAAAAGATTTAAGACGTACGTTGCAAATCGAATCTCAATAATTCATTCTCTCTCAAGGGTAGAGCAATGGCGGCACATCTCTTCAAAGGAGAACCCTGCCAATGCATCTTCATGTGGCATATCAGTCAAAGCTTTTCTTCAGTGTAAGACATGGATTAAAGGACCGGAAATTCTTCGCAAATACTCTCAGTGGCCAAAGACACTTGGAGGCATGAATATTAATTCAAGCGACGACCCCGTGTTGAAGCAGCAAGCTTCCATTCATGTCACATCTGCCAAGCCAATGGAAGAATCTTGCCCTACCAGCAAGTTGCTTTCATATTTTTCCAAATGGAAACCTCAAGTGGGCCATGGCATGGCTTTTGGAGGTCAAAGAGACACTTAAACGAAGATGTGGAAAAGAAATGGAAAAGACGAACAACACCAAATCACCTTTTACTGTTAAAAGGAAAGTCCACTCTACCACCAGGTTCGTTTGATAAACAAGAAACCTACGAAAAAAGACACTGGAAGCAAGTACAATACATCAGCGATATATTCTGGAAAAGATGGACCAAAGAATATCTCCCCATTATGCAACAGCATCAAAAATGGAATAAGCCTCACTGAAGTTTTATTCGGAGATCTGATGCTTATTATCGACGATTCTGCCCCCAGGAACTCGTGGTCTATGGGGCGCATTATAAAAACTATGGAAGACTCCAAAGGGTTTGTACGTAAAGTAGGTGTTAAGACACAAACCAACGAGCTAGAAAGACCCATCACGATGTTATGTCTTTTGCTTGAAGCAGAATAAGTTGTATGTAAATACGATGATTTGCAAAAGATGCATAATTACGTATTCTGTAATGGATAAATTTGATGTTTAAATGTTGATTTACTCAATGAAAATTATGATTTACTCTATGAAAATTGAATCTTGGTCACAAGGTTTTGCCAACATGGACTATTCTAATGAACATTCTTTTTGCTGGTACCCCCTCTTTTTTGATGCACTATTTTATGGACTCTCTTTTCACACACACACACACACACACACACACACACACACTCTTAGACACATGCACTTGAATGGACTAATATTCAACCAAAATTTGTTAACCATAAATCTGTACTGACCCAGTTGTTGCACAATACTCGAATGTTTCATGTTTATTCTTGGTTAATGTATGTTGATGTTTGAATGGCTATAAATATGTTTTTGTAATTGTTTATTAAACAAAAATTAGGGGCCAGTATGTTACAGCCATTTGCCATTTTTCTGTGGAGTTGGAATTTGGGGTTATTTTCATGTGTTTGTTTGGGGATTGTGTTGTGTTTGGCGAGGTTTAGTGATGTGTTTGAGCTCCTGGGTCATGTGTGGTGTGGGAGGTGTATATGATGTGGGTTAACCTTCTGACACGGGCAGACGGAAATGGAGAGCTGGGAAGCACACCTTTTTTGACCACGCTCCTGCACACCAATTCATAAGTAGTTTTTTTAATATTCTAGCAGTTTGACCACAAAATCCCTAAAATATAACATTAGCAAACATTATACTCATTGAAGGATACCTTGAGTAGGATGGCCTGCAACCTCAACCCCATGGTTCCACCCTTGGACTGGAAGAGTTTCAGAAGCCTGGGAGTGTATTCATCCATTGTGATTTTGTGAAACTCATCCTGTATCTGAAAGATAAATAACGAAACCAGTGTAGAAATTGTTCTTACAACATTTATAAAAGTGAGAATCAACCTAATTCTGACTCTGGAATTTGATCGTGAAAATATGATTTAGAAAATAGTTGACAGGGGCCATGTGCGTGTGGAGTTTGCATGTTCTCCCCATGCGAGTACTCCTTTTCCTCGCCCAGTCCAAAGACATGCATGGTAGGCTGATTGGCGTGTCTAAAGTGAATGGGTGTGTAAATGAATGGGTTTGTGAGTGTGTAAGTGATTGTGCCCTACGATGGACTGGCACCCTGTCCAGAGTGTACTCCGCCTTGTGCCCGATGCTTCCTGGGATAGGCTCCAGGTTCCCCCGCGACCCTGAAAAGGAGTAAGCGGTAGAAGATGGATTTGGGCTACTGAGCATGACATGTTAACTTTAATTAAAAAAGACAGCATCACGCTTAAATACACGCATGTTCTGTAGTATCTCAACTGAATTAAAGCATTCTCCTACAAGGTGACTAAAAAAATAAAAAACACAACAACAAAACCAAAGCCGAGAAAGATTGAAAGGGCGGTTACACCATCTGAACCTCTCGCTGTGTCTCATTGTACCGTGAAGGGACATGAAACATAGGCTACGGGGCTGAGAGAACCTCTGTGAAGCTGTGATTAACGTTAACACGGCACCACACAGAACACAACAGACCGCTGAGGAAAATCAAGACAAATAATAAAAGAGGAAATTGCGCACTTTGTTTCAAAATGTAAAAAGACACGAAAAATACTGACTTTTCTCCCGGAACGTTCGAGAGCTGAGGAGTAAGCGGAGGAGCATGTTAGGCTACTGGAGTAAAAAAACATTACCCGAGTACAATTTAGCTGAGAAAACGAAATGCAGTAGGTCTAAATCTAACTCGTAAGTATTACCTCGGAGAGAAAATGTTCCTACATGTGTGCATGCTAGCTAGCTTGTTAAGGTGGGGAAGGGATGGAGGCTCAGGCTGAGGCCAGGAAAATTGGTGTAAAAGTAGATTAGAGGAAGCATTAGGCTATACATCCTACGGTATAACACTTAGTGGGAAAATCACATGAAATTGTGACATTTAGTCCACCACTTTTTCAGTCCTTGCTATGATTTTAGTTGAATTAAAGACAAGATAGACCAACTTTGACTCACTAGCCTGCATAGCTTCATTTGAACTTACAGTGCAGTCAAGTTGTCATGTTTGGTTTGATAATTAAAAGTAAGTTTAGTCAAACCATGTTTTGGACAGTAGAAGGAAACCTATGGGAACACAGGGAGAACATGCAAAACTCTAAGGACAGTAACTGAATGTCTTCTTGCTAGGTGGGGAACTAGGTACGTTTACATGGACAAGAAGAATCCACTCTTAATCCGATTAAGACCATAGTCTAATTAAGAAACTACCACTTAAACAGCCACTTTTACTTACCTTAATCTAATTAAGGTCATAATCGAAGTAAGCAATAATCTAATTGAGACAGGTGGAGTACTCCTGTTTTAATCGTATTATGGACGTGTATTACAGACATGTAAACACCTTAATCACATTATGAACGTCGTGGGAGTGTTTTCACCATATTTTGCGACAGGACACGTACACACACGGCAGTTTTACGTTTTACGGAGAACAATAGAGTTCGGCCGCGTCGCAAATCACATACTTTCCTATTATAGGCCTGTAGTGCGGAAAAATACATGTATCTCGGCTAACTACGCGATTTGGGACACACACAGCTTCAAACAGTTGTCTATTAGCACGTATAGCATGTCAAATAATTAACTGCCCTTAAAGTGTTCGTAAAAATAAATAAATAATAAAAACACCCAAAACTGTATACAGTACCATAACGAAGACGAACTGTATGAAATTCTGGAGTGGCGCGGTGACGTAATGACGTGTGCTGTTAATCTAATTATGCTCTAAAACATGTAAAACGGGAACATGACAGGGGTATTTTAAAAGAGACTCACGTGAACACCTTAATCACATTATTATCTTAATCAGAGTAATGTCAATAATTAGATTACTGCTGTCCATGTAAACGTTTGGCTCATTTAGTTCAGGGACCACATACTGCCTAATTAGATGTCAAGTGGGCCAGGCCAGTAAAATTATAATATAATTCCCTATAAATAACAATAAGTCCATGTTTTCCCCTTTGTTTTCGTGCAAATAAGTACAAGTACATTAAGAAAATCTTCATATTTAATGAAAAATCCTTTTATAAAACATATCATTTACAACCTCAGCTTTCTTAAGACAAACGTGCAATTTACTTCTGATTATGTGCATTACAACTGGTCACAGATGTAATAACAAACAGCAGAAGGCGCATTGCTGCCATCTGCTGTTGGGTCTGAGTTTTTCGGTCCAGCGTCTTGTACACTGACTAAAACAGTGCGCCCCTAGAGGATAATTTAGGAATAGCAATATTCAGTGTGCATTAAAAAAAATGTTTAAAAACAAAATGTTACAATTTTAACACAAACCAACCCAGACCAACTCCCACCTCACTACTGAGAAGCAACAGAGTGGCTAAGTACAGATAAACATATGGTGGTTAGATTGGCACTATGATTTTCCTAAACAGAAGAGCTTACTTGACCATATATATTTTGCTCCTTGTAATCTTTGAGTGACCAACTACTGAACATTAAGATGTAAAAAAAAATATTTCTACCATGCTGTTGGAGTCAAGTCCCTCAGAGTTCTTCTTACCAGGCATGGGCAGTGATGAAAATTTGAATGTGCATCCCATCCTGTGGCCACAGCAAAGTGTCCTTATTATATTTATTATTAGCTTATAGCGTTATTATTGGTTGCAAAAGTAGGCTATTTAATGACTATGGTTTTGGTATTTATCCAGTACATAAAAGTTTTCAAGCAGGTTTGACCTTAGCATTCTGAAATCATGTTTTGTAATCAGTATTCACTACTAGAAGTGTAGCTTCTTTGAGATCTATTTCCCCTAGTGGAGCAAAAATAAACAAAACATTTAGCCATATTGTGTCATATTATGTCCGAAATATCAGTTGCGTCAGTTAATGTCAGTGGTTTTAATAAACTGTTGTATAAAAGCAACACTGCACTCACAGTTATAGTTATAGGGAATGTAGGCACGGCTGTGATTCAGCATACACAAGAAGCCACAGAGATTCATGCGATATTGTTTAAATAACGAAATTACAGTTCCATTATTTTATTTACAATACCAGAAGTTTTTGTTTGGCATTTCATTCCCCAAATGTTTTGGTATTGAAAGTAGTGTGATTAGCTTCGGATTCATTACAGAAGAAACATCTTTTGCATTGATTGCATTCTTCTGCATGTATTTCCTCATTTGTAAGTCACTTTGGATAAAAACATTTGGTAAATGAATAAGTGTAAATTCATGAAAAGAAACACAGTAGCATTATTCCATGAGTAGAACTTAGAAACAATGGACATGACTTACAAAACACTGACTAAAACATTAATTTAACTCTACTCGGAATGTGCCAACTTCACAACTTTGTACCTGAAGTGAAAGTGCATCTAGCCAATAGTATATTCCTGGAATACCCGAGGGTGCAGTTTCAGGTCTACAGTCATAGGACTCCATTTCTAGGACCCAAGTTTTGGAGGACGAAAAAAGTGCAGCCAAGGAAATATTTTCCACCAAAACTACTTATAGTTTTAAACATTTATTATACCCATATTATACTACTTTCCTTCTTGCAATTCAACTCGGTTACTAAGAGCTGCACGTTGAGCAATTTATGTGACTAGTTAATTTTAGCTTAATTAACTCTTCAAGTAAAATAAAGAAGGAATCATATGCTATGGCCTTTTCAGTCATTAGATCTCAACCGCATTTTTTAAAGTACAGAGGGAAGGCACAAGGATGACTCTGGGGCAGATTCAAGATTACAGAAATACTGTTAACACTTAAAACAAAGGATAGATTGGACATTGTGTAAAAACAAACAAATAAACATTTTTTTCTTACCTGTGTTGATAGTCAGGAACAGAGAAGAGATACCTGCTCAGCCTCCTGCAAAGAAATTCTGCAACACCGCCAGGCCATATATGATGGTCTATCAAAAGAAAATGGTTAATTTAAATATACACAGGTCTGTACACAAGCAGCATACAGTATACTATACAGTAGGGTTTGAAAGTGCAGGAGCAGAAATCACACACAAATCCAATATATTGTTGGTCATACCTCTGTAAATAGAACCCCACAGATGAACCGCACTTCATCAGTGAAGTTCAGTTGTGTTGGTGTTCTATACAATACTGCCTTCGGATAAGCAAAAAGGCTGTCCTGTGATGTGGTTAAAAATACAGTGCCTTGCGAAAGTATTCGGCCCCCTTGAACTTTTCAACCTTTTGCCACATTTCAGGCTTCAAACATAAAGATATAAAATTTTAATTTTGCTGAGGTGGGAGAGTCTGTCCATAGGACAACAATCAGTCGTACACTGCACAAATCTGGCCTTTATGGAAGAGTGGCAAGAACAAAGCCATTTCTCAACGTTTGGTGTGACGTTTGGTGTGTCTCCCAGGTGGCTTGTGGCAAACTTTAGACGAGACTTTTTATGGATATCTTTGAGAAATGGCTTTCTTCTTGCCACTCTTCCATAAAGGCCAGATTTGTGCAGTGTATGACTGATTGTTGTCCAATGGACAGACTCTCCCACCTCAGCTGTAGTTCTCTGCAGTTCATCCAGAGTGATCATGGGCCTCTTGGCTGCATCTCTGATCAGTCTTCTCCTTGTCTGAGCTGAAAGTTTAGAGGGACGGCCAGGTCTTGGTAGATTTGCAGTGGTCTGATTCTCCTTCCATTTCAAAATGATCGCTTGCACAGTGCTCCTTGGGATGTTTAAAGCTTGGGAAATCTTTTTGTATCCAAATCCGGCTTTAAACTTCTCCACAACAGTATTATGGACCTGCCTGGTGTGATTTCGTTCCACTTCACAATTGTGTCCCACTTGTTGGTGATTCTTCACAAAAAATTAAAATTTTATATCTTTATGTTTGAAGCCTGAAATGTGGCAAAAGGTTGAAAAGTTCAAGGGGGCCGAATACTTTCGCAAGGCACTGTATACATAAAATAAACACGAGGGAGACCTAGTATGAATAATATGTAATTTTATTGAAAATCAGCAGTGAGATGTGCGATTTCTTGGAGAGTGTTCAGATCCGGGTCTACCCCCTCACAGAGGAAAGAGGGAAAAAATGGCGGGCACCTAGACACACAGAAGCGGTATTAGGTGGATATATATATGTGTGTGTGTGTGTGTGTGTGTTTGTGTGTGTGTGTAATATATATATAAATATATATATATGTATATATATGTATATATATGTGTATATATATATATATATATATATATATATATATATATATATATATATATATATATATATATATATTGTAGAGGGATCAGCCCAGGGGGGAGGCATAGCACAAACACACGGGAGGCAGGTTGTGGTGAGAGAAGTGCAAAAAAACAAGGATTTATTGTCCTTCAGTCTGAAGCGGTGTGTGTGGGTGTGTGCGTGTGTGTGTGTGGCTGGATGAGGTAAACCCGGCGGGGGTGGGGCTGGCGTAGCGGCGTTCTTCGGGGTGTGTCGGGATTCCCGGAAGAATCCTGGTTTCTTAGCGTCACCACTGTCCTCGTCTGTCGTTGTCCTCGTCCAGGGCGGAGCCCTGTAGCCGAGTCGGTCTTCCTTCCTCGGGTGGAAGGACGTCCTTTTATCCCCTCCTTTTGGAACTGTATTGGTGGACATCTCGCTCCAGGTTCGCCAATCAGCCGCCGGCGAGGCGTGGGTGGCTCCACCACGCCGTGACGGGCCTTCCGGTTAGTGTTGGGACAGTGTGCGGCAGTTGGGGAAGGAGCGAATCTCCTAGTCTGCGCGTCGGGTGTCGGTCCGCCGCGACAGTACCCCCCCTCAGCTCCGAGCCTACTGCCGCTGGGAGGTGGGCCCAGAGCGTGTCCCGCCGTGAGAGCCCATCTGCATTCCCGTGCTGGACCTGAAAGGAGAAATCCTGCAGGGCGAGAAACCACCGAGTGACCCGGGCGTTCGTGTCCTTGGCCTTGGCCATCCATTTTAGGGGCGCGTGGTCTGTGACCAGGACAAAGTGCCGGCCCGCTAGGTAATACCTCAACTCTTCGATGGCCCACTTTATTGCCAAGGCTTCCCACTCCACCCCGGCGTACCTCTTTTCAGCGGGGGCCAGTTTCCGGCTGATGTAGAGGACCAGGTGCTCTTCTCCGTCGAAGGTTTGGGAGAGGACCGCGCCCAACCCTGTTTCAGATAAGTCGATGTGTACCGTGAATGGGAGCGTAAAGTCCAGGTTCCACAACACTGGGGCGAAATATAGAAATATAGATCAGATATGAAAGTAAATTATAAACCAGAAATACAGAAAAATGTAAAAGAAACATACTCATAGATGGTGAGGATTCTTGTCTCGTGAGGAAGGGTCAGGCGTGCTGTAGACAAGGGCCTTAAATTTTTAAGAGAGAACCATCCGAGAGAACCGTCCGTGAGGAGCCATTTATAAGAATGGTTGAATTACATGGCACCTGCACAGTGATATCAAGGTCGTCTGAATTGTTTTGTCTATCTCAACTTTTGAATCCTAATGGGAAATTTCTGAGTAGGTTTTTTTAACCTCCTGGTAATCTTGATAAGCTTTTTTTAACATCATTGTAACTGTTTGGGAAGCTTTCTGAAATATATTGGTTATTTACTGTGAAAATAAACTATAAATACTGGAGTTTAAGCTCCAGATGGGATCACTTCTGAGAATTCTCATTGGTGTGGATCTCTGTTGGTGGAAATAAAGTCTGGACCCTTGCTTCTTCTCACTCACGGCTGGTGTTTTTTCTATCTCCAACTAGGTTTACAGATGTGAGTACTGGCTTCTATGTTGAATTTAAATTGTCTCTGAGTAATAGGCTAAATTCGGGCCTTCACCTGTTTATCTTCATTGTTGAGGTAAACAGGCACCTGGGAAGAGGACTACTGAGGAAACCACTTTGAAGTCTTCCAATTGAGTACACCATATGGGCAAATCATTTTGCCACAATTATCACAATTATTTTGTGGTAATAGGATTTTAAATGTATTGTGTGGTAAAAAAACAAAAGAAAAAAAAACAAAGGCAGTTGTTTGGATTAATTGCTCAAAAGGAATTGATCATAACATTCAGGCTGCTTTTCATGCATAGACACATTATAACTCAATTTGCATTTCCTGAGAGAATGTTTGCAAACTTTGCTCAACGTTGTTGGGTGAAACAAAGCTAAACTGCTGACGGGCAGCATGTGATGCACTTCATGGACGGCTGTGGCTCAGGTGGTAGAGCGCGTTGTCCACTAATCGTAGGGTTGGCGGTTTGATTCCTGGCCGACATGACTCCACATGCCGAGGTGTTCTTGGGCAAGACGCTGAACCCCGAGTTGCTCCATTAGCACCTTGCAGCAGCAGCTCTGCTGTGAGTGTGTATGTAGGTGAATGAGACACAGTGTAAAGTGCTTTGGAAATTCTGAGGTTAAAAAAGTGCTATATAAATGCAGACCATTTACCATTTCTTCAGCTTGGGCAAGGATCTCCCTCCGTGGACTGTTATGTGCTTGCCCAATGAACAAATTAAACATTTTAAGTTCATTTCATAAACATAAATAGACATACTTAGGCCTTTGCCTAGTACTTGACCAACATACACACACACACACACACACACATATATATATATATACAGTGGTGTGAAAAAGTGTTTGCCCCCTTCCTCATTTCCTGTTCCTTTGCATGTTTGTAACACTTAAGTGTTTCGGAACATCAAATCAATTTAAACAATAGTCAAGGACAACACAAGTAAACACAAAATGCAATTTGTAAATGAAGGTGTTTATTATTAAAGGTGAAAAAAAATCCAAACCATCATGGCCCTGTGTGAAAAAGTGATTGATAACAATGTTGAGATCATGAGACAGTGCCCCTAAAGTACAGAGCCCCCAAAGTACAGAGCCCCTAAAGTACGGATCCCCTAAAGTACGGATCCCCTAAAGTACGGAGCCCCTAAAGTATGGAGCCCCTAAAGTATGGAGCCCCTATTGGGACATGGTGGTGGAAAAAAATGGGCATGGGAGAATTTTTATAATTTTTTTTAAAGCTTTGAATTTTTTTTTTCTGCCATCTCAATTTTTTCCACCACCATGTCCCTTTAGTTTAGGGGCTCCGTATTAGGGGCTCTGTAATAAAGCTCATTTTGATTCTAAATTCTGTGACCCTAATAAAAAGGATAAGCGGTATAGAAGATGGATGGATGGATGATTCTAAATTCGGTGACGCTCGTTGCCATAGTGACGCAGAAAGAAAATAAGTGCTCTGCTACTCAGACGGTTATCCACAATAGCCTTGTTTCCTGAGACTTTTGATTACTTCGAAGACTTAATTGCAAACAAACAAATATGAACATGAGTCCTCCCACTGAATCTTTGCTCAAATATGACAACCCAGTGCTGGTGAGCAAGAACATCGAGAAGAACTCACCAAAGGTAACGTTGACTAGCTGCAATCCTTGTTAGTTAAATATAACTAGAGATAAATGGTCTAATTGCATTTCCATATGAGACTAACTTTAACCCGTAAGAACCCGGAGCCGTTTCTCCTTCTAGGAAAAATATGGGGGATATGAAACCAACCATATGGACCACAGAGAACACATTTCTGAAATTATTTTGGAACTATAACCTCTCCTTGTGAAAGATCTGTAATGTTACACGGATGTCACGTTGGGCGTTTATAGTACATTTTTGATGTCATGTATATGACTGACAAAAAGTTGGCTTGACGTTGGACGTTCGATATTTGCAAACTGTCTCTAAAGTTACATACGACATTGTTCTACATGTTTCTAGCGGACCGCTGACTCTTTTGCTACAACGCCCAAACCTTTATTAAACACAGATTTGAGCTCACAAAGTGTTTCTTGCACAGGCACATTTACCGAGCTGTGTACTTATTAGACCTATAGTCTGTACATGTGACTGGTCCAGCGCAGCTGCTCCCGCTGACTGTAGGTTCACAGCTGGATGCTGGTGGGCGGCACCATTACCATGCACAGATGATGATATAACTGGATCAGATCTGAGTGACAGAGATAGTATGGGTGGAACCTCATTTTTCATCTTATTAGTCTGATCCAATCTGCGACTAGAACTGCTCAGTGACATTTTCTTCACATGTGACGTCATCCTAGTGCAATTTTTTTTATTCCTCAACTGAAAAAACTTACTTGTCAGTTTTTTGCTTAATAACGCAGGTTTTCCTGTTTATTTGCTTTTCTACAACATATTTCAAAACGACATAACTGCGAACATTAGATTTAACGACAAAAAATTTTCAGAGTCGACACTGGTTTCCCTTTTCCTTAGCCTTTTTACAACATCTCTAAAAACAATAGCTTTGAATTATACAACAACTTAATTTTACAAAAAAAAAAACACAGCCTTTTTATCTGCATTTCCATAGCATATATAATAATGATAGCTTTTAACCACAAATTAAATCATGAAAATGTGCAAACTGAATAAAAATAAATATCTACCTCACATTGGAGGTCTTCTCAATAAGCTAAACATGTAAATAGTGCAGCAACATTGTATGCACATGTACCTTGTGTGATAAAACTGTAATAAAAAACAAACAAACAAAAACAACAACAACAAAAACACTCAGTGGAAACTATTTTTCCACTATTTTAATTAATGTGACAAAGACGTCACATCACAGTTTCACCTACTTTTTTAAGGTTAACAGCCCAATGTGACTTACATGTCACAACAATATTTTCATAACTTGTTTTATATCAATTTGTTCAAGAAATGTGATAAAAACAGGTTAAATGTAATATAGGACATGTTATTAAAACGTTACAATGGTTAAATGGGTTGAAACATACCTTTAGTAACAAAAACAAGCCTTTTTTAAAATTACTGACACTGCAGCATGAGCCGACCGGCAGACCCCCAATTTGGAAATGATGCCATACCTAACCTGGATGTTTAGTAGATGTCACTTAGGGCTTTCCTGAGTTAAAAGTCAGGGAGAAAGCTTTAAAATGACCTTTCCAGATCCCAGTATTTTGTGACAACTTTCACCGTGGGTTCTTACGGGTTAAGCAATATCAGGCAGTTCTGTTTTAGTTCTGTTTAGCTGACTACTGTGTTATTTTATTCATCGTAAGAAATTTATCTGAAATTGAGTCAACAATCTTTCCCCTTTATAACACAGAAAATCCCTCACTTCCAACCTAAGGCTTTGTCTCTGAAGGCGAGTCCCCAGCAGCCTGTCATCTCTGTTCCAGTTCCACCTCCACCCAAACCCAAAACCCCTTCATCTGATGCCATTAAAACAGAGGATATTCTTAATTCCATCTTACCACCAAGGTAAAGCCGTCCTGCTTTTCCATAGTTGTACTAATTACATGTGACACTGTACGAGTGCTTATGTGTGAACTTGTTTCAGGGAATGGATGGAGAATAATCAGCTGTGGGTACAGCAGGTGTCCAGCTCGCCATGCAGCCGGTCAGAAATCACTCATCTGCGAGAGATCCTGGAACTCAAGCTGCAGAAGGCAGCGGCCAGAGATACAGGCATTTGCTCTGTCCGCAGAGAGCTCTACACACAGTGCTTTGGTAGGTTAACAAAGGGCTCATTCAAACATGATTACATAATCTGCATTATTGGTGAATTATTCGTAAAAACAGGAGACACAGTCCATTATCAGTGCTAACACATCAACGAAAAAATGTTTTGGGTGTAATCATTAAGGGTTTTTTGTTTGTTTTTGCTTGCATGAAACCTGCAGCTTCCTGACACAAACGGGTTGTGAAAAAAACAGCAACATGTTACACATTTAGTACAAAACCTAAATAGCAACTTATTTAAATGCATTCCTTTCTAATATATACCAATTTCTTATTAATTTAGATGAGCTCATCAGACAAATTACCATCAACTGTGCTGAGAGAGGAGTGCTCCTTTTACGAGTGAGAGATGAGATTCGCATGACCATTGCTGCCTATCAGACCCTGTATGAGAGAAGTGTGGCCTTCGTCATGAAGATAGCTCTGCAGGCTGAGCAACAGAAGAAAGACACTGAGAAAAAGGTATTCACTGCTATTCATTTATTCCTGTTTCTCTAACTTTCACTTTTAAAAAACATAGATCTTCTGTAATTGAAATTGTAACTTGGGCAGATTGCAGACTTGGACAATGAAAAGAGGGAACTGGAAAGACAGTTGAATGAGCTGAAGGCTAAATGTGAGGCAATTGAGAAACAAGAAAATGACCGGCGACAGGTTGAAGTGAAGAAGCACACTGACAAGATCCAGTTTCTCAACCGCACCAACCAGCAACTGAAGGTACGCCGTTTATAAGCCACAAATTACCATTAAGACAAATGTCTGAGACAGGACATCTTCATCTAAAAATACTTCCTTATCTCCATTTTTAGGCGCAGTTTAATGCAATCATTGCCCCATAGAAGCTATAACAGACACTTTCACACACAAAGACTTGCAAGATAGGCTGATTGGCATGTCCAAAGTGTCTGTAGTGTATGAATGGGTGTGTGATTGTGCCCGATGCTCCCTGGGATAGGCTCCAGGTTCCCCAAGATCCCGATGGATAAGCAGTATAGAAGATGGATGGATGATGGATGGATGTTCCTAGGATGACCATCTACATGAGTCCGTGCCGGTAGACGACCACATCCAGATAGCTGTTACAGTTCAGCGTTCACATATTCCTCATATGTGTATGTGCGCGTGCGCTTGTAGGTGGATGAAACGGATGCACTCCTGAAGGCGAGGGAAGCTCGTCACCAACCCGTGAGGATCTTTAATGAAAACTCATGTCACATCAGACTTCTGCATTTCTTTTTCAGGAAACCCTAAAGATGCTCTATAACATCGACAATAAGAAGCAGAGGAATGAGAAAAAGAGAAGAAAGAATTAATAAACACACAAAGAATTTATAAAAAAAAAAAAAAAAAACACTTTCATGAAGAATTAATAAACATTGTCATTTTCCTTAGAATATGCAGACATATCTACTAGATCAGCCCGGAACTTCACACAAATACCATAGACAAAAACCCTTTTGTTTTTAGTGGTTCAGTTCTGTGTAGCATGAAAGAATCCTCCTTTTTAATCGGTTAGAATTAACCCAAGTTTCTTTTAAAACACTGTATTTTAAAAGTTTATTACCTCCTAAAGAACCTGGGTTAGAGGGTGTGTAATAAATATTTTTCATTCTTCAGACAACACTTAAAGTAAACAAGTTTACTATTTTCATGAGGAATATTTAAATAAATTAGCAGGTTAACAGGGATGCAAACTTTCGAGCTTATTAATAAAGATAAGTGCTGACTCAGAACTTGCTGTCAGTATAAAAACACCAACAAATGAACACAGAGGATTTTGTTGAGTAGAATTTCATTTGACATTTATGGTATTTGGCAGACAGCCTTATCCAGAGTGACTTATATATCTCATTTATACAACTTAGCAGTTAAGGGCCTTGCTGATGGGCCCAATAGTGGCAGCTTGGTGGTGCTGGAATTTGAACTCATGACTTTCCAATGTCTTAGCCACTGAGCTACAACTGCCCCAGTTTAAAAGTGTGTATATATAAAGTATCTCACAAAAGTGAGTACACCCCTCACATTTTTGTAAATATTTGGTTATATCTTTTCATGTGACAACACTGAAGAAATGACACTTTGCTACAATGTAAAGTAGTGAGTGTACAGCTTGTGGAACAGTGTAAACTTTCTGTCCCCTCAAAATAACTCAACACAAAGCTATTAATGTCTAAACCGCTGGCAACAAAAGTGAGTACACCCCTAAGTGAAAATGTCCAAATTGGGCCCAATTAGCCATTTTCCCTCATGAATTACACTTATGGTCAGTGTGAATACTGGATTCTGATTAGCTGGAAGGTGTGCATTATAACTGTTTATTGCACAGGTAGTTCCAATCAGTTTGATCACCATTATAATTTCTAAATCAGTGCGCACACTACATCGCACACGCACACAAACAGACACACGAGCATACAGAGACATTCATGCACACGTATTCATATGCACACACTTCTTTCCAGTGCTGTCTACGACTTTAACAATGAAAATAGCTTTGCTACTGAAACGCTAGATAATATTTCTCAGCAACCAGGTGGGAACATAACTGTTTTTGAAGTAATTCAACACTCAGTTTTACTTTACTACTGCTGCGTAACACTGACTGAGAGTCACACATGACACAGGTAATTCATACACGCTAAATATCTCTCTCTGATAGATATTTGTCAATTCAATCAAATAAATGTAATCTAATCATGCTAATTTATCTCTGTGTCTGATTTATATCGGGAACAATTCCAGCTCTAACGACCTAACTAATGGAAATTAACGGTCATTTTAAACTTCTAATCACAGTTTGCGCTTCTAAAATCAATGATAGCTTTAACTTTATTATTTGTGGAAAGACCATGGTATAAGCGGGGTAATCCATGGCTAGGTGTGCATTAAAAGATTTGAACGAGTGGTTCTTTGCCTCCACATCATGCATTAAAATCGTTTAATGCACACCTAGCTGTGGATTACCCCTTACATATCATCTGAGAGAGACAACTAATTTTATATGTAAACAGATATACTTAGCAATCACGACCTCTCCGAGTTGTAGAGTTGCCAGTGAAGTCTTTCCATTGACTCCCCTCCAGTTGTTCTCACCCTCTTCAATATGCGCCAGGTGCAGTCACACACATCTGCCCTATCAATAAGCACCAACCCAGCTTACCTGAAACCTATTTTTTTTTAACAAACAATAATATAGTCAAAAATCATTTTAAAATCACCCTCCTCAACTCACCTCCTAATCACCCTCTAGTCCTTGGCTCTCAGAAGCTCTGCGTAGCAACCGGGCAAAACTAAGAGCATCTGAAAGGAAATGGCGCAAATCAAACAATCCAATTGACCTAACCAATTACCAGACACTTCTCTCCCCTTTTTCCAAAAGCATCAAAAAAAATAAAAAATAAAAAATGTGGTTAAAGCCACATACTTCCAAGATAAGATTGGTAGTTCTCCCAACACCCACGTTCTTTTCAAAATTTTTTCCTCTCTTCTCTGTCCCCCTCCTCCCCCTCTCACTGCAGATGACTTTGCAACATTCTTTTCCAGCAAGGTTACATCAATCAGGAACCAGTTCTCAACCCCAGACATGCATAGACCGACTCCTCCTCCATGTAACTCCCAACTGACTTCCTTCTCTCCCCTCTCAGAGACTGAGATCTCTAAACTCCTCTTCTCTAGCCATCCCACAACCTGTCCCCTTGACCCTATCCCTTCTCACCTTCTTCAGTCCATCTCTCCCACACTATTACTTGCACTTACACACATCTTTAACACATCGCTCTCTACTGGCACATACCCTACCTCATTTAAGCAAGCCCGGGTTACCCCACTGCTTAAAAAACCATCACTCAACCCTGCTATAGTTGACAACTACAGACCTGTTTCCCTCCTCCCCTTTCTTTCCAAAACTCTTGAAAGAGCCGTTTTTAATCAACTACAATTTTCTCACACAGAACAACCTCCTAGACACCAAGCAGTCTGGCTTCAAGAGCAACCATTCCATGGAGACTGCTCTGCTTTCCGTCACTGAAGCCTTACGACTAGCAAGAGCAACCTCTAGATCATCTGTCCTCATCCTACTTGACCTCTCTGCTGCTTTCGACACTGTGAACCATCAGATCAACTATCTCCAACCTGGGCATCACTGGAACGGTTCTACGCTGGGTGGAATCCTATGTTTCGGACAGATCCTTCAAGGTATCATGGAGCGGAGGTATTTCTGAAACTCAGCAACTCACAACTGGCGTTCCACAGGGGTCAGTTCTGGGTCCACTCCTCTTTTCTATCTACACTACATCTCTCGGTCAGGTGATTGAGTCTCATGGCTTTTCCTATCACTGCTATGCTGATGACACCCAGCTCTATTTGTCCTACCAGCCTGATGACCCATCTGTCTCTGCACGCATCTCTTCTTGCCTGTCAGACATCTCAGTCTGGATGAAGAAGCACGATCTTCAGCTTAACTTGGGAAAATCTGAGCTTCTCGTCATCCCAGCCTATCCCTCAATCAACCAGAACTTCACTGTACAGCTCAGTTCACTTACACTCATGCCAACCAAGATGGCCAGGAACCTTGGGGTGGTTCTTGATGACGGCTTGACCTTTACAGATCATATCTCAGCAACTACAAGGTCCTGTAGGTTCATCCTGTACAACATCAAGAAAATCCGACCATACCTCACCAAACAGGCTACACAGATACTAGTCCAGGCTCTTGTCATCTCTAAACTGGACTACTGCAACTCACTGATTTCAGGCCTCCCAGCCAGCTCCATCAAACCCCTTCAGATGATTCAGAATGCTGCAGCGCGCCCCGTCTTCAACCAGCCCAAGAGAACCCATGTCACACCCCTCTTCATCTCCCTCCACTGGCTTCCTGTAGCTGCCCGCATCAAGTTCAAGGCCTTGATGCTCACCTACAAGACCTTGTCAGGAACAGCACCCTCCTACCTCAACTCTCTCCTGAAGGCATACATTCCCTCTCGCAATCTGTGATCAACTAGCGACCGACGTTTAGTAGTTCCCACTCAGCGTGGCGTAAGGTCCCTTTCCAGAACCTTCACGCTTACCGTTCCTCAGTGGTGGAATGCACTCCCAATCTCAATCTGGACTGCAGAATCTCTCACTATCTTCAAAAAACAGCTAAAGACCCACCTTTTCCGTGAACACCTAACCAACTCCTAGAGAGAAAAAAAACAAAAAAAAAAAAACACACACAACGCATTTACACCTACTCTGTGCACGTTGCTTCCTCTGGTATTCAATTAATGGATCTTGTATAGTAGCACTACTTGTACTGTTCCCTGCTTGATATATTGCTTTGCTTATTTGTAAGTCGCTTTGGATAAAAGCGTCTGCCAAGTGAATAAATGTAAATGTAAATGTAAAATAAATAATAAGCATGTATTGCCTCGTCACCTGTGTCAGTGCTCACTACTCCTGCAGTTACCCTGCCCTGTGTGTTTTCCATGTTTTCCTCCTCTACCAAAGATTAGGTCATAACTGTTCCCTGATATCAATGTGGTATTGAATGTTTTGCTTTGAGTACAAGTGTTTCATTTTGAGGAAAAAAATAAACGCTTTCAGTAGCTGTGTAATTGTGCAAGCAATTGTTAACAAAAAAAGAAAGAAAAATCTCACCAGTTTTTGCTTGTAATCTGGGCTCTGTTGCATCCTTTGCTCCAGACTACGCAGTTGAGGAAGGTCTTGCAGGGGCAGTAAACCTTACTCAATATCCAAAGGCTGCACCTGGACCTCCTGTAGTTGGAGCAATCTCAGTGGTTTATTGGTTCAGCACCATCTATAATTTAGTCAACACCACCCTCAGCATGGCTATGATAAAAAAGTTAACAATATTTAAAAAATTATACGCACTACAAAACTATACAACTCCATCCTTAGAATTTGTATAGGTGAGTGGAAATCACTGGGTGGCTGTGGCGCAGGTGGTAGAGTGGGTTGTCCACTAATCATAGGGTTGGCAGTTCGATTCCCGGCCTGGGTGACTCCACATGCCGAAGTGTCCTCGAGCAAGACACTGCTCCCAATGGCAAGCTAGCACATGGCAGCTCTGCTACCACTGGTGTGAGTGTGAGTGTGTGTGTGAATGGGTGAATGAGTAAAGCTATATAAGTGTACATTTACCATTTACCACCATCAGAACCCTACATGGTTCTGATGATTACCGGGAGTGTTACAAGAGAACACTGTGTTAAGGGAAGTGAGGAAACATTTAATTTAATTCTAGAAAATTAAATACCAACAAAAGAAAGTCAATCAGAAAGCAGAAGAATACACTCACACTGCAGTTCTGCAGCATCTCTGTGAACGAGCCGTGTGCTGCGGGTAAAGTGGTGGTGTGAACAAGTGAAAGTGGAATTTGGTGTGACAAGTGGAATTTGGGGTGACTGTGGGGAAGTTAACAGTGGGGGCAGGTGGAAGAATTTGTTTGGGACTGTGTGGCACACACAGTCGAACAAACAATGGTCCTGCTTCAGGGGGGCCAATCCAGACACTCCTCCTAATAAAAAATTTTATTAATCCAAACTAAAATGTACACTTCTAAAATATTCACTATATTTTCAAAATTCTACAACGTTTCATGAAAAATACAACTTTAAATACGGCCTCAGAGCATCAAGGAACAGTAATAGTGATGTGCTGAACAAATATCTGTATGTTTTCCAACTTGGTGGTGTTTGCCCAGACACTTTCACATCTCAAAAGAGTTCTGACCAGGTCCTGCCCTCTTTGGCTTTCCATCAGCCCTTCTGCCCTTTTTTATGGCTATATCTAAAATGTATCATTTTAGTCATTAAATCCACACACTTGGGGCTTGCCAGTCGCACTACAGATGTTATCAAACGGATATGATAACAGTTCATTTGACGTCACTAGAAGCTAATATATGGTCATGTCACTCCGTCTAGCGGCCATGTTTAAACGTGTGTGAAGCAGTGTCGTTGCAATGAGCAACCACTAAGTGGCGCATCATAGATTTCAAAACATAAACAGCCGACTTTTGAGGATGTTATTAGAAAAGAGAAGGAAATGGATGCCAGTGATCAAAAAAAATAATGCGGAGAAGTGTGGCGCTTTAGCTGTGTCGCCTTGAAGAAGAAGAAGAAGAAGAAGAAAGAAGAAGAAGAAGAAGATCAACGGGAGTGTGTTTAACCACGTAACAAGGAAAAACAAGCCAACTTTGCACGGCGGCCGGAATCATCCTGCTTTCACTGTTTGAGTCAACAAGTGAAGAGTAAACGATCAACAAGAAGAGGTTAGGCGACTACGTGTGACTTGCTGAGACAGTTGTGTGTTTGGCAAAGTTCTTCATTTTAAAGCATATTTAACTTCATCTACTGGCCAAGAGTTGATGTGTACGCAAACTGGCTAGATTGCCTGGAGCAGTGAAGTGTTCAATGTTTGCTAGCTAGCTAGGTGTTTTCAGTACTAATCTAACCTGTCCGATCACGTGTGTATTCGGTCTGGCGAACTATTTCTGAGTATATCATGTTTACAACAACAACAACAAGAAATCTAACGTCTTGAAGCCAGGTAGCTAGCTACCATCCATGGTCTAGACTCTAGACAGTACTTGAAGTTGAAATATTTCACAGGCAAACTCGTTTCAGGGGAAAGTAGACATTAGAGGTCGCCGGGTGACGTCATAGAGACGTTGCATGTTCAAGCGCACCGATTGTGGCTTTGAAACGCTCGTACAATAGATTTACACGCGTCCAAAAGGTCAAAACACACTTTTTAATGTGCTCATAATTTACATTTCGGTATTACCTCCCCCAAGAAGACCACATCAGGTTCCCTTCCTGTCAGACAAGAACAGGAAGCTGTGGTTACCATGGCCACAGACTCACCCAGACTGGAAGGTTGAAGATTAGAAGAAAGAAAAAAAAAGTATTTTTTTCCCCCGTTCTTCAACTGTCCAGTTTGGGGTGAGTCCGTGCCCACGATAGTCCGAGGTTCTTGTTCTTGTCTGACAGGAGTGGAACCTGATGTGGACTCCTGCTGTTGTAGCCCACCGACTGCAGTGTCGAATGTTTTGTGCATGCTGAGATGCTTTTCTGCTCACCACGGTTGTCAAGAGTTTTTATTTAGGTTACTATGGGACTTCCTGTCAGTTTAAAAGAGTCCGGTCATTCTCCTCTGATCTCTCGTCAAACAAGGTGTTTCAGCCTGCACACCGTCTGCATACAGGAGGTTTTGTTTTTCGCACCATTCGGTGTAAACTAATGACTGGCGCGTGTGAAAATCCCAGGAGATCTAATCCCAGCAGTTTCTAATACACTCAAATCAGCCCATCTGGCACCAGTTAAAGTCGCAGAGATCACACTCCCCCTCCTTTGGATGTTTGATATGAACTTTATCTGAAGCCCTTGTATCTTCATGGTTTTATGCATTGTGCTAAATAGATAACTGCATGAATGTACAAGTGTTCCTAATAAAGTGGCCATTGAGTGTACGTCATGAATCTACACAAAATACACAAGCAGGTAATATGGAAGAAATATGCAGCTGCCATCAGAATTCGCATAATTAGGTGAATGGAGGGGGGACACCGTGGCGTGCACCTCTGGGGTTGGGGTTGAGATACTGCCTCTGCCCTGCATGCGTGGAGTTTGCATGTTCTCCCTGTTTAAGGAGGATAGATAAGTGGTATGGAAGATGGATGAATGGAGTTCCCATGTGTCACGTGATACCAATATTCCAGGAAGGCCAGGAGTTTGTTAGGTAACATACCTGAACAAACAGCATCATATAGACCAAGGAGCTATCAAAACAAGTTATGTGACGTCTGATGGCAACCTGTTGCACTAGAACTACAGTCCCATCCGAAAGTATTGGAACGGCAAGACCTGTTCTGTTGTTTTGGCTATATAATGAATATATTTGGCTTGGAGAACAAAAGATGAATGTGAGGTGACTGATCAGAATTTTAGCTTTCCCTTTCCTGATATTTACATCTAGATGTGCTGAAGAACATACAACGTGGCACCCTTTGTGGAAGACCACCCGAGGCAAGCAAAAGTAATGGAACAGATCATCTTAAAGTAACTACCACTTAACATTTTGATATCGCATACTTTTCTCTGGTGCACAAGACATCACGATATGACGCGTTAATCTCCTGCACCATATTCTGGTGGCATTCTCATTCTGATTAGTCTGGTTAACCTAGTCTGGTTATACCCTCCCTGTTATTTTTTTCTAACCCCTTTCACTGGCTTAGATCTAAGCTTTTTGTTTGGATTCAGTGGAGCTTGCAGTGCCTTAAAAGTACATATACAGTTTATTTATCACATTTAATGCGTAAGATTTACTCCTAGGATTAATGCTGTGTTCGACTAAAGAATTCCCATCCTCGGGCTAGGAAAAACCAAACCCTCAAGTCGGAATTTCAGGACGGTCTCCTCAGTATCTGAGCTCAACATGGCCGCTCACGCTGGGAACATGAAATGAACAGTATATTACAACACTACTACAAAAGAGTTTATAGTAATAGTTACTTTAGATGAATCAACATGGACACACTATTTAGTTAAATCTGTAACACTGAGCATACAGTCTGCTGTTTTAAGAAGGTAAATACCTCATAAACTGATTATCACTAATAATAGCTTGCTAACTGGTTGTTTACAAAACACACAATTTCATGGAAGCGCTTTTCTGTATGTTTTTTTTTCTCATTTTGTAGCTTGAACGCACCAAGCTCGAAAATGATGTAATTCCGAGTTCAGAGTTACGTTTCCGAGTTAAGTTGAACACAGCATTACTTCAGCATTACTGCTCCTCTACTAGTTTAAAAGAGTTTATAGTAGTATTTACTTTAGATCAGTCAACATGGACAAGTTAATTGGTTAAATACAGAGTTTGCTGTATTGAGAAGGTAAATACAGTGCCCTCCACTAATATTGGCACCCTTGGTAAATATAAGCAAAGAAGGCTGTGAAAATATTTCTTTCTTTATTATTTTTTTTTTTTACATTTTGATACTCTCATTTCATGGATATCAAACAATTGCAAACACAACACCGGTTTATCTATAAAATAAAAGAAAATTTGTTTAAATATGTGTGCCACAATTATTGCACCCTTTAAGTCGATACTTTGGGTTACCTCCTTTTGCTAAGATAACAGCTCTGAGTCTTCTCCTATAATGCCTGATGAGGTTGGAGAATACATGGCAAGGGATCTGAGACCATTCCTCCATACAGAATCTTTCCAGATCCTTCAAATTTTGAGGTCCACACTGGTGGACTCTCCTCTTCAGTTCACCCCACAGGTTTGCTATGGGTTTCAAGTCAGGAGACTGGGATGGCCATGGCAAGACCTTGATTTTGTGGTCAATAAACCATTTTTCTGTTGATTTTTGATGTATGTTTTGGATCATTTTCCTGTTGGAAGATCCAACCACGGCCCATTTTAAGGTTTCTGGCAGAGTAGAGTTTTCATTTAATATCTGTTGATATTTGAGTCCATGATGCCATGTATGCTAACAAAATGTCCAGGTCCTAAGTCAGAAGAGCCACCACCATATTTAACCGTGGGCATGAGGTACTTTTCCATGTGGCTACCTCTCTGTGTTTATCAAAACCACCTCTGGTGTTTATTGCCAGAAATCTCTATTTTGGTTTTATCTGACCATAGGACCCGATCCCATTTGAAGTTCCAGTAGCTTCTGCCAAACTGAAGATGCTTGAGCTCATTCACCCATTCACACACACACTCACACACCAATGGTAGCAGAGCTGCCATGCAAGGCACTAACTTGCCATCAGAAACTTGGGGTTCAGTGCACTTCGGCATATGGGCCGGGAATCGAACCGCCAACCCTATGATTAGTGGACTCTACCAACTGCGCCACAACCGTCCCCAGATTCAGGTTCAGAGTAGAGTTTTTTCTTGAAACCCAACTTGTGGTGATGTAGGTGACCCCAAGACGCAACTAACTTCTGCAATTCTCTAGCTGTGATCCTTGGAGATTTTTGGCCACTTGAACCATCCTCTTCACAGTGTATTGAGACAGTATAGACACATGTCTAATGCCAGGTTGATTCTTAACATTTTCAGTTTACTGGATCTTCTTAATTATTTCCCTGATGGTGGAAATTGGCATTTTCAATTCTTTTGTTATATTCTTATAGTCACTTCCCATTTTGTGAAGCTCAACAACCTTTTGCCGCACATCAAAACTATATTCCTTGGTCTTACCCATTGTTATGAATAACTAAAGGAATTTGGCCTATCTGTTACCTCATATTTATACCCCTGTGAAACATGAAGTCATGGTTGAACAATTTCCTGTTCATAGTCACCGAGGTATACTAAAACAATTTGAAATATCAGTTGAAATATACTTCAAATATATTTTTCATACAAATTCATAGGGGTGCCAATAATTGTGGCATACACATTTAACTATGTTGCGGTTGCAATTGTTTGATATCCATGAGAGCAGAGTATTTTTGTGAATATTTAATAAACAAAATATCGAAAGGTTAAACAATAGACAATTTTTCCACAGCCTTCTTTGCTCATATTTACCAAGGGTGCCAATATTAGTGGAAGACACTGTACATCATAAACCGATCATCATTAATACAGTGTGTCCCAAAAGCCTCCATACATAGGGGACTATGTATGCCAGCGCCTTGTCTGTTGTGCCTTCGTTGGTGGATGTTCTGATGGCAACTTGTTGCACTAGAACTACAGTCACCCCTGAAAGTGCTGGAACAGGAAGGCCAAATATTTTGTTTTTGCTATACACGGAATACATATGGGTAGATCAAAAGATAAATGTATGATAGATTAGAATTCCAGCTTTCGTTTCCTGATATTTACATCTAGATGTGTTAAGCAATGGCACCTTCTGTATCAGACCAATTTTTAGGTGAGAAAAGGTAATCTTAAGTCTTAAAGTAAATGACACTTAATTTTTGGTTGCATATCCCTTGCTTGCAATAACTGCATCAAACTGGTGACCCACTGACATCACGAAACTGTTGCATATTTCTTTTGTGTTGTTTTTCCAGGCTTGTACTCCAGCTTCTTTCAGTTGTTGTTTGTTTTGGGGGTTTCTCTCTTTAGTTTCCTCTTCAGGAGGTGAAATGCTGCTCGACTGGTCTAATGTCTGGTGATTGTCGTGGCTAGTCTATAACCTTCTACATTTTCCATCTGATGAACTCCTTTCTTGATTTGGCAGTGCTTTTTGGATAATTTTGCAGCATAATGAAATTCCTCCCAATTAGATTGGTTGCATTTCTGTGTAAATTGGAAGACAGAAATGCATGCTGCTACCATCATGAATTACATCATCACTATGGGGATGTCACGATGCCAAAAATCTAGTAGTCGATACCGATACCACCGAAAGTACACGATACTCGATAACAAAGTCGATACCATGGTGTGGTATAAAAATAAAATTAAAAGACACTCCTGGAGGACATCTTCCTCTGTCTGATACTGGCAAAGAGAGCGAGAGGGAGGGCGGGGTGGGGGTAGAGTGGGAGGGTATATACACACACACCTTATACTCTGTATGCAAGCATTAGTTAAAATTCACTGATATGGTGGCAGGCCAAAACGATTTATTAAAAAATTGAATATGTGAATAATTATTAGTGACTTTAGGCTACATTTTGCTGACGGGACACGGGCTGAATGGCGATGCATGGTGTCCATTAGGAGGTAGTTTATAACATCGCAATGTGTTAGCGTCGTTAACAAATAACTGCCTATCGCAAACATTACATGGCGCATAACGTTAGCTGGCTTCACAGCAACAATGCCAGCTGCCTCAAGCAAATATAATATAGGACCGTCTTTCAGGTGCTTCGCCAAATTACAGGTGTTTCCTCGCTTTGTTTGAGATGAACGATAGAATCGGTTGCACACCTGAAACCGATACTAGCTTTCCTCTCAACGACTCGGGGCAGAGCTAAACTTGTTAAGCTAAGCTAAGCTTCTGTAGTTTTTCCCGTGTGCTTGTAGGCATTCCTCTTCTTCTTCACCACTTGTGGACCGACTAAAACACTTGCGCATATTTGCTGCCCCCATCAGGTCCGGAAGAATCGCAGCCCGGTACTTACGGTACTTTCGTTACAAACGGTTACTAACGCTACTGCAGAAAAACAAGTACCGTCGGGTTTTAAGAATGTTGGTACCGAAGTATCGGTTCTCGTGACAACCCTACATCACTAACAATGATTGAGTCTGTTACTTTAGCAGCCATGCAAGCCCAAGCCATAACTCTACCTCCACCATGCTTGGCTGATGAGCTAATATGTTTTGGCTTATGAGCAGATCCTTTCTTTCTCCACACTTTGGCCTTTCCATCACTTTGGTAGAGGTTAATTTTGGTTAAAAACATTTGTGGCTCATCTCTGTGTTTCTTTGCGAATTCAAATCTGTCTTTCTGATTCTTACTGCTTATGAGTGGTTTGCATCTTGTGGTATGGCCTCTGTATTTCTACTCACGGTCTTCTTCAAAGAGTGGATTGTGATACCTTTTGCTTGTGGAAGTTGTTGATGTCACTAACGGTTTTCTCTTCACAGCTCTCACAAGGTTTCTGTCATCAACTGCTGTTTTCCTTGGCTGACTTGTTCCATGTCTGGTTGTTAGTACTCCAGTGGTTTCTTCCTATTTCAGAACATTCCAAATCGTTGTATTGGCTATGCCCGTTGTTTGTGCACTGGCTCTGTTTGATTTTCTCTCTTTTTCTCAGCTTCATAATGGCTTGCTTTTCTCCCATAGACAGATCTCTGGTCTTCATGTTGGTTTATCCTTTTAACAAATTCAGACTTCACAGGGGAAACCCAGGGCTCAAACCAAGAGTAGACATTCAGAGGTATTAATTCTTTAAACAGTCTATTTAACAGGGCACATCTGGGTGCAAGAAACGCCCATCAGTCATATGTTCCAATACTTTTTTTTTCATCACTTGAAAAAATGGGTGGCTTCAAACAAAAGGTGTCATGTTCTAATTTGTTTAACACATCTAGCTGTATATATGAGGAAATGAAAGCTGAAATTCTGATATATCGTCTCATATTAATCTTTTGATCTCAAACCCAAATGTCTTCCAACGTATAGTGAAAACAATAGAATTGGTTTTTCTGTTCCAATACTTTCAGAGGGGACTGTATACTTATGCATAACATTGTATGTAAACAAAAATGTTTCTGCTTCGGATTCTAGACAGTGAAAGTGATCTATGAAACTTCCTCCAGAGGATGGCTACAGCTGGTCCAGTCTCCACCGAGGGAGCGAACTCCACTAGTAAGTGTCAACATTGGAGAGAAAAAATAAATCACAGGTCTGGTATTTACTTGCACGTGCAGAAATAATGGCTGATTTAACTTTATTGAAAAATATTCCCAACTATATTTTTGTACTTCATTTCTACAGTTTAATGATCTGGGTTGGTATATGTGAAAGTAACATGTTTGTCTTCAGTTTTTTAAGCCTTAAGTGCAGTCTTAAATGGGTGAGGCTTTTTCCTCAGTGCTTCAGTGGGGTCTCTAACTGTTAAGAGTTGTTGAAAGATGGAAGCACTGAGACAAATAGAAAATACAGTTCTGATAAACACTTTTCAGGACAGTAACAATTTTATTGTCTTTCAACGCAGATTTAAGTAGTAATTAAACGTTCCGGCTGATTGAGCCGCAACCTTTATGGACACACTGTATTTGGCTGCTCTATTCCTGTGTCGTCGCTCTGTAAAATGGCACGATGTAATATGAGGATAGTAAATTTAAATAACTGCATTTCAGCTGTACATATCTTCTGTTCCTAGGCCAGTTACTCTGTGTTTACTCCTGTCTAACTGCAGTATGATTGGATTTGGCTCTTATACTTGCAGGAGCTCTGGATCCCCAGTTGTCGCTATCCCCATAACTGCTCTTTTGGAGTTTTCAGTTACAGAATTAACAACTGTAGCTATTCTGGTTTTTTTTGTGTTTTTTTTTTTTAAATGCTGCTATTCATGTACAGCATTATGATATTGCATACTATTCTGTGGTGCACAAGACATCACGATACGATGCCTTAATCTCCTCCACAATCTTCTGGTGATTTTCTCATTCTTACTAGTCTGGTTAACCTAAATATAACATTCCTGTTTTTTGTTGTTGTGTTTTTTTTTCTTTTTTCTTTTCCCCTTTCACTGACTCAGCTGTAAGGTTTGTGTTTGGGCACATTTAATGCTTAAGATTTACTCCTAGGATTAATGCTGTATTCGTCTATGCTCTTAACTTGGAATTTCCATCCTCGGACTAGGAAAAAACTAAGAAAACGCCCCCTCAACTCGGAATTTCAGGACGGTCACCTCAGCATCCGAGTTCAACATGGCCGCTCTAAAGAGTTTGTAGTATTTACTTTAGATCAATCAACATAGACATGTTAGTTTGTGAAATCTGTAACACTGGGCATACAGTTTGCTGTTTTGAGAAGTGAAATACATCATAAACTGATGATCACTAACTGTAGCTTGCTGGCTTGTTGCTTACAAAACACACACTTCCATGAAGGCGTTTTCTGTATGTGTTTCCCATTTTGTAGCTTGAACGCTCCAAGCTCAAAAATGATGTAAATCCAAGTTCAGGATTAAATTTCCGCGTTAATTTGAATGCAGCATTACTTCAGTATTACTTTTGCTCCTCTCTATGGGTTGCTTTTGTATACATTTTTTACTCCGACGATTTCTTTAAAGAGTAATTCTCAGAAGGATTGTAGTGGATTACATTAGAGCAATTAGAAATGCCATTATGACTAGTTTGATGTTTGTCCTTCAGATGTTTTTACTCTCTTTTGGAGGAGGAGGTTGTTTCCTCAGAGAGGTACGACTGCATGGGTATGTGTCAGTATGCCTGTGTGCAAGGTCCCTATAGTGCTTTTCTGCTGATATTTTTAGTGTGTGCAGATGTGTTGTGATTCTACCAGGAGGAAAAAAAACCAGAGAATCAAAGACCACAGGGCAGGTGTTTGTGCATGCAGTGCATTAACTGTCGGTGCAACACTTTACCCAACAGGAACTGTTGTTTGTTTTTGTTTCTGTGTGTTTACCTCTCAATGATTGTCTGCTCCTTCTAAGATGAAAATTGTATAGATTAAAATCAATACGACAGAATTAGTTTGAGGGCTAAGCAAGAGACGTAAAAAGAAAAAACTTAAAAAGCTAAACTTTTCCTCAGAGGAATTAACAACTAAAGTGCTCATAATTTTTGTTTTATGTAAATATGGTTTAGATTGTACAGGTACGTTTTGATTTTGTGAGTCAGAACAATTTGGTGCCTAACTGTCCTTTCTAAAACGTACAAATATCCAGAGATTCCAAAAGAACAAATCGAGTTTGAAATCAGACTCAGGTAAAGCCAGTGCCTCCGATTCCTGTTCTTGGATGACAGGAGTGGAACTCAGTGTGGTCTCATGCTGTTGTAGCCCATACACCTCCAGATGTGGCATTGTGTGCATGCTGAAATGCTTTTCTACTCCTAGCGGTTGTAAAGAGTGTTTATTTTAGCTACAGTAGTCATCCTGTCTGCTTGAACCAGTCTGGCCATTCTCCTCCGACCTCAGTCATCAACAAGGCATTTTCCACCACTCCCTGCATCCCCCCCCCACCCCACAACATTCTGTGTAAGCTCTAAACACTATTTAGTGTTGTGTTTGAAAATCCCAGGAGATCAGCAGTCTGTCACCAACAACCATGCCATGGTCAAAGTCACTTAGATCCCATTTTTTCCCTCATACTGATGTTTGATGTGAACATTAGCTGAAGACTGATATCTGCATGATTTTATGCCTTGTGCTGCTGCCATGTTCGGCTAATTGTATAAATGAGCATGTGTACAGGTGTTCCTATATGCTTATTCGTGTTTGTGAAATTTTCCTCTACGCCCATACAGGAGCTGCTGGAACTCTTCGGATGGCATCTGTTGAAGTAAGAATCATTTTCAGTTTCTGCTTTACAGTACTTTCACAACCTCATTGTTTGTCGTTTAAATTGTGTAGTTGCATTCTCGGAACAGTGAAAAATATTTTGCTCGTTTAACTGCACTTTCCAGGGCCAGACCTCTGTGAGTTCATTGCAGACCAACAAGAGAACCATCGGTCATCGTGGGATTGACCCCACAGGAGAGACTACATATAAAAAGGCAAGAAAGCTTGGAGATCTCATGTAAACCCACACACAGTGGCTCAGTTGCTGTTGTGGCACTGAGCCAATTTACACAATGGATTTTTTTGGTTGTTTACATGTAGTTCAAGACTCAATAATAACTGAATTTACACAAATGAACCAGTTCAAAGGTTTACATACTCTTGAACCTTTAATACTTTGTTCTTGTTACCTGGATGATCAATGGCTGTTTTAATGGTTTGTGATAGTTGTTCATGAGTCCCCTGTTTGTCCTGAGCAGATATCATTTTGTAACAATGTGCAGTGACGGTTGTTTAGTGCTTTGTTACTGTTACAAAAGGCCATGAACAGTGTACTATAAATTGTATGGGATAAGGCTTAGATCATCTCTCTAGTATGTATTTCATCCATCTTATCTTGTTAGACAACTTCATCTGACCTGAAAGGTGCGATCCAGCTGGGCATCAACTACACAGTGGGCAGCTTGAGCCAGAAGCCAGAGAGAGATGTTCTCATGCAGGACTTTGAAGTAGTGGAGAGCATTTTCTTTCCCAGGTGTGCTCTTGTATGTGTAGTGTTTATGAAGTGATGATAAATGTATTTAAATGTGCTGTGCAAATAATGTTACAGCAATTTGTACAGTACTGGATGCACATTTATTCAGTGAATTTGCTCTCTAACAGTTCCTTATTTCTCTCTCTCTTTCTTTCTTTCTTACTTTCACAATAAGCGAGGGAAGTAATTTAACCCCTGGACACTGCCATGTCGACTTCAGGTTTAAGACCTACGCTCCAATGGCCTTCCGCTACTTCAGAGAGATGTTTGGGATTCAGTCTGCTGACTACCTCGTAACGTTCTCCACTTACTTCGCATTGTTTCCATAACTATAATAATTTTGTTTTAAATAGTCCTTACAGTGTTTATTGTTCTATGATGTAGAATCATGGCAGAATTATTGGCAAAAAAATTATTTGTGGTTATTTAGCTTACAGATGCATCTCAAAAAATTTTAATATAGTGGAAAAGTTAATGTTTTCCTGTAATTTAGTTCAAAACGAGGAACTAGATTCATTACACATGAAGTGAAATTTCAAGCCTTTTTTTGTTTTAATCTTGATGATTACGGCTTACAGCTCATGGAAATCAAAAATCCCATATCTCAAAATATTAGAATAAAGAACTTATAATCCAGAAATGTAGACCTTCTGAAAAGTATGTTAATTCATGCATTCAGTACTTGGTCGAGGCTTCTTTTGAACGAATTACTGCATCAATGCGGCGTGGCATGGAGAAAATAAGCCTGTGGCACTGCTGAGATGTTATAGAAGCCCAGGTTGCTTTGATAGCGGCCTTCGGCTCGTCTGTATTGTTGGGTCTGGTGTCTCTCATAGATTCTCTATGGGGTTCAGGTCAGGTCAGTTGGCTGGCCAATCAAGCACTGTAATACCATTCTTAGCAAACCAGTTACTATTAGTTTTGGCACTGTGGGCAGGTGCAGAGTCCTGCTGGAAAAGGAAATCAGCATCTCCATAAAGCTCGTCAGCAGATGGAAGCATGAAGTTCTCTAAAATCTCCTGGTAGACGCTGCATCGACTCTCGACTTGAGAAAACACAGTGGACCAACACCAGCAGATGACATGGCACCAAAATCATCATCGACTGTGGAAACTTCACACTGGACTTCAAGCAACTTGGATTCTGTTCCTCTCCACTCTTCCTCCAGACTCTGGAACCTTGATTTCCAATTCAGCTGCAAGATTAATTAGTTAATTAGCTGATTAGAGTTCTTCTTAGGTTGACATTTCTGTATTATAAATTCTTTATTCTAAAATTTTGAGATACTGGATTTTTGAAGTCCATGAGCTGTAAGCCGTAATCATGAAGATTAAAACAAAAAAGAGGCTTGGAATATTTCACTTTGTGTAATGAATCTAGAATATATTAAAGGTTCCACTTTTTGAATTAAATTACGGAAAAATTAGCTTTTTTTGCAATATTAAATTTTTTTTGAGATTTACCTGTGATTTCACACTGAAACACATTGCAAATATGTTAACACTTTTGAAATTCTTAAATCACATTTTCTTCAGTTAAATGTTAGATTTCTCTCATCATTCATTTTTACTGTCAGATTAATCTCATTTTATCCACAAAGCCATTTTTTTTAATGTGCTAATAATTCTGGAGCCTATGTCCTAATACTACATACACTTAATTTCAGTGCAATTGTATAGTACATTAACATATTTAACCAAAAGCAAACTGAACGTACAGTTCTGATACATAAACAATCCCCTGATAATAGTGAACAGTTGTCTTTCCTGACCTGCCTTCTTGCTTGTTTTTGTCCATGTTAGTTGGTCATGAATTTCTAACCAGTGCCACAGAAAAAAAACCCTCCGATCTGACTTCTGAAAATCACATCCAGTTATAAATATGATCATATGAAGTATTGTTTATATAAATAATCTTTCAGGGCAACTGAAAGATTATTTAAAAATATAGAACTGTTAAATTATTTCTGCCATACTTTTGTGTATTATACTGTATACTGGTTTGAGGAAGCATATCTGTGTACAATGCAAATTCATTTATTTGTTAATGTGCTTTTGTGTTCTGCAGAATTCTCTGTGCAACGATCCCTTGATAGAGCTGTCAAACCCTGGGGCGAGTGGGTCTCTATTTTATGTCTCCAGTGATGATGAGTTCATCATTAAAACTGTCCAGCACAAGGAAGCAGAGTTCCTCCAAAAATTACTGCCTGGGTACTTTATGGTGAGAAAAATGTGTCTGACTTCTGTATTTCTGTTAGTCTGCAATGCTTTGAAACTATTTTTACTATCTTGCTATCGGAATACGAAATTTGGGAGAGATACAGTCCTCTCTGAAACGATTGGAACGGCAAAGCCAATTCAGTCCTTTGTGCTATACAGCAAAGACATTTGGATTTGAGATCAAAAGAGGGATATGGATTTCAGCTTTTATTTCCTGGTATTTACATCTAGATGTGTTAAACAGCAGAAAACATTTATCCTTTTGTATCAGACCACCCAATCTTTAGACAAGCAAAAGTATAGGAACAGATAAGTCTTGAAGTAAGTGAATATTTGGTTGCATATCCCTTGCTTGCAATAACTGCATCAAGTCTACAACTCATTTACATCACCAAATTGTTGGATTCTTCTTTTGTGATGCTTTCCCAGGCTTTTACCGCAGCCTCTTTCATTTGTTGTTTGTTTTGGTGGGGTTTTCTCCCTTCAGTCTTGTTTTCAAGAGGTGAAATGCTGCTCAGCTGGGTTAAGTCTGCTTGAATGACTTGGCCATGAAACTCTGTTTCACAGATGAGCTTGTATGTTTTGGATCACGAGCAGATCCTTTCTTTCTCCACACTTTGGCCTTTCCATCACTTTGGTAGAGGTTAATCTTCTGTTCCAGAATGTATGTGGCTTATTTCTGGATTTCTTTGCAAATTCCAATGTGGCCTTCTTATTTTTACCGTGGCTTGCATCTTGTTTTGGGGTTTTACTTCACAGGTCTCTCAATGTTTCTGTAATCAGCTGTTGTTTTCCTTGGGCAAGCCATTCACTGTCTGTTGCTCAGTACACCAGTGGTTTCATTCTTTTTCAGGACATTTTAAATTGTTGTATTGGCTATGCCCAATGTGTGTGCAGTGCCTCTGATTGATTATCCCTTTTTTCAAAGCTGCAAAAAATGGCTTGCTTTTGTCCTATAAACAGCTCTCTGAAGTTCATCTTGGTTTATCCTTTTTAACAACAATGCAGTGTTCACAGGTGAAATTGAAGACTAAAACCAAGAGTAGATGTTCAGAGCTGTTGACACAAAATGCTCTATGTCGCTTAACACATCTACTTATAAATACCAGGAAATAAAAGCTCAAATTTTTAAATCTCTTCTCGTATTCCTCTTTTCAGCGCAAACCCAAATATCTTTGGAACAGCAAGGTCTATTGATTTGTTTTTGCTGTAGACTAAAGTTTCAGGGGCAAACCCCCACCCCCCGCTATTAACACCTTTTTTGTGCATCAATGGTCTCATTTGCTTACTTTTTAAACTGTCATAGCAACACAAGTAAATTTAAAAAACATACATATTTGCCATGTTTTTGACCCTTACCTGGAATTCTTAGAGCAAACTAAATGATTGCCTTCACCAAGAAAGACACATGTGAAGCTACTGTACCATCAAACTTGTTATATTGAAAAGAAGATAAACTTAAGCTCTTCCAATGTTTTTTTTTTAATACATATTATTTTTTCTTCCAGAACCTGAACCAGAACAAGCGTACACTGCTGCCAAAGTTCTATGGGCTCTACTGCATTCAGGCTGGAGGGAAGAACATCCGCTTTGTGGTAATGAACAACCTGCTGCCGCGCGCTGTGCCCATGCACCTCAAATACGACCTGAAGGGCTCCACGTACAAACGTCGTGCTTCACCAAAGGAGAGAATAAAGAGCCTTCCCACCTATAAAGACTTGGACTTGATGCAGGACCTGCCTGAGGGCCTACTACTGGAGACAGATCACTACAATGCACTCTGCAAGACGATCCAACGAGACTGCCTGGTGAGAGGAAAGAACATGTATTTAAAGCCCTATTCTTGTTTTTTCTCCTCCCAATTTGGTCACCTGCCAATTCTCGCTCACCAGCTAGCTTTCCCCTAAAAATACAACAGCTATTAAATGGGGAGAATGAAGGCTAACACTAAGTGCTATCCGCCCTCTTCCGCATACATGAGCTCACAGATGCTGAAGATAGGCTAGTATTACTGTAATTAACAGGAGAGAAAATAATGATATTAGTCCCACCCAAAGAGAGTTGCCACTTTTACTCTCTTGACTCCTATCTATTGATGACTGTGGAATTGTCAAGATTTGAAATTGGGAAGATAGGGCGAACACTTTTAGCTTCTAAAGTCCTATTCTAACATTAGGAGATTTAAATAGAGAGGTGGGTACTAACTAGGTAATTAGTACTTCAATATCTTTGACTTTATACAGTAGCCCCAAAACTTATTTGGACATTTAGCCAAATGTATGAATTTCACTGCGTTGTCAACAACATGTCTGACACAAAATGTGCTATGTTTTGTCATTTAACACATCTACCAGGAAATAAAAGCTGAAATTCTAAAGTCTTTTCTCATATTCATCTTTCATCTCAAATCCAAATGTCTTCAGTCTACAGCAAAAACAACTGAATTGGCCTTACCGTTCCAATAGTTTTGAGGGGACTGTAAGATTATCCTGATTGTCACAGTTAGTCCATAGTTAATGTGAGGAACTACACCATGTGGTTGCTCTGCTACAGGGACCTGCATGAAATTGAGGGTAATTGACTACATGCATCCACTTTAAATTACCTTAGGACCAGCTGGCTAAAAGCAATTACAAAATTGACTATGAACGGAATTAAGTTTTGAGAAAATTTCTAGTATCATCTGTTTGCACAAAGGTCACTGTATTCACCAGATCAGCAAAAAACCTAAATCTTAGTTCCTCCCTGGTTGTGGTAAAAAAATAAATTCAAAGGTGAATGACTTGTGAATGAAAACATAGAATGTACAGGCACTGCTGTGAGTAAAATCTATTAAAACAGGTAAGAAATAAATAACCAAGTTGCAAGAATTGCTTCAGACATCAATTAGATTTACCAGATACTGCACAAATTATTTAAAACAGTATGAACAAATATGGGTACAGAGAGAGAGTAATGTGGCCAAAAACATTAATCTATCTGAGAAATAGCAGAAACTTTAGGAGTGGCCAAAATCAACAATTTGGTACCTTCCTTAAAAAGAAGGACTGCATTGGTAAGCTCAGTAACACCAGGCCTGGAAGACCACGTAAGACAACTGAAGGGGATGATCACAGAATTCTTGGTGTAGAAAATCCCTTCACAACATCTAGCCAAGTCAGGAACACTCTGCAGGAGGTAGGCACATCATTGTCAATGTTTACAATCAAGAGACTGTAGAAAAACCCACAAACAAACACCAACTGAAGGTGGCTGCAGTAAAGGCCTGGCAAAGCATCTCAGTGGAGGAAACTCAGCATTTGATGATGTCCATGGGTCCCAGACTCATTGATTGCAAAGGATTTGCATCCAAGTATTAAAAATAATCCTTAGAGTTATAATTGTTGGTGTGTCCAATTACTTTTGAGCCTGTGAAAATTTAGGGACTTAAAATTTTAGGGAATTAAAGTTAAAAGTCTACACTTCAATCACAGTTTGATCATGAAAATTAGTCACTGTCAAAATATTTATGGACCCGACTGTATCAAATCGATAATCAGTTAGTAATCGGTTAAACATATAACCTAAATTAAATCAGACATTCAACTGCTTTAGGATCTTCATTTGTGCATGCTGTGTTTACATTTTAGGTGCTGCAGAGCTTCAAGATCATGGACTATAGTCTACTGGTGGGGATTCACAATGTGGACCGGCCTGGAGACGAGGCATCCATGCCGGTGCCTGATCAGAAAAGGAATCAGGGCCAGAAGCCCCTCTACTGCACGACCATGGAGGCGATCCAGGGGGAGGTCAAGGGCAAGGCTGCACCAGAGTACAGTGAGAGGTTAGACACAATGTTACCAGTGTGAAAAGCTTTTATTTAATATAAAACACCTGGTCTGGGAATGGACAAAATTTAAAATCTTATAAACCTTAAGATGAGATGTAAATACACTGATCAGCCATGGCATTAAAACCACTGACAGGTGATGTGACTAACAGTGGTTATCTCGTTACAGTGCTACTTGTCAAGGTTGGGATATATTAGGTAGCAAGTGAACAGTTAGTTCTCAAAGTTGATGTGTTGGAAGCAGGAGAAATGGGCAAGCGTGAGAATCTGAGCTACTTTGCCAAGGGCCAAATTGTGATTGCTAGAATGGCAGGTCTTGTGGGGTGTTTCCCCAACATAGTGATTAGTACCTAGCAAAAGTGATCCAAGGAAGGACAACCAGTGAAGGGTCATGGATGCCCAAGGCTAACCTGTCTTAACCTGATCCCACAGAAGAGCTTCTGTAGCACGAAGTGCTGACGTTAATGCTGGCTATGATAGAATAGTGTCAGAACACAAAGTGCATTGCAACTTGCTGTGTATGGGGCTGCATATCCACAGACCAGTCAGAGTGCCCATGCTACAGTGGCCATGTGAGCATCAGAACTGGACCATGGAATAATGGAAAAAGGTGGCCTGGTCTGATGAGTCACACTTTCTTTTTTTATCATATAATGGCCAGGTGTGTGTGTGTGTGTGTGTGTGTACCACCTACCTAAATATTGCTGCAGACCAAGTTAACCCCTTCATGGCAATAGTATTCCCTGAAGGCAGTGGCCTCTTTCAGAAGGATAATGCGCCCTGCCACACTGCAAAAATTGTTCAGGACTGGTTTGAGCAACATGACGGACAGTTCAAGTGTTGAACTCCTGAGATTTCAATCCGATCGAGTATCTGTGGGACTTGCTAGAAAAACAAGTCCAATCTATGGAGGCCCCATCTCACAACTTTCAGGACTTAACCCTCTTACCCCTTAGTTTCCACAGTATTATGTCCCACAACCCTATATTCCCCATAGAAACAGTACGCCAACCCTGAGTTCCCGGGCCAAAATGGCCCCATAATCAACATTTTAATTTGAACATTTTTAGGCCTTGAAACACTTATAATAATGTTTTTGTGTAATATTACTTTGAAAATGAAGCAGTTCAGTGTTTTTACTCCACCTAGAGCACCATTCTTAACTAGAGAGATTACGAAAAATGCTCGCTAAAATCCTTCTACTCATTTAGAAGTACCATACGAGCATCAGCATGAATAAATGCATTTTAGCGCCAAAAGTCAGGTTTCTGTTGATAATCAGTCCAGCAGGTACTGTTTTCACAAATGCACAGAAATTGGTCGCATTGTAACGAAAAACAATTTTTGATTTCTTGTGGGGGTGGTTATTCTTTTCAATGGAAGGATTTGTCACTATCAGTTTCGGTTTCAACATCGCCTGAACTTTCACTGCTGTCACTATCTAGTATCCTTGCTCTCGCCTGTGTAACTGTGTATCTTTTCTTTTTTTTTTTCATTGCATGTACCTGTATTCACTGTAGGTGTAACTTTAGCTGGAACACGATTAGCTTTTCTCTTTGGCATTTTAGTTAACTTCTACTATTACACCATAAGTTTATCAGCAACATTCACGCTTGGATCATCTTCACCGTAATGACGTAATCACGTCATCAACCTTCCGGGTCAAAATAATAATAATTAAATAAGTACGGAATCATAGCAGAGTAATGCTGGTATACCAGCCTTACGGGGATTTGGCATAGTCGACCAAGCCGGTATATCGTCCTTACGGGAATAGGTCAAAGACGGGTAAGCCGGTTTTTCGGCCATACGAGGCAAGAGGGTTAAAGAGTCTGCTGCTAACATCTTGGTGCCAGAAATCACAGCACACCTTCAGAGGTCTTGTGGAGTCCATGCCTTGAAGGCTCAGAACTGTTTTGGTGGCACAAGGGGGACCTACATAGTATTATGTGGATTTAAGGTTTTGGCGGATCGTATTTGTTAAGGCTATTAAAATTGTGTAGCATCATTCCTATTTCTCATTGCATATAGTTTATATGCAGATATGATGTGGAGTCTTTCATGTGCAGTATTATGACATTGACTTGGTCATATCAACTCAGACTTTTTATCGTTATATATGATTGTATTCTATGTGTTTCCACTCAATGCAGCACAGGAGGAATGCCAGCACATAACCCAAAGGGGGAGAGATTGCTGATCTTTATTGGTATCATTGACATCCTCCAGTCCTACAGGTACGAGGCTTCAGTAAATGTTATGTTCTTGATGCTTTTATTTAATCAAGTAACATGTTGATTCTTTAAGACCTGTATCAATCTTGGCATTTTGTATGTGTTTAGGTTTGTGAAAAAATTGGAGCACTCGTGGAAAGCCTTGGTTCATGATGGGGTATGTGGTTTGTTTACAGCTATACAGTACACATTAGTGTTGACAAGTGATAATAAAATTCTCCTGTACACTTTAAAACATCTTTATAAACAATTTTTGCATTTTCAAACACCTATAGTACATGCATAACTATTACATATACAGTATAACATGTTTGGAGAGTTATTACATAGCATAGTGCTACCATAGTGGTACCGTCAGAGAGCCTGAAATAGGTTCTGAATAACATTAATACAATTTAAATAAAATTAGTTGTAGAGACTTTCATTTCTGCAAGAAGGTTCCCATCTACTCGAGCCATCCTAATCTTTGGAATGACATAGAAGGATCGAATATGATTGACTAGATAATTTTAGCGCAAAGTCCTTAACAACGGACAACTGTTGGACCTCTTATATTAGTGTTATTTAATTGCTGAATATTCAGCGCTGTTGAATTCTCAAATTTGATTGGTCAGAAGGTGTTGATTAATTTTCTGTAACAGTACCTCTAACAGTGATGCTGGCTACAAGTCATATCGCACATGGGCCATGCTGTTCTACAAAAATAATACATGCTAGGATGGTTTCGCTTATACCACAGAGATTTGCTAACAATTAATTTATTAATGAACATGTCACGCTTTTTAATGGTTTATACTTAGATTTAATGGTGTGGAATATCCATGAGATAAGTTAGTTCCTAGTATCACTTGCTTGTAGTTGATAAACTCACCATTCTCTCGATCTCTCTTTTAGTCATTTAACAGAAAACAGAAACTCCTCGGACTTGAAGACTTTCCCATTCTGGGAAACTTTACAAAGCAGCATGACTGTTACAAAGTGTTGATACTCGAAACGCATTCCATGAATGTTACATAAACATCTAACAAACAAAAAAAACGAAACATTTTTTCAGTTATATGTTGTTCTTTGTTAATCAAGTTTTTATTTTTTTTTAAAGTCAGTTTATTATTAGTCTTCGAATATGTGCAGCGTCTACCAAACAAGCCCCTGTGTATGTGCTGTTACTATAGAAACAATAATGTAATGGAAAGAATGTGCTAATATTTCCTATTGACCTATTGTCTGAGCCATGCTATTGTACATAAAAATAACCTGCAACTTCTAACCAATCAGATTCAAGAATTCAACTGTGCTGTGGTATAATTCTGTTTTTATACTAATGCGTTTGTTCTACGTGTAAGTTTTTATAGTGAATTAGTTGTTACCATTAACATATATGGTGGATGTTCGACATAAAGTGTTTTAAAAGGTTTTTATGTTATAAAACGTTATCCTACAGAATATATTATATATCCATATACATCATACAGTGCATCCGGAAAGTATTCACAACGCTTCACTATTCCAATCTGGATTAAATTCATTATTTTCCTCAAAATTCTACAAACAATACCCCATAATGACAACATGAAAGAAGTTAGTTTGAAATCTTTGCAAATTTATTAAAAATAAAAAAAAGCACATTTTACATAAGTATTCACAGCCTTTGCTCAATACTTTGTTGAAGCACCTTTGGCACCAAGTACAGCCTCAAGTCTTTTTGAGAATGATGCTATAAGCTTGGCACACATATTTTTGGGCAGTTTCTCCCATTCTTCTTTGCAGGACCTTTCAAACTCCATCAGGTTGGATGGGGAACGTCGGTGCACAGCCATTTTTAGATCTCTCCAGAGATGTTCAATCAGGTTCAAGTCTGGGCTCTGGCTGGGCCACTCAAGGACATTCAGGACAGAGTTGTCCTGTAGCCACACCTTTTGATAACTTGGCTGTGTGCTTAGTGTCGTGGTCCTGTTGGATGATGAACCTTCGCCCCAGTCTGAGGTCCAGAGCGCTCTGGAGCAGGTTTTCATCAAGGATGTCTCTGTAAATTGCTGCATTCATCTTTCCTTCGATCCTGACTAGTCTCCCAGTTCCTGTTGCTGAAAGACATCCCCACAGCACGATGCTGCCACCACCATGCTTCATTGTAGGGATGGTATTGGCCAGGTGATGAGTGGTGCCTGGTTTCCTCCAGACATGACGCTTGCCATTCAGGACAAAAAGTTCAATCTTTGGTCTGAGAGTCCTTCAGGTGTCTTTCAGCAAACTCCAGGCGGGCTGTCGTGTGCCTTTTACTGAGGAGTGGCTTCCATCTGGCCACTCTACCATTCAGGCCTGATTGGTGGACTGCTGCAGAGATGGCCTTTTGTTCTTCTGGAAGGTTCTCCTCTCTCTACAGAGACACGCTGGAGCTCTGTCAGAGTGAGAATCGGGTTTTTGGTCACCTCCCCGACTAAGGCCCTTCTCCCCCAGTCGCTCAGTTTGTCCAGGTGGCCAGCTCTAGGAAGAGTCCTGGTGGTTCCAAACTTTTTCCATTTACAGATGATGGACGCCACTGTGCTCATTGGGACCTTCAATGCTGCAGAAATGTTTCTGTACCCTTCCCCAGGTCTGTGCCTCGATACAATCCTGTCTCGGAGTTCTACAGACAATTCCTTGGACTTCATGGCTTGGTTTGTCCTCTGACCTGCATTGTCAACTGTGGGACCTTAGACAGCTGTGTGCCTTTCCAAATCATGTCCAATCAACTGAATTTACCAGAGGTGGACTCCAGTTGAGTTGTCAACATCTCAATGATGATCAGTGGAAACAGGATGCACCTGAGCTCAATTTTGAGTGTCATGGCAAAGGCTGTGAATACTTATGTACATGTGCTTTTATTGTTTTTTATTTTTAATAAATTTGCAAAAATTTCAAACAAACTTCTTTCATATTGTCATTATGGGTTATTGTTTGTAGAATTCTGAGGAAAATAATTAATTTAATCCATTTTGGGATAAGGCCGTAACACAATAAAATGTGGGTTAAATTGAAGCGCTGTGAATACTTTCCGGATGCACTGTATACATTCAGTACAGTCTACTCCAGACAATGGGGTTGAAAACATGGTGACATCTTGCTTGTATGACTCTTCGCAAACTGTTGTCCAACATGCATTGGCTTACCGAGGTAGAAGTAAAGCAGCATGTCACCTGCAAACTTTAAATCCTTAATTCCTAAAGACTGCTGATTTTCCCATTGATCGAAGCAGTCACATCCTACCACTCAGAGCTAACTTGGAGCGAAATCTTCACCCAGTGCTCGGTTACTAAGGACACAAAAACATTACATAGCCAAATCCTTACATCTTGGAATGTGTTTTGACTTTCCTCCTGCAACCATCAGATTAAGCCTGGTGAGGCAGGGTTGCACATGATCTCTCATTTTGAAATGTTCTTCCATGAATAATTGCATAATTAATGCAAGAGAGAAATGTATATGAATATATATTAATATAGAAATATACATACATACATGGAGTAATTTGCATATGAAATACTTCATACGTATATGGAGAAAAATATAGAGCTTTATTTTGGAAAAATTTGTGCATTGTTGCAAGTTTTTTTTTCCCCACTTCTCTACTTCAGGATTCAGTGTCTGTACACAGGCCTGGCTTCTATGCAGAACGCTTCCAGAAGTTCATGTGCAATACCGTTTTCAAGAAGTCTTCATGTAAGTCAATGTTATTAATGTCTCCAAATGTCTGTTAAGGTTTTCAGTCATCCAGGTTATTTTTATTGTCTAGTAGTAAGGTGACTGGAATTATTATTTATTGTGAAATGCCTTCCTGAAAGCTGACGGATTGATTGTTGCCATGTGGTTGAAATAACCCAGTCATGATTAAAAATCCATCTACAGATTAGTACAAGATGCAGTACACCAAATTTCATCGTGATAACATTCGTGTTTCCTGAGAAACACATATCTGACCTTAGTTCTGCCCCTGCTTATGAACACACCCCAACTTTGCTGGTGACCTTAAAAGCCTGTCTTCTATGTGCCTTTCAAGTTTTGTGTAAATTCACACAACCAATCATGAGTTACAGCTGCTTGAGTAAAGTAGGCATATTGTATCAGCCGTACTGTTTACAAATGTCAAACTGTTTTTGATAATTATTGAGTTTTACACTGCTGAGTAGATTGACGCTACGTGAAAGTCCACCAAAAATCTTAGGACTAGTTCGCAAAAGTAAATTTAGCAAGAAAAAATCCATCATGGTTTAAATTAGTGGGTGGGGCCTAAATCAGTTTGGCTTAAGCCATGGAATAAGATTGAAAGGATTTTGAGTATAGGATGCACAGTTCACAGTGCCACCATTAGACTGATTGGGCTCATCTCACTTGCCTGAGTAGCAGGAAGGGTTATGACATATTGTCCAAATTTCTTGTCCACTTAAGGGTTGGTCTACTTGATTTGTTTTGGCAGAGAAACCGAATAAGAAAACCAATAGTGTCTCAGGAAATTCTTGTTTCTTTCTCCTCCCTAGTAAAAACATTCCCTTCTAAAAAGATGCGAGGAGTCCTCACAGGGCAACGCAAGGCAAGCACTGCAGTGACTGGGCAAACCCAGCCTGGTCAGCCGTCAGTTATGGTAGCGCAGACAAATGCAGAACAAACTCAGCCAGACGAGGATAGCGACAGTGCTGTGTGTCCCACCTCAGAGACACCAGGAATTCGAGGTAAGTTGGGTGACGCTGATATTTGGTGTGTACAATTCAATGAAGCTGTAAAATGACAAAAAAGTATTTTCTACAAGTCCTACAAGAAATGTAGGACTACCTTCCTGTGGATCATGAATAATTGTTTAGTCCTCCTACATGAATAATAGAAATGTTCCTTTGAAGCACTACTACTTTTTTGCATTTATTCTCCCAGAAAAAGATCCTTGCCCGGACCTCATTACTAGCCCTCTTGCAAGAGACTTAGCTGATACAACACACTGAAGGTGTGTATGTGTGTGTGCCTGCGTGTTAATTTTCAGTAAAACATATGCTGTCTCTGTGTAATCTACCTCTTAATGTTTTTCAGAGTGGAATAGCAAACGCTAAATTGCTCTAATAAGGTAAGTTTCATACCCAGCACACATGATTGCTTCTTGTAGCCGTGTTCACAAGTGATTCAGGCTTGATTTGTACTTCTGTGTCTTCTGTGAGCAGTGTCATTGTACACATGACATTCACATTGGTGCCTCCATACTTGCATGCATGGACAAAATGTTTGTAATAATCTAAGAATTCTAACTTGGGGAACTAGTAAGTAACATTATTAGGTGCATTTTGACCCCCTTTTTTTGCACATGAAGAGTCAGTTTTTCCAGTTTTAGAGAAATTACCCTTGTGGTGTTTGTTTTGGGTGACAGTATTGGTTTAATTGATGTTAAGTCATTCAAACTTCTTTTTAATCTATGATACCAGCTAATACTGCATATTTCTTGATTGAAAAATGTTCTGCCGATCACATGGCTGTCAAGAGCTTCTGTGAATGTTCACATCAAACATCCGAATGAGGAAATGCTGTCTCAGTGACTCCGACTGTGGCATGGTTATTAGTGGTTTGTGCCGGATGGGCCGGTTTGAGTATTTCAGAAACCGTTGCTCTCCTGGAATTTTCACACTCTAGAGCAGGGGTGGACAACCTTATCTGGAAAGGGTCGGTGTGGGTGCAGGTTTTCATTCCAACCAAGCAGGAGGCACACCTGATTCCACCTGTTTAATCAGTTGATCTTGGCTTTCAATAGATTCAACTGTGGCTTCTGCTTGGTTGGAATGAAAACCTTCACTCACACTGGAATGGAAATGGTATGATTCTAATTATTGTGCATGTAGTGATAGCACCACCAAGAGGAGGAATTTGGTTGTTTCATTTTTCTGAGTAGTGGGTGAGATACAGTGCCCACCCATTAAACTTTGTGTCTCTATGCTTTACATATTGGGCTGCTCAAATAAAAAAAATAATAATCTAACAAATACAATAGGGTTCCAGCATGACATTATTGGACCCCTAAACATAGAGGTGGGAAACAGATACACAGGGTTACAGTTTGCCTAGTGTGGTTGTTTTATTCTTTTATTAAGGTAATGCGTATTAATAAATGAAATGGAAAGACTGAAATGATAAAGATCAGCATATCATGTTTTGTTTTCTCTTAGGAACAATGATATACTGCTTTAAGGGAGGCGGCCAAAGATTTTTTGGACGGACATCAGCAGAAATTAAGTATGAGGGGAAAAACAAAGATAAAGGATACAGAAAGTACTTTACACTGCAGCAAAGCACACATGAGCTGTACAAAGGTGTTCCTTGGGGGATTTCTGCATCCAGGGTTGCTGCTAAAAGACATTATGCAAAGTACGATGTGTGTTAGCAATCATAAACGCCAAATATGAATTCTTTGAAATACTGTTATTTTGTGCCTCTATACACTGCATGCAGAATTATATAGAAATTTTTTGTTTGTTTTTCATGAACATGGTTTAACACTGAGCCGTAAAGGTTCCCTTGCTAGGAATAAGGAGAGGGGAAACGGACTGCTGCGATTGACCAGTTCCACTAATGAAGTTGATGATGGAGGGGTGGGGTTGGTTTTTTTTTTTTTTTTTTTTTTATATAAAGTGTTTAGTATTACATTTTGTTTGAAATTTGCAGGAACTGGAAATGCAGACTAGTTTTAACTATGAAAAAGGCAGGGTTCATTTGCCAATGTGACCAATATTTAGTCTGCTCGCTATTAAATGTTCTGGAGAGGCGCAGTATTAAGGTACGTGTACAATATGTAATTGTAGAGAGCAGAGTAGGGCGGAAAATCTCATCGCGGTTTCTGATCCATGATCTACATGACAAGATAACAAATTGCTTGCAAAATAGTAGCTGCATTTTAAATAATAATAATAAGTTCATTGATTCATTCATTATTTAACAATAAATAAATGTGGAAAAATTTAAACATTTTGTTCAAAATTGTAACATTTTGCAGTTTTAAAGATCCAGTAAAAAATGGTAAGATCTAATCAGCTGCATTAGATCAGTCGAATACAGAACATGCTGTACACGCTAAGGTAAGAGTATTGAGTAATCATTTAGATCGATAACGAGATTACAGCGCTACAGCAGATTATATTTAATCTTAAGCAGAAGACTCAGAGTTAATGTTGGGAAATGGTTGTAGAAATATTGTGACTTATACAATACTTAACCCATCAGTATGTTATACCAATGCCTGCCAGATAAAATGTGCATGTTTACTAAACTATTTAACTATTATTCTCACTGACAGAGCTCACACCTTAAGAAATATTCCTTTGCGTACATTCTGCTTCAGCTTTTTTTTTTTTTTTTTTTTTAATAGATAATTGTATGTGAATAATAAAAACTAAAGCTTTCTGGCTATGTTAATAAGAGATCAAAATGGGGTGTGTGGTTTGGCATGTGCTCCATGAATTATGTTGCCATTAATTAATTTACATGATGTGTATTTTCTTTAATCATTATTTAAAAAGCTATCTCTAGTTAGGTATGTTTAATAGGAAAATGAATATATTATGTGCAGTGTAAAATCAGGAACAATGGGCCTCGTTTATCAAGCTTGTTAGTAAATGTTTAGGATTTCAGAAACACATTCGTATCCTACTCGTGCTCCTGAGTGTGTGTAAATTTACTTATAAGAAGACTAACCCATAAACCTCGATTTGATTGACTTCAAATCCTATCATTTTTGCATGGATTACTGCAGTTTTATGTTTGGAATATATGATTGGGTTAAATTTTTTTTTTTTTTTATTGGGTTTACAGGGTTTAACATCTTCATGCTAGTTCACTAGGTCAGGGACTAAGAGCACCATCAGAAAGATTTTGGGAAAAATTTAACTTCTCAACTGCCTCTGCTGATGGAAGATTTAGAAATCACATTGTTGTTGTTGTTGTTGTTGTTATTGTTAATAAATATTTTATTGGCTTACCTGTGAGTCAAAATAATTTCCACTTCTGTGTTTCAGGCTTTACCCTGATTGTTCATTTCATGCTCCTAGCTCTCTGTGCACTTGACCTTTTATGGAGTTTGTGGGCATCACAAAATGCAAATAAGCTGTTTCAGGAACACGATTTGCACTTTGCCAGATTTACAAAAGTTTTGATCACTTGTAGACAATTCTAGTTCAATTTGGCTTACGGAAACATTTACAAACAACTTTGCTAAAAGATTGATAAATGAGGCCTGATGTGATAAATACGCAATATAAATTTGAGAGTACACCTATTTGTTTCAGCTTGGTCTTATTGATATCTTGGTAAGCCATGTGAAATGTTTATCAAAATAGTGCTGTCTGATTTTCCATAAAATATGATGTCAACATTTTATTTTTTGGGGTATGTATTTCTTTTTTTTTGACAAAATTGGATTTTTAAGAGCCTTTCTTAGCCTTGATATAACAGAGACTGTTTTATACACACACAAATGCACTTGCTTTGAAAAGTTTACATATTTTAATAGTGCCTTAAATATTGATATTTGATTGTTCATAAAGTAAGATTTATGAACATCGAGGAAGAAAAATTGTGGAATTGGAATTCAATTGTGGCCGTATGTGATTTGCAGTAAATAATCTGTTTAATGTGGCAACAAAATAAATAAGCCACTACAGGAAAGCAGCCTGGGAAAATGACTATTTATTTATCTATATTTAATTTCTTTTCATTTCAAAAACTGTATAATAAGTTCTGCCTGTGGGTTTATGCAATACAGTAAAAAAATGCTGAGGTGTTTCCTAGTTGGAATTTCTACCGAAATACAATGTAACAGACTTTTGGTTTTAAGGTTAATCTTCATTTAATACACTCTGCATATTTTTACATTCTGTTTGTATGTATTATGTAGGATAGATTTTATTTTATTTTTTTATAATGTGGTGGCCCAAAACCTTGCTAAGACACTTTATACTGTTTTTGTTTGCCTCTAATTTGTCACCTTTGTGTAGCTCCTTAAAATTTGGGCAATAAAATAAATTTGACAAATCAACAGTTAAGTAAATGGGTCATGCCTAGTGTGTTTGCAGATTCTTTATAATGAATTTGAGGAGTTAAGATGGGTACTCTGGTTTCCTCACCAGTCCAAAAACATGCATTGTAGGCTGTTTGGCATTTCTAAATTGTCGTGTGTGTCCTCCGATGGGTTGGCATCCTGTCCAGTGTGTCCCCTGGGATAGGTGCCAGGCTCCCCATGACCATGTGTAGGAAGAGCTGTACAGACAATAGATGGATGGATGGATGGAAGACATTTTATATTCACAGAATTCATCTTGTTGTGCATTCTTGCAGTTTTACAGATAATGTGATGAGCTTTGGTTCATGAGAGGTTTCTTTTGACATTAACCTAAAGTCACGTGTTTAATTCTGATTGATTTTTTTCTGTATTGGTGATCAAGTTGATTAAATTTCAGAGGACAAGAAAAGGAAAAAAAATCTATGCATATGCATTCATACTTCACATCTGACAATTTCGTACACGATACATGATTTTCGTAGCTTTAATACTTCACATTTGACAATTTCGTACACAATACACGATTTTGATAGCTTTAAAAAAAATTGACTATTGCACCTTTATTACATAAAAAAGCGTCATTGTCAACAAATCGCTGTACATAGTTTGCTGCAATACAGTGTACCACCGATAGGGGATAGATGACACGATGACCGTCTCAGCCAATCAGCTGCGTTGCTATGAAAAGCGTCATTTGGACCAATCAGCATCTGCGTTATTCGTGAGTACAACGTTTCCAAGATGGTGCTCGAAAGCACTATGGTCTGGTAAGAAATAAAAGAATTTGCTCATTTTTCTCTTTAGGGTTTAAATGAACTGCTGAGCTGCTGCTGTTGTTGCTGTTTAGAGACGCGGGTGTGATTACGGGTTGGGAGTAAGGACTCGGGAAATGTGATCCAGGCGAACAGTTACAGTGAACTCGGCATTCTCCTGAGTCATTATCTCTCCCACCGACCGGGCAGCTAGCTAACGTGTTAGCCGTGTGGATTAGACAGGATCTTTATCAGCAAAACCTACTTTCTCTACAGTTATTCGAATGAACAAAATGTCTTTATTAACGACGACAACACCGTGTGATATAAATGCAGAAGTGCACCTGACAGTAGTGAACTGATTACACTAGCTCCATAGCTAGGCTAAGCAATTCTTTATTCTAATATCCTACAGTTCTTTATCCCTCTATTCTAATATCCTACAGTTCTTCATTCTAATATCCTACAGTTCTTTATCCCTCTATTATAATATCCTCCATTTCTTTATCCCGTTATTCTAATATCCTTTTATCCCGTTATTCTAATATCCTATAATTCTTTATTCCAATATTCTACAGGTCATTCTACTACATTCTACGTTCTACTACTACTGCTAATTATTATTATTATTATTATTTATTAACCAATTTCCTGTAGGTTGTAACGGAGCAATGATGATTGATCCTGTATAAAGCTAGCCATTGTTTCCTGTTTGTATTTGATGATGAATCTGACTGACTTGGGGTGTAATTAAATTCCAGCTTCTGTGTTAACCTAAATACATCGTAATCCTAAAAAAATTACAGCCAGCTAGCCTACTTGGCTGATTTAAAGGTGCAATAATCGAGATGTGTATGCGTGTGTTTTTTTTTTTTCCCTCTCCGTTTCTTGTACAAATAACCTGTAAGAGATGTAAAACATGAGAAAATGGAAAGGTTTAATGTCTGGCCTGAGCACAAGGACCTGTTTGGTGTAGACATTGACTGACGTCTGGGCTGGAATACTTGTTTTGTTTGGATGTGCCTTCTGTCAATTATTTCACAGGCCACTGTGGATCAAGGGGGCGGAGCTTAGTGAATAGGGGAGGGGTGGGGTTAGGGTAGGGGTCGGGGTCATGGAGACAAACAAATAAGCAAAATAAAAAACCCCAAAACAATCCTAGTTTGATTCGTGGTCTACACCAAATCTGATTGGTCAGAAGATTTTCTAACATTTCCGTGGTGTTATTCTGCATAGACCGCGGCGATTTGCCAACAAGTACAACGTTTAATTTATAACAAAAACAAATGACACATCATACATTTTTAGCGGTGTATTGTTGTGGAATGTCAGCAAGACAATTTTTTTTTTTTTTTAGGAAAGGGTTTTTTTGTGTTTTGTTGTGGGGGGTTTTTTTTTAAAAAAAAAAAAAAAGAAAAGGAGCTTTAATTTCAGATTTCATTTCCTGATATTTAAATCTAGATGTGTTAAACAACTTGGAACATCGCACCTTTTGATTCAGACCACCTCATTTGTAGGTGAGCAAAAGTATAGGTTCAGGAAGTCTTGTAGTAAATTAAAGTAAGTATCCCTTAATATTTGGTTGTATATGCCTTGCTTGCAATAACTGCATCAAGCCTGTGACTCATTGACATCACCAATGTTTGTTTTTTGGTTTTCCAGGCTTGTACTGCAGCTTCTTTCAGTTGTTCTTTGTTTCAGGGGTTTCTCCCTTCAGACTCCTCTTCAGGAAGTGAAATGCTGCTCAGTTGAGTGAAGGTCTGGTGATTGACTTGGCCAGTCTAAAACCTTCAAATTTTCCCCCTGATGAAGTCCTTTGTTGTGTAGGCGGTGTGTTTTGAATCATTGCTTGCAACATGATGAAGCTATTACCGATTAGATTGAGTTGATTTTTCTGTAAATTGGAAGCAATTCTGTTCCTGTAAACTTCATACTGTTGATACCATCACGGGTTACATCATCAATAAAGATTAGTGAACCTGTTCCAGAAACAGCCATGTATGCCCAAGCCATAACACTACCTCCACCATTTATCACAGAAGAGCTTGTATGTTTTGGATCGTGAGCAGATCCTTTCTTTCTCCACACTTTGGCTTTTCCATCAGTTTTGTAGAGTTTAATCTTGGTTAAAGAACTTTTGTCCATCATTTCTGTATTTCTTTGTGAATTCCAATCTGGCTTTCTGATTCTTACTGCTGATGAGTGTTTTGCATCTTGTGTTACGGCCTCTACACTGTTACTGTTTCTTGTGTTACTGTTTCTGCTTTCAAAGTCTTCTTTAAACAATGGATTGTGATGCCTTAAACCCTGTGGAGGTTGTTGGTGATCAGTGACTGTTGTTTTTATTGGCTGTCACGATGTTTGTCATCGATTGCTGCTGTTTTCCTTGACCGACCTGTTCCATGTCTGGCTGTTGGTACACCAGTGGTTTCTTTCATTTTCAGGGCATTCCAAATAGTTTTATTGGCTATGCCTAATGCTTGTGCAATCGCTCTGATCGAATTTCCTTCTTTTCTCAGCTTCAAAATGGCCTGCTTTTCTCCCATGGACAGCTCTCTTCGTATTGGCTTATCCTTGTCAACAACAAAGGCCATCTTCACTGCTGAAACCTAGGGCTCAAACATTGATCAAACACTCAGATGTAAATATGAGGAAATGAAAGCTGAAGGGAGGCTGGTGCCATTAAAATCATAAATCCACCCCCAGTTCACAATTTTAAAGTCGTGTATTTTAAAGCAGTTTATGGCAACTTTCCAGATGTTGTCAAAAGAAATGATCATTCCTCTCACTTGGATCAGGTGTCGATTCAACAAAAACAGAAAATGCTCTAGACATAATTTATTACATTTTTGTTTCCTTGTTCCTCGGCAACATAGCCTACTGTCCTTCATAATCTTCACCTTCTTATTCTATTTGGAAATTTGTATCATTTTCATGGGTTGCATTTATTGATGTCATGGAATGCAGCACAGATGTAGATCACATATGGGAATGGTGCACTTGGACTTTTTGGAAAGACTGGAATTACAGTTGTAGCATAATAACCACCTAGCATTAAAAGTTTAAACTTCTCAAAGTTTAAATCTTTGAACATGCTATAATAAACTTTTAATGTTTACATTTTTAAATTGAATTGTAAAAGTTTCTAATATTTAACTATTATATCCTTTTAGCCTTTTAACCTTTACATGCTTAACTATTCAACATTTGTGGTTCAGCTGTTTCTGACTTGCAGTCCAGCGCTTAAAGCCAGCAGCCATTTCACTGCTGAAAATGGTGAGGATTCTGAGCCATGTTGTGGCCATGAGTCGTCCTCCAGGATTTCTACATTTTTATCTGACATAAAGGACATGATTGTGAATATCTGCTGAAGTCTGATCTCAGACTCTGATGCATGTAGTTTGTTTAATCGGATATATATATATATATATATATATATATATATTGTATGTGTGTGTGTGTGTGTGTGTGTGTGTATATATATATATATATATATATATATATATATATATATATATATATATTTCATACACACACATTTCTACGCGTTGCACTCGATCTCTATAATACTTCTTCACATTATTTATTTTATTTATTTTTTTCTGCTTTCCAGTGTAGACAACAGTGAGTATATGAGGAATGGTGACTTCCTGCCCACCCGACTACAGGCACAGCAGGACGCTGTCAATATCGTTTGTCACTCAAAGACACGCAGCAACCCAGAAAACAATGTTGGGCTCATCACTATGGCCAAGTGAGTGTGTAATGTTGGAATTATTTGTTATCTTGATATGCATCAGCTGCCAGTGTATCACCTGCTATGGAGATTTCATTCCAGGAGAAAAAGCAATCATGATGGTCATAAAAGCTTTTCATGCTGCTGCATCTTCCTGGAAAATGACACTTTCAGGTGCTTCTCTGATTACAGCCATGCCCCTAGTATGGCTTGGAGGTTTGATTGGACATTGATTGCAGTTCAGTGTGACGCTACTGCATTGCACCGATGAAAAGGAATGAATTACATATTAGTATTCTTACAACGCAATCCTCATGGCACAGGTGCTCACACTGGACGACTGTTAAAAATGAACTGATACCACCAGGTCTACCTCAGTCTGAAAATGTTGCTCAGTTCTATACTCTTGAACATGAAATGTAAAGAAGAGGGCACTATTGCTACTGTCTGATTAGTGGTGCCTCCGTTACCTGGGTCTTCCTGTGACGTTTTACCTCTCATTAAGTTTGCTATTGGATTTAAACGTAGGAAACAAGGCAGTCAACACACCATGTTGATGGTACTGTCAGCTAAAATAAAAATGTTTTTTATACGTACACTATGTGGCCAAAAGTATGTGGACACTGGACCATCACACCCGAATGTGCTTCTTCCCTAACCTGTTGCCAAAAAGTCAGAAGCACACAAATGTATAAAATGTCTTTCTATGCTGTAGCATTACATTTTCCCTTCACTGGAACAAAGTGGCCTAAACCTGTTCCAGCATGACCTCATTAATGCTTTTGTAGCCGAATGAACACTGATGCCCACAGCCATGCTCCAAAATCTAGTGGAAAGCGTTCCCAGAAGAGTGGGGGTTATTATAAGAGCAAAGGAATATGCAATAGGCTGTTGAACAAGCGCATACGGGCGTGATGGTTATGTGTCCGCATACTTTTGGCCATTGTAGTGTATGTTTAGAGTACACGACTAAAAATTCCAAATAAATTTTCTGACATGACAGAAATTTAACGTGACCTCTGACAGCTCAGTGAAACACATTTTCGTAAACAACATTTACTCCTACACGCTGTGCAAGAAGAGATTTAGACAGAATTAAGAGGTATCCAAACCCCTAATAATATCCAACGGTTTGCTGTGATGGATGATGTAGAGGATGTGTAACAACCGGTGCACAGATTATTTGTCAGGTGTGCAAATAAAACTGAGTGTAGCTACAAGTGTGTAATATAGTGGCAGCTGTAAGTTGTGCTCTATTGATTGATTGTGTGTTTTTGTGTTTGCAGTAACTGTGAAGTCCTGACTACTCTAACACCAGACACCGGGCGCATCCTCTCCAAACTGCATGCCGTTCAGCCCCGCGGCAAGATCAGCTTTTGTACTGGCATCAGGGTAGCCCATGTGAGTCTGTTTCTGTAGCTCTACACACTAATTTCTACGTGTGTGTGTGTCTGGTGGCATAGTGATTAGCACGTTCTCCTCACACCTCCATGGTTGTGGAGTTCGATTCCCACTGTGGCCCTGTGTGTGCGCGGAGTTTGCATGTTCTCCCCATGCTGCGGGTTTCCTTTGGGTACTCCGGTTTCCTCCCCAGTCCAAAGACATGCATGGTAGATGGATCCAAAGTATCTGATCCAGTATCTGAAGTGTATGAATGGGTGTATGAATCACTGCGCCATCTTCAGTCGTCTTAACTCAGTCTTGCCACTGGATCATGGTGGCCACCGGGAAGTGAGAGTGAAGCCGATGCTATACAAGTCTTCCTCCTATAATCCAATACCTGGGAAGTTGGCCCCCCACCAACGTAAAACGTCAGCAAAATAGTCTCGTCGTTTGTGCTTCGTTGTGCTGATTTGTGCCGTTAAAATTTTCGTTTGTGCTGCTCGTTGGAGATATTAAAGGAATATTCAAAGGTATTCTGGTACCCAGCCCCACATGCTCCAAATTCACCAAATGGTCTCAATCGTTGTGCTTCGTTTGTGCTGGTTTGCGTTAAAAGTTTCGTTTGTGCTGCTTTCGTTTAAGATATTAACATTTAATTGTGGCGCGGTGACGTACAGCCCCCAATGCTCAAATTAACCCAAAATAGTTCAATGTTTGTGTGCTTTCGATTTTAATATATTAGGATTAAGTTCTGAGATGACGTCACCAGCCCCACACATGCTCCAAATTGACCGAAATGGTCTAAATCTTTGCATTTTTGCCGACTGTTTTTTATTTTAACAATACAGTTGAAGTAAAAGGTAAATACACACAAATCACATTAAATAGTGCATTCACGTAATGTTACCTAACCACTGTTGTTTAACTTTTAAGAACACAGTTGGGAAAGACCCTGCTCAAAATATTCATACTACTCACTTGTTTCATGATACTTTAAAATCAAACTAAACAGTAATGTTGTGTTGTTAATTTAACAAATATATAGAGTTTGCAGTATTGTTTCTAGCTGCTCACTAAGCCTGTCAGATGCTCTGATTAGAGTAGCTATGTTGCATTTTATGCTCTTTTGATGAACAGTGTAAATACACTTATCGCTGCTTTCTTCGATCTGATAAGCAGAACATAATTACCCACTAAATATTGTATACACTCAAACTTGTTTTGTGTATTACTGTATTTGCAAATACAAAAATATATATATTATATAATTAATATATTTATACTAAAATATGGTAATGTTGACTTGGATGCAAGTAAAAATAACATTACATGTGCAGCTGTAATTAGCATTGCATAGCTATTAACCATACTAGTATTAACAATATTTTGTTCAAGAAATTAACTTGAATCTTAGTTTTGTTGTAATTATGATTAAGTTAACTATAATATTGTAATATAGTGTTAAAAATGTACTTACATTGAACTTTTTTTTAGTAACTGTCACTTTTCTATACTAACAAACTTAAAGAGAAGAAGTGTCACACTATGTGAGTGAGTTAACAATTATTCTCTTGTAATAAATAAGTAATATAGAACAATAATGAAGTAAAAAATTGTTTATTGAACAAATGATGATATGATTTTTAATATCTCCTGACGAACAAACTAAACTTTTATAAAAAAAAACAAAATTGAGAGTATTTGGGGTGAATTAGCAGTGGGGGGGGTTGACAGTCTATAAATATATAACCAAGCAAAAAAAATTTTAACGCACAAACCAACAAAGCACAAACATTGAGATATTTTGGGTTAATTGAGCATGTGGGGGCTGGTGAGTCACCTAATTAAATGTCTAATATTAAAACAAAGCACACAACATTTTAACGCAAACCAAAACTTAGACCATTTCTATTTGAGCATGGGCTGTACCCCAGAATACTTTGATATTCTTTATATTCGACCAGAACAAACAAATTTTACACAAACCACACAACGACAAACATTGGACTATTTTTGCTCGCTTGCTGGGGCCAACTCACGCGTTAATCCACTCACGCAAGTCGAGTCCCAATCCGTAGCCTCCATGATGGAGGCGGAAATGGAAACTTTGGTCTTTGTCGAAATCGATGGATAAACTCGTGTGTGTGTGTGTGTAGGGCTGTGACTGTGGCCACGTTAATTGAGTGGGCACTATGACCAGTACACCGTTTTATGTACAAGTGTAATAATAATAATGTATGTTGATAATTTATTTTAATACACATCTGGGAACATTTTGGATTCGAGTTGAACCAATAAACTTAGAGGAAGCCATGTCAGCTTCGTGGGCGGACAAATAAGTGTTAAATGGGCAAATACTAGCCTACAAATCTCAAGATCCATCTCCAGGCATGTCATCGTTACCGTCCTGCTGGTCTTTCTTTCAAAGTTTTATAGGCTTATGGTATACTACACTTGTAAAAGAAATAAAGTATTCCTTAGAGAAACATGCGTGTTTCACTTCTTCTCCTCTCCACTGCGAGTCAATCACAATACCGTATCCTACTGCACCCTTGGGCTGTTTCTCATTCCGACAACACGACGGGCATGCTAAAATAAAGCCTCATTTCATTTTTTAAATATTTATGCAGATAAAAAACTGCCACCAGCACAACCCTACATGTGTGTGCTGTTCACATATGGTTATGATATTGATTATTGTTTTATCTATGTTTACATCTTTATAGTTGGCACTGAAGCACAGACAGGGGAAGAACCACAAAATGAGGATCATCGCTTTTGTGGGCAGCCCAGTGGAGGACAATGAGAAAGATGTAAGATGCTTTGTGTCTCATGAGTATTCAGACCTTTGATTTGATGTGTTGGTGAAACTGTTGGCAAGTGGCACTATCTTCTTTAAGTTGTAACGATTTCTTTTTCACAGCTGGTGAAACTGGCAAAGCGTCTGAAGAAAGAAAAGGTCAATGTGGATGTGATTAATTTTGGAGAGGAGGTGACTGACTCTGATTTAATTTTAAGAACTAGTTATAAACAATGTAAAAGGACATACAGTGGCAAGAAAAAGTATGTGAACCCTTTAGAATTTCATGATTTTCTGAATAAATTTGTCATAAAATGTGATCTGATCTTCATCTAAGTCAGGGTTATTAACAAATATAATGTGCCTAAAAGAATAACACACACAAAATTCTGATCTTTCATGTCTTTATTGAGAACAACCAAAAAAACCTCATAGTGCTTGTGGAAGTATGTGAACCCTTGAGTTAATGACCTCAAAAAAGCTTTTTTATTTATTTATTTTTTCCTTCTCACACCTGGAGAAAATTTGTTTGGAGGTGTGGACTACAGCTACTTTGACTGATGATAACCCCTCAAACTTTTGGAGTTTGCTCTGCACAAGAAGCACATGCTTATGTGAGCCATGCCTCGCAAAAAGAGCTTTCAGAGGATCTGCGATCATGAATTGTTGATTTGCATAAAGCTGGCAAGGGTCACAAAGTGATTTCAAAGACTTTAGAAATTCACCAGTCTACATGTAGGCAAACATTCTACAAATGGAGACACTATGAGACTGTTGCTACTCTACCAAGAATTGGGCGTCTAGTCAAAATGACACCAAGAGCACAATGAAGACTCATCAATGAGGTAAAGAAACAACCCCGAATGACAGCGAAAGATTTGAAGGCATAATTGGAACTGTCTAACATCTCTGTTCATGAGTCTACAATATGCAAAACATTGAACAAGCAGGGTATCTACGGCAGGACACCACGAAGGAAGCCACTGCTTACTAAAAAGAACATTGCTGCACGCCTGAAGTTTGCAAAAGAGCACATTGACACTCCACAGCTGTATTGGCAAAATGTTTTGTGGACTGATGAAATTAAGATTGAACTATTTGGAAAAACCACACAGCACTACATCTGGCATAGAAAGGGCACGGCATATTCTCATGAAAACATCATCCCAACCGTAAAGTATGGTGGAGGAAACTTCATGATTTGGGCCTGCTTTGCTGCATCAGGGCCTGGCCAGCTTGCAATCATTGAGGGGAAGATGAATACCCAAGTATATCAGACAATTCTTCAGGATAATGTGAGAATGTTTGAAACTGTGTAGAAGTTGGGTGATGCAACAGGACAATGACCCAAAACACCGGAGCAAATCCACAACAGAATGGCTTCAGAAAAACAAAATCTGCCTTTTGGAGTGGCCATGTCAGATTCCAGACCTCAACCCATATGGAATGACTTGAAGAAAGCCAGTTATTAATTCTAAGGGTTCACTTACTTTTTCCACTGCCATTTTGAATGTTGAATGAGTGTGTTCAATAAGGACATGAAAATTCTGATCTTTGTCAATACCCCTGACTTGGATGAAGATCGATCACATTTTATGACAAATTTATTTGGAAAAATTCCAAAGGGTTCACATACTTTTTCTAGCCACTGTATTTCTATATAAAGAAGTTTGCTGGGGTAATTGTTAAATCATTGGATGCTACATGCCTCTCTAGTCACTCTGTCTGCTCAAACCATCCGCTCGCCCATTTGAGCAGAAACGAGTGAGGGAATTAGTGTTGGACCTTTTGGTTTGTCTGTGTGTGGATATGTTGGACATTGTCTTTTATCCTGTAGGAGGTGAACACTGAGAAGTTGACTGCGTTTGTAAACACTCTGAATGGAAAGGAAGGAACGGGCTCTCACCTGGTAACAGTGCCTCCCGGTCCCAGCTTGGCAGACGCTCTGCTCTCCTCTCCTATCCTGGCCGGCGAGGGTGGTTCCATGATTGGTCTGGGACCCAGCGACTTTGAGTTTGGGGTGGATCCCAGCGCTGACCCCGAGCTCGCCTTGGTAAGATGCCGTTAAAGTGCAAACAGCTTTCAGATTTGGAGCCTGTTTTTGTCCACCGTCGTCCACATAATGGGTCGAAAGTAAAGATGGCAGATGCTTCTGATTTCTTTAGTTGTGCTTTATTGTTTCCTTTCCTGCTCCCCTTACTCACATCTTGGCCCCCTTTAATGAGGACATAATGAAAGCATACATGTGCAGAGGAATTAGTCATTTTATTTGAGCAATATCGCACTGATTTGTACATTCCTGTTAATGGTGCTTCGGGTGAAATTGGTGTCCCTTCTTCCTTTTTATCTTCATCTGACAAGCATTCATATTTTAATTGTTCCCCCCCACACCCACACACACACACACACACACACACACACACAGCACACACACACACATATATATATATATATAGATAGTGTGTTATATGTGTGTATATATATATATATATATGTGTGTGTTATATATATATATAATATATATATAAAATTTATTTTATTTTTTTTGGTGTGTATATGTGTGTGTGCTCAGGTGGTAGAGCTGGTTGTCCACTAATCGTCGGGTTGGCAGTTTGATTCCCGGCCCACATGACTCCATTGTTGTTCCCAGTTGTTCCCAAAGTTGCCTTGCATGAGCTGCCATGCTGTGTGTGTGTGTGTGTGTGAGAATGGGTGCATTCTTGGAATGCCGCTCAACCAATCAAATTAGTGGACCGGGACTAAATGTTGTATAAAAAGAATTATACCACGGCACAGTTGCATTCTTGAATTGGTCATGCAGTGCTGGTCGGTCATGTGTTATTCCTTATATATTGCATGACGGGGTGTGCTGTTACAGGAAAGTAATCAGTGACGAGTTGGTGTGATGTGGTTCTTTTTTTTTTTTTTTTATAACAGCACATCCCAAACTGTTTTTTATTCCTTCTGTACTGCAATTGATCAATACTAACTATGCAACATTATTTTATTTAATCTGTTATACTTGCGTTCTGGAACATCCGTGAAACAAGTTTATCTCTTGCATTATAACAACTGTAAACTCTTTCTCTTATGAATATCAAAAGAAAATGAGGGGAAAATGTCTCTTGCCATGTTGCCGAGCAAGTGGAAAGCACAGTGTTCCATCCTGAAGACTTTCTCGTGTCTCAAAACTTGAAACCTCTGACTGTTACAGAATGTTACGTCTCCTCACAATAACCTTCACTATGTCCATGATTACCAGATTTAAAAAAAAAATAATATTAAAAATACCTGTGTATATGGGGCATCTGCCAGACAAGTTCCTTTGTAAGCAGTGTAGAAACAATGATCAGATAAGACTTTATTAATCCCAGGTGGAAAATTCCAGTGTTACAGCAACAGATGAGAAATAATAGACAATATAAGACACAAGAAAATATAGAAGCAGAAGGGTGTTAACATAAATCAAAATAATGAGTAATGTATTAGATATAATAATGTATTAGAAGGAGGGCATAACTGTAAATAAGATTTGAATTACAGCTGGCACTACTGTTAAAAACTCCTGCTGACCTATCAGATTTGAGAATTCAACAGCATTGTGGTATTTAATAGAAGTGGAGACTTGGGAATCTTTTGTGTGTATTTTTAATCTTTTGCCTCATCTTTGAGAACATAAAAAAATGTTGAAAACCAATGGATTAAAGCCATGGCCTTGGCAAAAGATTAATAAGTCATTGATAAAAGCTGTTTGGAAAACTGTCCATTCTGGTCCAAAATGCTTGCTAGTATTGCGCCTCCTGTCAATCATTTTATGTACATTCTACGGGTCACCTGTGATTCTGGGGGCGAAGCTTCGTGAGCATGGTGGAGTGAGCTCCGGGAGTAAAAACAAATCATTCAAATGTTGAATCTCTCTAACTGTTAGAGAACTAACATTGGGAAGATGACTAATCCTACCTAATGCACCTTTTAAACCCTGATGAACCTTTTAAAAGAACATGCTCAGTTCAGAGTATTTCAAAAAACAAAACAAAACAAAAAGCCTGCGTTGAAAGCTATGTGGTGGCGGTATTATGTTTTTGGGTTGTCCACGTGTCTGAGATTCTCGTGAATGTGATATCTCAAGAAGGAGTGGTTGAACGTTTTATTTATGTGGAGTTATCATTCTTAACAGCAGATAAACTGATTAGATTAAGGATGAAGGTCAAATGTCTGAAATAGTTTTTCTTCAATTGCTTCCTTCATGTTTGAAGTATATTTTAAGGGCAGTTCTGGCATACAAATTAGTAACAAGAAGAACTAGATTTCTTTGATGTAGAGACACCACAGGAATACAGTCAGAATATGGTTCTATTCAGAATAGCAGTTTCCAGTATAAACAGAATGAGTGCACCAGAGCAGTTTTTAAACTACAGAGGGATTAAACATCTCGTGTATGTTTTCTCTCTCGCTGTCAGGCTCTGCGTGTGTCCATGGAGGAACAGAGGCAGCGGCAGGAGGAGGAGGCTCGGAGAGCAGCTGCCCAGTCAGCTGCTGAAGCAGGAATTACCACTCCTACTGCTGATGGTAAGGATATATCAAGAAACGGAAGTTATACCTCTGACCACAAGTTAAGCTTGGGCGGTGTTTGTGTAGTGGCAGTTTGTGTCACTGAAATATTTTACCTCTTGTTGCCTGTGTTCTTACTGAGTCTTACTTTAACACCACCAGCACTGTAGTATTTAGTAAATTCATATCATGTTCTCATGGTCTGACATTTAACACAATATTGTACAAAAAAGCACGACATGTTTCCATATCTTACTGGGAAACATCTTATTTAGCATGAACCTTGGTAAATGTTAGTGAAAATCTTGTACAGTGAGGAGAATAAATGCTTTGCATCTGATCTGTTGGTCTTTACACAGTCTCGTATCTGTGTGTTTTCAGAATCGGAGGAAGCTCTCCTGAAGATGTCAGTGTCTCAGCCTGGGACTGGTGTGACATCACTGCCAGACTTCAGCAGCATGACTGAGGAGGAGCAGATTGCCTATGCCATGCAGATGTCCCTGGCTGGAGGAGGTTCGTTGGCTTCATTTATGGACATAACCTGATCTTTCCACCATAGTGAGCTAATAGAATCCATGTTTATTTGAATTAGCCACACTTAAATTAGCAAGACAGGTCACTCCTGGCTGATGGTGTTTTCCTAACAAAGTCCAGCTGTCGACACCTTCCCACTATTTCAAGTGTGGCATTAATAATAGAGCCTCACTTCCAGGAATGTGATATATAAGCCCCCATGAGAATGCATCGTGGAAACAGCAATATGTCAGAAAGACTGAACAAAAAGGACAACTGTATTCTTTCCTATAGAATTGTGCATTTTACTTTACAAAGGGTACAGAGAAATAATATTGAACAAAGGAAACCAACCATGTATTCATAGAATCTCTATATATGTGCTCATCAACCCTGTCCCTGGATGTACCTTCTTGAAGACTTAAGCACTAACCATAATCGTGCCCACCTGACCATCTATAATCATTGTTCTTGATCAACTAACGCAAGTGTGTTAGAATTTGGTTGGAGATTAAACCTGCAGGAAGGTAGATCTCCAGGGTTGGTGACTACTGCTCTAGATGCTACTGTTTGCACAAGAAAATCAAATTTGAAACATTTATAGATTTAAAAGTAACATGGCCAATGTGAGACACACTTGTCCATGTTAAAGATAGATACATTCATGCTCCACTTTAATATGAACACCTTTACATAATTATGACGCAATTATCCAATCAGCCAAACATGTACCAGTAGCACAATGCATAAACTCCTGAAGATACAGGTCAAGAGCTTCAGTTAATGTGTCACATCAGTCATCAGAATGAGGAGAAAATATGAATGTCGTGGTCGGTGCCAGACGAGCTGGTTTAAGTATTTCAGAAGCTGCTGTCATGCACAACAGTTTACAAAAAAATGGTGCAAAAAACATCCAGTCAGTAGCAGATGTGGAGAATTGCCAGACTGATTTTGGCAGACAGGAGTCTACAGTAACTCAAATAATCACTCTTTACAACCGTGGTGAGCAGAAAAGCATCTCAGACAGCACAAAACCTTGAGGCAGACGGCCTCAAGACCACCACATCGGTTTCCACTCCTGTCAGCCAATAAGAAGAATCTAGGCTACAGCTGGCACAGTTTAACTAAAACCAAACAGTTGAAGATTGGAAAAACATTGCCTGGTCTTTTTTTTTTCTCTTTTCTGATGTTTGATGTTAAACACTTAACCTGTACCTGCATTGCGCTGCTGCCATGTAATTTGTTGATTGGATAATTGTGCAAATGAGCACGTATATAGGTGTTAGTATTAAAGTGACTGGTGAGTGTACATGCAATTAAGACCACACGAGGCAACAGTGAAGTAGCAATACATTGACTCTCAGTTCACACTTTACTGCACCAAGTAGTTTGAAATGTAATTTACACATTACTGTACCGGATATGTCTACAGCACATGAGGGAAATGGCTAATAATAAAGTGGTAATTGAAGTAATTCTATATTCTGTATTGATCTCTTGCTGGAATGAGTGCTCCTCATCACCTTCATATGTGGACTTAATGCAGTTTGTAAATGGTAGAGATGGCCAGAGTAGTGAAAAAAAAAAAGAAATGTTGTACGGTGAGGGAGAGAAGTATTTGATTCCCTACTGATTTTGTACGTCTGCCCACTGACAAAGAAATGATCAGTCTATAATTTTAATGGTAGATTTATTTGAACAGCGAGAGACAGAATAATAACAACAAAAAAATCCAGAAAAACACATCAAAAACGTGTAATAAATGGATTTGCATTTTAATGAGGGAAATAAGTATTTGACCCCTCTGCAAACATGACTTAGTACTTTGTGGCAAAACCCTTGTTGGCAATCACAGAGGTCAGATGTTTATTGTAGGTGGCCACCAGGTTTGCTCACATCTCAGGAGGGATCTTGTCCCACTCCTCTTTGCAGATCTTCTCCAAGTCATTAAAGATTTGAGGCTGACGTTTGGCAACTCGAACCTTCAGCTCCCTCCACAGATTTTCTATGGGATTAAGGTCTGGAGACTGGCTAGGCCACTCCAGGACCTTAATGTGCTTCTTCTTGAGCCACTCCTTTGTTGCCTTGGCCGTGTGTTTTGGGTCATTGTCATGCTGGAATACCCATCCACGACCCATTGTCAATGCCCTGGCTGAGGGAAGGAGGTTCTCACCCAAGATTTGACGGTACATGGCCCCGTCCATCGTCCCTTTGATGCGATGAAGTTGTCCTGTCCCCTTAGCAGAAAAACACACAACCCCAAAGCATAATATTTCTACCTCCATGTCTGACTGTGGGGATGGTGTTCTTGGGGTCATAGGCAGCATTCCTCCTCCTCCAAACACGGCGAGTGTTGAGTTGATGCTAAAGAGCTCCATTTTGGTCTCATCTGACCACAACACTTTCACCCAGTTGTCCTCTGAATCATTCAGATATTCATTGGCAAACTTTAGATGGGCATGTATATGTGCTTTCTTGAGCAGGGGGACCTTGCGGGCGCTGCAGGATTTCAGTCCTTCATGGCGTAGTGTGTTACCAATTGTTTTCTATTTTGGTGACTATGGACCCAGCTGCCTTGAGATCATTGACCAGATCCTCTCGTGTAGTTCTGGGCTGATTCCTCACTGTTCTCATGATCATTGCAACTCCACGAGGTGAGATCTTGCATGGAGCCCCAGGCCGAGGGAGATTGCCAGTTCTTTTGTGTTTCTTCCATTTGCGAATAATCGCACCAACTGTTGTCACCTTCTCACCAAACTGCTTGGCAATGGTCTTGTAGGCCATTCCAGACTTGTGTAGGTCTACAATCTTGTCCCTGACATCCTTGGAAAGCTCTTTGGTCTTGGCCATGGTGAAGAGTTTGGAATCTGATTTATTGTTTGCGATAGTGGTTTTTATCTAGGTAACAAGCTGAGATTAGGAGCACTCCCTTTAAGAGTGTGCTCCTAATCTCAGCTCGTTACCTGTATAAAAGACACCTGGGAGCCAGAAATCTTTCTGATTGAGAGGGGGTCAAATACTTATTCCCCTCATTAAAATGCAAATCTATTTATTACACATTTTTGACGTGTTTTTCTGGATTTTTGTTGTTGTTATTATTCTGTCTCTCACTGTTCAAATAAATCTACCATTAAAATTATAGACTGATCATTTCTTTGTCAGTGGGCAAACGGACAAAATCGGCAGGGGATCAAATACTTCTTTCCCTCACTGTAGGCTGCTTTGTTTTTAAAAATAAGTGAATAATTATCCTAATGTTAAAGGTCGTCAGGCTACATAACGCATAATACAGCATAATAGATGCACTAGTTTGGCAGCCATTTGCTAAAGAGTGTGGTCAAGGAACCTTGTTTTGGCCTGGTGGAACCATGTGGCTTGTCTAGGGAAATTATCAGGGAAGTTTTGTCCAATACGCATATGTTGGTTTAAAAAAAATTGCTCGTTACGTTAAGCTCATCTTATGGAACACCCCCGGCAGGGAACCAAGCACAATTCTGCAATCTACCTCTAATACAGGGTGTTTAATTTGATTGCTTTACAGAATTTGGTGAGTCAATGGACACAGGAGCTCCAATGGACACAGCTGAATCAGCAAAGGTAAAGCCACCCAAAGACTACTGTACACAATAATGTTGCGTGTGTTCTGCAGTCTTTTAAAAAGCTACGAGTGTGTGGTTCACTACCAGTTAGTGCTGTACAATTAATCGAATTTTAAATTTCGATGATGGCCTCCGATGATTATGAAAACAAAATAATCGAGATAAATCGATTATTGTGACGCATTCCGTTTCACAATATTCTCATTTTTCTTAACAGCGGTGCATTTAACCTCTCCCTAAAAGGCCAAACTTGCTCCCTGCCAGGCTGTGGCATTTTTAGTTCAGCTTGAGCCAAGGTGACAGAAAGAGAACCCTTTTTCGACAAGAAAGATAAAACCATTTCAGCCGTTTGGAAACCATTTGATTTCAAGGAGTCTGGTGTGGAACAAACAGAAATCGTGTTTGGTATCATTGGGAAGCTCAATTTCCTCTGACGTCAATACGGTCATTTCTTTTCTAGAGCACACGCAGAAATACAGACTGCTCTAAACCAGGAGAAGAATTTCATTGGCTAAGGAAGTTTAAACTTCATTTCTGGCGATGCGATTCGCTGAAATCAGTCACGTGATGTGCTCCGCTAGCTTTGTTTAATTAAACAAATTTTTTTAAGTTGAATTATATTCAAGGAAATCCACTGTTAAAAAAATATATATATTTATTTTTATTTTTATGAAAGTTCAATAAATGTTTCCAAAGTCAGTGAGTAATCGTTATTTAATATTAAGTAATCGTGATTGATTTTTGCCATAATTGAGCAGCACTGGTACCAGTGTAAACTGATGTGATATCTACGGCACACTAAACTGTACTCTGATTTAAAATATTCTACATTATTAATAAGTGTAGGGGAATAATGTGTGACTTTAAGACAGCAACCATCACAGGAAAGTGAAGAAAGTTAAGAGAAGCTCATCAGTTAGTTGTATAACATCGTACTGCTAGACAGCAACAGGTCTGCATGATGGGGTCATTTTGTGTCTGATGTGGAAAGCTCTGGTGCAGATGTATTCAAATTGGGAGGAAAGAATAGTAGCGGGGTGAGATGGAAAATACCAAAACAATGTGTATTTAAAAGACTATCAGGCCTTCTAGATTTATTCATTTAGCAGACGCTTTTATCCAGAGTGATATATCAAGCAGAGAACAATACAAGTAGTGCTACCATACAAGATCCATTCATTGAATTCCAGAAGAAACAAAGTGTGCAGAGTAGATTTTTTTTTTTAATGAGTTGGTTAGGTGTTCACAGAAGAGGTGGGTCTTTTAGCTGTTTTTTGAAGATGGTGAGAGATTCTGCGGTCCAGATTGAGGTTGGAAGTTCATTCCACCATTGAGGAACTGTTAGTTTGAATGTTCTTGAAAGGGACCTTGAGCCACGCTGAGTAGGGACTACTAAGCGGCGGTCGTTGATTGATCGCAGATTGCGTGAGGGAACGTAAACCTTCAGGAGAGAGTTGAGGTAGGAGGGTGCCAAAATACCTTCTTTTTCAAAATAAAAAGGCAAGTTTGCATATGTTTTGAACTCGGCCCCAATGAACACCTCTGGCGTCAGTGCTTGACAGCACCTACGCCGTTGTGGCTGAATAAGCACAAATCCCCACAACCATGCTCCACAATCTAGTGGAAAGCCTTCCTAGAAGAGTGGAGGTTATTATAACCGCAAGGGAGTCTGGAATGGGATGTTGAACAAGCACATCTGGTTGTGATTGTCCACATACAGTGGTGTGAAAAAGTGTTTGCCCCCTTCCTCATTTCCTGTTCCTTTGCATGTTTGTCACACTTAAGTGTTTCGGAACATCAAACCAATTTAAACAATAGTCAAGGACAACACAAGTAAACACAAAATGCAATTTGTAAATGAAGGTGTTTATTATTAAAGGTGAAAGAAAATACCAAACCATCATGGCCCTGTGTGAAAAAGTGATTGCCCCCCTGTTAAAACATCGATACACTGTGGTTGTCCACACCTGAGTTCAATTTCTCTACGCCACACCCAGGCCTGATTGTTGCCACACCTGTTCACAATCAAGGCATCACTTAAATAGGAGCTGCTTGACACAGTAAGGTCCACCAGAAGATCCTTAAAAGCTACACATCATGCCGAGACCCAAAGAAATTCAGGAACAATTGAGAAAGAAAGTAATTGAGATTTTTCAGTCTGGAAAGGGTTATAAAGCCATTTCCAAAGCTTTGGGAATCCAGCGAACCACAGTGAGAGCCATTATCCACAAATGGCGAAGACATGGAACAGTGGTGAACCTTCCCGGAGTGGCGGCCGCCCAAAATTACCCCAAGAGCGCAGCGACGACTCATCCAAGAGGTCACAAAAGACCCCACAACAACGTCCAAAGAACTGCAGGCCTCACTTGCCTCAGTTAAGGTCAGCGTTCATGCCTCCACCATCAGGAAAAGACTGGGCAAAAATGGCCTGCATGGCAGAGTTCCAGAGTTCCATCAAAGCTCGTCTCAATTTCTCCACAACACATCTTGATGATCCCCAAGACTTTTGGGGACAACATTCTGTGGACCGATGAGACAAAAGTGGAACTCTTTGGAAGGTGTGTGTCCAAGTATATCTGGCGTAGAAGGAACACTGCATTTCATAAAAAGAACATTATACCAACAGTAAAATATGGTGGTGGTAGTGTGATGGTCTGGGGCTGTTTTGCTGCTTCAGGACCTGGAAGACTTGCCGTGATAAAAGGAACTATGAATTCTGCTGTCTACCAAGAGATCCTGAAGGAGAATGTCCGACCATCTGTTCGTGTACTCAAGCTGAAACAAACTTTTTCCTGCTGGTTCTGCATCAGGACAATGATCCTAAACACACCCGCAAGTCCACCACCGAATGGCTGAAGAAAAACAAAATGAAGACTTTGGAGTGGCCTAGCCAAAGTCCTGACCTGAATCCTATTGAGATGTTGTGGTATGACCTTAAAAAGGCCGTTCATGCTCGAAAACCCTCTAATGTAACTGAATTAGGACAATTCTGCAAAGATGAGTGGGCCAAAATTCCTGCAGGACGCTGTAAAAGCCTCATTGCACGTTATCGCTAAGCGTTGGTTTGCAGTTGTTGCTGCTAAGGGTGCCCCAACCAGTTATTAAGTTTAGGGGGCAATCACTTTTTCACACAGGGCCATGATGGTTTGGATTTTTTTTCACCTTTAATAATAAACACCTTCATTTACAAATTGCATTTTGTGTTTACTTGTGTTGTCCTTGACTATTGTTTAAATTGGTTTGATGTTCCGAAACACTTAAGTGTGACAAACATGCAAAGGAACAGGAAATGAGGAAGGGGGCAAACACTTTTTCACACCACTGTATGTTTGGTCATATAATGTATTTAGTTGAAATAAAGATTGGTTTAACTTTGGCGATGAGGTCGTTTCCCTTCACAGTGACTTTGGAGGCAGAAAATCAAGAAAAGAACCACTTGTGTTATTCGAATGTATCAACTACTGTTAGTGTTTCGTTGGAATATTGGCAAGGAAATGTTTGTCATGTCTCATCAAATCTCTGTATATTTTGCTTATTATGACTCACACAGTCCTACGTGTTTGTTTTTCTTGACTGACATCAATCTGCAAATTGTAAGTAATAACAAAAAAAAAAAAGTCAAACTTGCACGGGTGGTGAAACTGCACTCTCTCCGTCTGTTGTCATTATTCCTAAAATATTTTCTCATTACCAACAGGAGGAGGATGACTACGATGTAATGCAGGATCCAGAATTCCTCCAAAGTGTACTAGAGAATCTGCCTGGTGTGGACCCCAACAACGAGGCCATTCGTAACGCCATGGGCTCCTTAGCTTCTCAGAGCGGACCCAAGCCAGATGGCAAAAAGGATGAGGAGAAGAAGAAATGATTGCCGTAGAAAATATCATAACCAGATAGACAAGTCCTTTGACAAAAAAAAAAAAATTATAATAAAATTGGGGGGGGGAAATCCTCACTACAAAAACCGGCAGTGAGATACATATATGTGTATATATACATATATATTACAAGATTCTGTAGTCACATGTGTATGAATGATTATGGGTAATGTGACATTTTGAAGCATTGGATGCGTACTAATTTGCTAAGATTTTCATTGGCGAAGCCAGTACCTCAATTTCACACAGCTTGCATATTATGGTTTTTCTCTCTTGTACTTGCTTGCTCTCCATGTTCTCTTCAGTTTCCATTAAAACACGTTTGTTTAAGAATACTGCATATGTTCCCCATTGTTTATTTTTGCTTTACCCCCTAATTGTTTTAAAATGAATTCAATTGTCCAGTTTCTCTTATGCATTTACCAACTCATCGGGCAAAAGACATTTCCAGTGGTGCCATGATCTTAGGAACGGGTGCACACTGTTAAGGCCTGCCAGTTTTCTTTCCTGTTGATTTAACAGAGCTACACCGTGCTTTTAGTAGTTTTATTAAACATTTTTAAAAGGTTCACTGCAAAAGACTCTACTTTAAAGGATTTTCAACAAAATGCTCATGAAATGTATTTTACCATAAATGAACCAATTAGCTTCCATTTGTGTATCTCGAAACAAACAGACATGGTCACTTTTTACTGATACAGTATTCAACCATATAATGCATAAAATAAAAAACCTACCAAATACAAGATAGCATTTTTTTCTAATAATATTTCCAGTGCAGGTCTACATATCCCTGTAGAGAATAACAGTTCTGGCATACAGGGTGACGAGATGTACACCAGTTTGTAAACATGACAGATACCCATAAATGAAACAACAAAGGTTACCACATTCTCACAAGGCACAAATTCGGGCTGTTGAAGTTGTGACCTTATGAATGTAAGGCACAGGAGCAGCAAGGGGAAACGACTTGTATCTGTAACTGTACTGTGTCTGATGAGTAAAAAAATAAAACAGCCTTTTGCAAAATTACATGACTTTCTTAGTGTGTGGAACACCTGTGTAACATCCTATTAACATTCACATTCTTTTTCTTCATAATACTGCAACTATTTAAAAAAATATACGAAAGCTTATTTTGCGAGACTCCAATATGCTTGTTCCAATTCTTAAAGTTAATAGAAGAGTCCTCTTTCAGGGAAATGTGTAACGGCGTGTATTCCCTAATGCGTGTAGAAAGTAGTGTTCGTATAATCCTATAAGACTGCCTAACTTTTCAGAGCAGTCTGCACATTCAAAGATCTCGTCCTGTATTTCATTCTCAGCAGCGTTCACGGTGGTGGTTAGTCCTTCTAAGAACACACTCGTTTCAACAAACTCGGCTGTCTTGGTCGGAATATCATGACTAGCTTTGTCCTGGAGATTATCGGTTACTGTATCCAGCACTGGAATCTCTTCGGGATTCGGAGACTGAACAGATTCTTGGCTTTCCAAAGCCTGAGGTTGCTGCACCATCTCAGTTTCAGAATATTCACGAGAACTCTCTTGATTTTTTTGTCCAGAAGGTCCAGTTCTATTGTTAGGAGAAACACTGGCTTCCTGTGGGTCCTCATCACCTGAATCTAGATTAATGAGTGGGATACTTTTTGACATTCCTAGAAGGCGAGGTGGCACATAGAGCTTATCAGGGTGGGGGTATTTAAAAAGGCTCTCCTTTGGGATGGCATCAAGGTCAAGAGTTGATAGCAGAGACCTGCTAGAAGACGACCATGTGCCTCCAAGGCCAACTGAGGTAGATTCAATGCTTTGGGTATAGCGCACTTGACACTTTAAATCTTTGGCATGACATATCTGATGAGCATAGAGTAGATCCCCAGTTGAGAAGCTGCTCTTGCATCTACTGCATTTGTGTAGAAATGTTAAAGGCTCAGATGGGATGCAAGGGAGGAGGCTGGCAGAATTATGATGAATATTCAAATGTTCCTGTAGGCGTTTGTTATTTGCAAAGGAGAGATTGCATGGAATGCACTGGTGAGAAATGGCACCATTATGAAGGAGACTGTGCTTAACCAAATTAGCCAAATTACTGAAGCTCTTGTCACAAACATCACACCGCAATTTTTTTGCTGGTTGGTGAAAATTGCACTGGTGAACACGCAAGCCGTCTTCATGGGCAAATGTTTGGGGGCAAAGAGGACAAGCGTAGGGTCTTTCCTCAACATGTTTCAGCAGGTGCATTTTATATGAACTAAAGAAGTGAAATTGGACGTTGCACTGTGAACAAGTATAGCAACGGCCTTTCCGATGATGAATCCGCTGGTGCAACCACAGTTTGTTCCACCTTTCAAAGGAGTGGCCACAACATCCACAAACGTATCTAAAAGCAGGGGCATGTGTCTGCATGTGAAGGCACAAAGTTTTGTATCGCTTGTACCTCTGACCACAACGTGGGCACTTAAATCTCCAGAGACTTGGTGATATTTCAGCACATTCCAAAGACACGTTCAAGGACGCACGAGTCATAACAGAAGGTGTGGGTGATGGGGGTAACTGATCGTCATTATCAGGCAAACGTGAAGCCTTTACAAACCGAGAGGACTCGGGCATAAGGTGTTCTGTCTGCAGATTACTCCAAATTTGGGAATTCTTGTGAAACTGGCCAGCACAAGACAGAGAACTGCTTTTGGAAGTCTCTATAGAATACAGGTCAGTTGGTGAACTATCCTTCAAGTAAGTGCATTTTCTGGAGTCACTATGCAAGATCTCAGAAAGTGAGGAACCACAAGCCACCTCCTCCCCACTTGTCTGACAACATTCCCTGCAATGAACAGTGACTTCAGAATCCTTTTCATAGCTCTGCCCACAAGCAGAGCAAAGATAGGACGGACACTTTGCGTGGGTTTGAAGGTGAAGAGTATACTGACACCACTTCCGATAGAGTTGTTTGCATATTTGACACTTGAAGAACATTGGTGTATTTACTTGACCATCGACTCCATGAGTGACTAGAAAGCCCTCAGTATAGCAATTCTCTCCGTTTAATCTCTGTTTCTGATTGCATCGTTTGGATATTTGATGCAGCCGCAGTGCAGGAAGATCACAGAATGCACAACCACAGTGAGAACAGGAGAAAGGGCTTTCCCCGGTGTGCTTTTGAGAATGCTTTTTCAGAGCCTTGATCTGATTAAAACTTTTGGCACAAATGGAGCAGGCATAAGGTTTAACTGGCCAGTGGGTCCTCTCATGGACTACTAGCTGTGATGTCCAAAATTCTTTTCCACAGGTCTTGCATGACGTGAGATTTTCCCGGTCTTGTTTATGTATTTTCTGCATATATCCGCTGGGAAATTTGTTGTTATAAAAGTTGCCAATGATGCTCTTGCTCCTTGTTGGGTCCCTTAATGGGGAATCAGGTTTGCATTCTTGTTGGCCTGGTTCATTATTTTGCTTGGAGCCCTTTACGTGGGTTGTAAAATGAGCTATCAAATTCCTTTTTTCTGAGAATTTTTTTCTGCAGCATGGGCATGACAAAGACACAGACTGGACATGGACATTTCTGTGGGATTTGAGTTTGGACAGCTGAGCAAAGTTCTTGCCACAGAGTTCGCACCTGTAAGGTTTTTCAGCTGTATGAATACGCTGATGAACGGTATATGCAGAGATATGACGGAAGGATCGACGACAGTATTTACAATTGATATATTTCGTTGCTATTTTTGTACTCTTAACAGCATCAGCTACTTTATGTGTCCCCTTATTTAGTGTGGTCACATAGTCCTCATCACAATACTGTGTAAATCTGTCTAATGTCTGAATTGGGGAATGTTTACGTGAAATTACATTTGAGTCACAGAGAGAATTTTTATCGCCAACATCCTTTTGTGAGAATTCCCCCGGATGTTGATCAGATGCCTTCACACTTACACCCATTAAGGGATTTCTTGACCTTTTGTCCTTTACCTTTTTGTAAAATGCATTGGTAATGCAGGAATGGAATCCTGTACTATTAATAGTAGACTGCAAAGACAACTCAAAACCTGCATCACCATTTAGCTGAGGGCTATGACCTTTCTCTTTGTTCCTTTTATCCGATAATGTTTGTTTTCTGCTTTCTGTCACATTTGAATCTTTGTTTTGAGACTCGGAAGGTGTTTTCAGTAGTGTATCTGAATGGAAATCATTTGTATTGTCATGCTTCTCATTATGTATTTCGGTGTTTAATTGTTCTTCAAAACAACCCAATAATCGGTCAGGTGTGCTTGCCCCCTTCTGAAAATTATTTCGTTGTGGACCTGAAGACACCTTGAACACCTGGCCAATGTGGTGTGTGGACATTTTACTTGAATTCACATTCTGTCCACAGTCAGTAACTAAAGCTGGATGTTTGACTTTCCAGCTTTTCCTACATCTATGCTCTTTTATTTCTACATGACTATTCTGTAAAAGGTTTGTGGCAGAGATGGCAGTACGGCATGATTTCCTTCTGTTCGTGGGTGGTGATTGTATTTTTTCTGCCTTTCTTTTGATCTTTTTCAAATCTCTAGAAAATTTCCCAGAGTGAGCAGTTATGTTTTTGGAAGGTTCCTGAATTGTTGAAAACACTTCGGTCATTGGCAGTAGCTTTCTTTTTTTAAAGGAGCACCCAACACTTTTTTTCATTCTAGCAGGAGTACTGAGATCAACACAGGAAGACTTACAATTGGGATCGATTTTAAATTCATGCTTCACGAAGACAGTGGAATGGTCTTTGTATGGTTCTACTTCGGCTGTTTCTTTCTCAAGGAACTCAGTGGATGTTTGTGGATTCCCAATGTTTACTTCAGACTTTCTCTCTTTACTTATATTCTCTAAGCTGAAAACACTGCTCAATCCTGTCTCAGGGTTTGTGCTAACAGTCAAAGACTGTCCCTGGGAAATATAATGAGCAGTAGTATCATCACCAACTGCTCCAACATTCCTAATATTCTGAGTAATGATTTGGCCACTATCTGTCTCCTTGTCAGTGTTATTTATCATCAGGGAGGTATTATTTGTATCTGATGATGAGAGCTCACATGAAGAGTAACTTTGACTACAGGTAGGTGTGTCATCCAAAATATATGCCCCTCCATTTTCTTTTTTTCTCACCACTTTGCAAGAACTTTGAGCAGCAATGGCTAGTACGTCTGGCTCCCGTGTTGTGCATTTATTATTTGATTTGTTAATGGATTCCTCTTTTTTGGATGGTAGATTAGACTCTTCACTCTCTATCCACGTCCTTGATATTTCCATTGGTGCTTGAAAATCCTCCATAGTGTTGCGTGTCGGAGTTGGAGCATTCTCTTTATGGTCAAGGTCGTCTTGTTCAGCGGAGATAGTCTCAAACTTCAAATGATGACCAGCTATACCTAATTGTCTTTGTAGAGTTGCATTATTGATGGTACAGCTCTTAGTTTGGCTATCCATACACTTCCCAGTGTTGACATTTTTACAAGACTGTGCATGCTCTTTATATGTTCTATGAGAACTATGTTGAACATGTTTCGTTACTGATGTAACCTTTTCATTCCCAGTACTGTTTGATGCACAGTGAGTGTGTTCATTTAAATTTGTAAACTGCTCATGCATGGTAGATCTGACTGGATCCAACTCATCTGACAAACAGGGTCTTTTGGTAAAATATGAAACCTCAGTCTCCTTTGTAGTTTTACTCTGTGCTAGAGAGCAAACCTCAGTGGTGTCATAAAATTCCAGTGATGAGCACCGCTTAGGTATCCTGCAACTGGTCTCACCGAGTACGTGGTCATTCACTGATGAGCCATCAAGGGGATCGGAGTATTGGATAACTGTCTGCAAAAGAAAAAAGGGACAGCAGTTTTTTGCAAGCTGAATTAGATTACATTGTTAAATGAATACTATTAGCTATAGCTATACATGTAACTTATTTCAGTTTTTCTTTTTGTTTTTTTTTATATACAAAAAGACACAAACCCACCCTCTGTCGGAAATCTTGATTTGGTTTAAAGGGAGACCTCTTAGTGTCATCTGATAACATAACAGTTGGCTCTTGTGCTTCAGTCACTTCTGTTCTTTCTTGGACATCTGACTCATTATCTACAGGATCACAATCGCTATTTACAAATTCCACAGCTCTTGACTCAGTTGGAGGATCATAAATCAGTGGGGTTCCACACATGTCTGCTAATCGATCCTGCTCCAACTCCATCCCATTACTCATCTCTAAAGCCTCTTTGATCACAGTTGTCCAGCTGGAAGGGGTGTCTCTTTTCAGGTCCTGATGTGAAAAACAAATAAAGCCAGTTGCCTTTTATTGAGGACTACACTCTCTAGCCATTTTACCAGGAACACATGGACCTCTGCACATGCAGGCAATTAGCCAATCTTCTGTTAGTGTTCATGTGAAGCAACAGAAAGGCTTCTTTAACTCAAATAGCCACTGGTTACAACTGTGGTGAGCAGAAAAGCATCTCAGAACACACAACACTTTAAACCCTGAGGTGGATAGGTCACAACAGCAATAGACAAAATCAGGTGTCACTCCTGTCAACTAAGAACAGGAATCTGAGGCTAAAATGGACACTGTCCACTAACTAGTTTTAGTGAGCTAGTGCCCACGGTAGCCTTAAATTCCTGTTCTTGGATGACAGGAGTGGACTCCGATGTGATTGTCTGCTGTTGCGGAGAGATGCTTTCCTGGTCACCATGTTTGCAACAAGTGGTTATTTGAGTCATCGCAGCTTTCATGTCAGCTTGAACCAGTACGGCCATTTTCCTTTGGCCTTACTCATCAAGTAGGCATTTTCACACCATTCTGTGTAAACTCTAGAGTCTCTAGAGTCTGTGAAAATCCCAGTAGATCAGAGCATTTCTGGATGCTCAATCACAGTATTTCTGAATGCTCAAACCAGCCAGTCTGGCAACAATAACCAACTACCATGTCACCATTAAAGTAACCGAGATCACGTTGTTCCCCATTCTGATATTTGATGTGAACATTAACTGAAGCACTTGACCGGTATGTGCATGATTTGATGCACTACACTGCCACCATATGACTGGCTGATTGGATAATTACATGAAGGAGCAGCCATACAGGTGCTCCAAATAAAGTGGCTAATGAGTGTATGTATAATATTCATTTACCTCTTGTTGTGCAGCACACTGGTCATTCACAGAATTGTACATGTTGCTCATCACTGATTCTATTCGTTCCATATAATCCTCTGGAGCTTCTCTCACATTGTCTATACTAGGATGCTGGTTGATTGGAAGACTGGAATACTTTATTGGATCGGGTGTTGTTCTGGATGGACTTTCCTGGCAATCTGGAGAAAAGGCCTCTGAGGCCTTGTGTGTGTATGATGATGTTTTTGTTGTTGTTGATGATGATGATGCAGCTTCAGGTAGAATTCCTTGCATCCTTGCAGCGGGCTCCTAAAAACAGTATTTGAGGTTTTAAAAGAAAGATACAACACCCGAAGCTTGTGAAATTCAGTATTCATGAAATTAACATAATAATCCTTCACGGATACCTTGCGATGTAGTGATTGTGGACAAGAATTAAAGAGGTCTCCATCCCATCTTTCCCCATAAGTCCCCTCATTTATGACTTTTCCACAGTGAGAGGAAACATCATTAGTATTATCCAATGATTGGCATCCCCACTGTGTATTATCTGCTACTCCAGGGCTACGCTCATCACTGGCAGTCCATGATGAGAATTTGCCATCCATATTTTTTTAACACTCTGGTAGGTATAGGTTTAGAGTTAACTCTTTATTTCCATCTGCATGACAAAAAAAACAGAATAAACGCATTAATCAAACTACAAGATGATAACGATTAGGTTACTCCTCCATTAGATATGATCAAATACAGAGTGAAAAACTGCTTGAAAAGCAAGATGAAAATACACACAGATAATAATAATGCCGTCTAGTGGCTATTACTGGGAAATGGCATAGGGGATATGAAGCCTTGAAGTATGCTACAAACTAATTATTGACACAAAATAAGATGATTTTAATGATGTAATAATGTAAAATGTTTGCTCAGCTCATAAAAACACGTAGCAGGCTCTGATTGGAACACAAACCTTTGAACAGTAACAAAAGAGTTTGCTGCAACTAAACTGGTGGTCTAGCGATCAGTATTCGGTGCTCTCACTGCTGCAGTCCAGATTCGATTGCCGGTCACGGAATAAAAACTTTAAATATTTGGATAAAAGGTTCGTGTTTTAAAAACGGACAGTCTATTTTCTGGAATCTGATAACGACACTGTGCAACAACAAGCATGGAGGAGGTTCAAGCTCGTAATGTTAGACATAAGCAAACAGATTTTATCAGCTATTGCGGAGATGACGGAGATGAATGCGTGCACACACACAAGCTTCTCTCTGCACTGTTTTTCCTGTGTGAACAATGCCCAGCTCGCTTAACCGACTTGACATTTTTAAGTATACTCATGGATTGCGGATTGCCGTTTCCAATTCCTGCTCTATTTCGTCCTCTGCATAAATACTTATTAAGGCCTGATCCTCATCGTCGGTCCATCGGTCGTATTTTTTAAGAAACTCCATTATTTTGATTTGAATCGCAATAAACAACTGTTACTTTACGCACCACAACAGACTTTTAAAAATGGTGGTTGAAATAAAATGATGTGCACTAAACCAACTAGCATGTTCAGTGCCTAAGTCTCACCCCCCATAGTGACTGGCTTTTGAAATAGTACCACCTCCCAAGTAGGGACTTTGCAAGGGCTAAATATTTTACCCGGACTTTCATTTAGACCCTAATCCCTGTGGTGGAAACACACAGACTACCTCCAAAAGACCCTAGTTCCTGGGGAAAGTTCCTGTGGTGGAAAAGTGGCATATGAGCTCATGTATGCAAAACAAGGCAAATAGCACTTATCTGAAACTCATTTTTTCATTTATTTAAAATAAAATCCACAAACTTAGTGTTACAAATATAAACTTCAGACTAAAACTTTATACAAGTGTTTCTCCAATTATATAAGACTGAAAAGAACCCAATACACGCAGACACACACCAGAATATATATTATTCATTTAGGACTGTAGTTTAATTCAGTGCTTTTTGTGCATCCATAAAAAATTATACATAAATACTTATATATAAAACAAACTAAGTATATAGCTAAGTATATAAACAGTAAACTGAAGAAAGTCCTTGTCTCTGGGTGTCTGCTAAAGCCAGCAGCGTCACATTACGTGCGAATGATGCCATGCGCCGTCGACTAGGCTAGGCTTATACTTCCAGTTAATAAAAAAACGCTAGTGTTCCTTTTGTGACGTTATTACCTTTCTAAAATTCATACACTAGATGGTAGAGTATACAGTACATAGTGAAAGTGTATGTCATTTGGGACACAGCTTTAGTATTTACTCTCAAGCATTTTCAGAACAGAAATAACGTAGTGAGTAAATGTATCCCATGCGGCGCGCAGACCAACTAATCAATAATAAGATTAATTGACAATGATTTTCATAATCGATTATTATCAATTAGTTGTTGCAGATTTGAATTACAGCTGGAACTACTGTCAGAGCTGCTGTTATAAAAAATTCATCAACACATTTTAACCAATTCAATCTTCTCACACAGTGACCACCTTAATGCAGTTAGGATTTTTTATATATTTTTTTGTCCCTATGAAAAATAGACTAAATTCTACAGCTAGCATACAGCTAGTACTGGTGAAACAAAAAGTTATAAATCTATATTCCTAAGAATTTAACTGAATCGTGCAAAATAGGGTTGGACTACAAAAGGACTGTACAGTAACTACCAGCGTTGTGGACTCGAGTCAGATGATTTGGACTCAAGCCACAAATTCACCTTCGGCTCGACATAAGTGGCATGTCTTCACATGGACTCAGGCCCTTTGACTTGGAAAGACTTGATGCATTCTCAACGATAAAGATGAAATATTATACATTTAAAAGTACGTAATTTTCAGCAAATCTGCATCAACATTCATTTAAACATTCAAGCAGTCAGACAGCGACAAAGTTCAATGAGACCTCCGTTCATCGAAGACAAAGGCAACTTTGTGGTAGCCATGCTGACAAAGATAGTGGCTGCAATATGTAGAGCCTGATGTTCAATCATTTTAGAGGTAGAAGCAACAACAAAGGGCTTTCACATATACTCGCTTATAAGAGACTACTCAATTACAGTATATAAAAAAAACCCTTGATGAAAATTACACAAAATTGAATATTATGCTCCAGAAGACGGTGATAATACACAGACAGCAAATTTGGCTTTCCAACAATCCTCAGAACTGTTTTTTTTAAGAACTTATTTTTTTAACTTGTGTATTTATTTCTTAGTAATTGTACCTTTACTCAAGTAACTATTTTTGATACTCTAGCCACCTCAGACAAAAACAATTATGTTATTATTATGAAAATTCTACCATTTTAACAACATTAAGACCTACATTTGTTGTCATTAATAGATAATATAAACTTAACATAGCTACAACACAATACATTTTTTAGTAAAGTTTTTTTTAAATTATTTTAAACTGAGATTAAGAATTCTCTTCCTTGTCTTTTTTTATACTGCTTTTCTTTCTTTTGAGGAAAGCCATGCATTGCAAATAAATAAATAAATAAATAAATAAACAAACAGCAATTGCTGGGAATTAATTTTTCATTAAAATTCAGAATTTTTGGAGCTGAACCATCGACCTGAACAAGTCGATCACAGGACATTAAGAAATAACTGTGCAAGTTTGCATTAGATAAAGTTGATTGTTCTTAGTTTAAGTACTTTAGTTTAAGTGACTGTAGTGTTTATGTTCCTGTTATAAAAAGCTAGCAAACTAAATCCACTAGGGAAAAAGGGTTACTTGGTACTGTACTGTAGTTACCAGAGGTGGGACCAATTCATTGGTTTGCAAGTCACAAGTATGTCTCAAGTCTCGGCATAAGCCAGGACTGGCAAGATGCAAGTCAAGTCACAGGTCAAGATTGAAAGACGCAAGTGTCACAAGACACAGGTCAAGACTGGAAAGACAAGTCAAGTCACAAGCGACTTGAGTCTTTCCAGTCTTGACTTGTGACGTGACTTGACTTGCGCGTCTTGGCACAGTCGTAACTTGCATCTTGCCAGTCCTGGCTTTGCCGAGACTTGAGACATACTTGTGATTCTGCAAACCAATTAATTGGTCCCACCTCTGGTCTAAGTACAGTACCAAGTAACCCTTTTTCCCTAGTGCATTTAGTTTGCTAGCTTTTTAACAGAAACATAAACACTACAGTCACTTAAACGAAAGTACTTTACAGAACAATCAACTTAATCTAATGCAAACTTGCACAGTTATTTCTTAATGTCCTGTGATCGAGCTGCACGCATGAATACCCAGTGATCACATGATACTAAACCGACAGGACCTCTGTACACATGCTACTTTACTTAAACTCACAGTAAACGCAGCTTAGTCAGCTAATCAATCCGCTAACTTTTCTGCATCCATGTAGGTACCGAGCTGCACAAACTCCTCTCAGATGTACTCACCTCAGCTTTTTCTCGAGTCACGAGCCATAACAATCGTCAAAACGTCCGAAATTACACACGAACAATATTTTTTTTTTCATAGTGGCAAATGATTTTCTTCCCCCGTGGCGGCGTGTTTCGCAAGCACAACATCCGCCAAAACCGGAAGTGAAGAAGAAACCGCGCATTCATAACATGACGCCGCCTCAGGTTATGGTGGGTGATATCACTGATTTTCCTTGCGAGTAAATGCTGCATTCGGCTTACCTCAAAAACGAGATGACGTAATGACGTAATGACGTAACGTCGACCTGCGTCACAGGTAAAGGTAAGAGGTGCCACATTGTTTACGGTTCATGCTGTAAGCGGCCATATTGATTTGACGTCACTTGGCTGGCTCGAGGGAGCGTTTTTTTTTTGGTCAGGAATTACGACTTTTAGTCGAATGTAGACTACATCGCCAAAAGTGTTTGGACGCTTGACCATTACAATCATGTGCTTGTTGAACAATCCATTACAGATGTATTCGCCTTTACTGTTATGATAAGCTCCACTCTTCTGGGAAGGCGTTCCATTAGTTTTCGGCTGTGAGGATTTGCGTTCATTCAGCCTCTTGAGCGTTAGTGAGGACAGGTACAAATTAGGTATAAACCATTGGTTCTCAACCAGGGGGGCACAGAGAGATTGGAAGGGGGGAGCGAATTGTTTTCAAGAAAAAAAAAAGAAACACAGACAGGGCATCATTCGGGTACTTGGTGTATTTGATCGCTTTTCAAATAAAATGTGCATAAATGAAAGTGTTTCTCTTAATGTTCTCATTTTTCTTTTAAATGTTTCAAGGTATAAAGGAATCCTGTGAATGTTAATGGCTTGTATCATGTAGGCCAGATGGTGTACATTGTTTCCTGAGACGGATCAGTTACAGCTTAATTTAGAACGTAATTGTGACTTTTTGCTTAAGGAACTATAAATAAAGACCGTCATTTGATCATGTTAGAAGCTTAAAAAGTTAGTCAGTGACAAATGTCTGTATATGCAAAATCATTTGGGTTTGTTTTATCAATTCGTGTGTTATTAAGTTTTGATGAATGAATGTTTACTTTAGTGTATGTAAATACAGAATATGTAAATAAAAAAGGATTGTTCAAATGTGCATAAATGAAAAACCCTGCGTTCCCTCTCTCTCTGTATCTTCTTTTTGCTGTGGAGAGGCGGAGCTTAGCCTGCCTTTTATCTAGCTGTCAGTGCAGACCAATGTTGCCAACTTAGACACTTTTCAGACCCCTTTAGTGACTTTTTTTTGGGGGGGAAGTGCCTTGCAACAAATCTTGATGGATCTATCTATCTATCTATCTATCTATCTATCTATCTATCTATCTATCTATCTATCTATCTATCTATCTATCTATCTATTAATCAATCTATCTATCTATCTATTAATCAATCTATCTATCAATCAATCAATCAAAAACAGATTATAGGTTACCACATGTGGCATATAGGTGCCACATGATGGGGGAAGTTGAGGGGGCTTTAGTTACAAAAGGTTGAGAACTTATGGTATAAACGGAGGTCGGAGCCAGCTCCAAATGGGAGGGTCAACACCAAATGGGTGGGACTTTAGCTCCAAGTGGGCTGTACAAACCTCCAAAGGACTTTGATTGGTTACTGTAGTGTCTGCCATGTGAAAAAACTGTGGTTGTTTTGTTATTTTTTCTTTGCTTCCAGAGGCAATACGACGGCTTGACAGAGTTAAACGGGTAAACTTGTTTTTAAATTTGCGCTCTATAAATTATTACACGTTGTGAACAAGTAGATTGTCATAGATACTTTTTCCACAATGTTTTTAGTCTTTATTAGGTGTAGTTTAACAAGAATGATAAATAAATATGTATATATAAATATATAAATATGTGTGTGTGTATGTATATGTTTGTAAGTATGGAAAATGTTTTAAAATGCAATAGGATTAAAATGATTAAAATTAAAGGTAATATTGCAACTTCAGTCATCAAATAAAATGGCATTGGACAAGGAAAGGCTAAGAAAATGCCCTTCAATTTGAAATTCCTACTCAGGAACTTGGGTTAGTGTTCTCAACTACGAATTCCTCTGAATTCACGGAGTGACTTCAAATCAGCATGGCTGTGCACAGCATCATAAAAGTAGCACTTCTTACCTTTACATGATTTATACTGTATATACAAGTATTTGTTTTAGATCAATCAAAATACTGACATATTGATGCTTGTTAAATCTAAGATAATGACTATGCAGTTTGTTACTCATCACTCATCAACGTTAATAAAAGACAAATGTTTTTTCCCTACCTTATAGCTCGAACGCGCAGAGGTTGAAAATGACGTTATTCCAAACTTCACACTTCCAAGGTAAGTCAAATGCAGCAGTAATACCATTGGTAGTGTGGACTTGTGTACATATTTTCTGATTTTAAAACATTTTCTTTAGTATTGAATAATATATTTCATTAGAATTTTCAGAAAAAACTCTGTACCACACAAAACACAAAAACACAATGTTCAAGTAAGTCAGAAATAAAATACCCCAAAGTTGATTATATTACTATAAAAGCATGCCCCATAGTATTTTAATCAGTTTAATTTGAAATCATTGTTTTTGTTTTTTTTACCATTTATAGTTACGTGTTGTAGATAAGTTATTTGGTATGGCCCTGAAGTTTATTATTTTCCAATAACACTATGACCTGAAGGGGTTTATTCCTCTTATACAAGTTATTTTCTATTATCACTGATGGAAAACTTACTGACCATTAAACATGCTGAGACCTTTGGACCATTAAACATACTGATACCCAACACTCTTTTGGTAAATGTTAAATAAACATCTCCTTAAAGAAAGCTTTATCATATCAACAGTTATCTTTGTTAATAACAACACATTAAAAAAAATAAAAATGTATTGTTAGGATTATATTTTGTGGTGCGTCAACTATGCACTTATGTCTGTCTTCCAATAACATGGGTGTATTCACATAAACCTGTGATTGGAATTACAGCCAGCACTTTTGTGATAGCTGCTGTTCCATACCTTCTGACCAATCAGATTTAAGAATTCAGAAGCACTGTGGAGTACATACATTTAAAATACAATCACTGCTGGGTAATGGCCAAGATAATGCCTGGCTCAATAAAAAAAAATTGCAGCCTTGAAGCATTCTTGCAAATAACCATTATTTGATTAACATAAGCTAGAATTTATTTAAAGAAATTAACACATAACATGAATACTTGTATATCCGTATTGATTTTCAAAATGGAACTGTCTAGATGAAAAGATAATTGAGATAATTTAGTATTGAGACACATCCCTATTGTCAGTTTATATGAGACACAAGTTCCTGTGTAGATTTCCTAAGGTATATTTTTTAAGTAATTGGCAATACAAAATATATCATGGAAAATCTAAAAAATAATAATGCACAGTATTGTTTCTTACTTTTATTGAGAGTTAGCAGTTGAAATTAATGACTATCTTCTTACAACATATTACTTATGTTACTACACATTGGCAAGATCAACAACCTTGTCAGTGGCTTGCTTACATTTGAACATTTTATGGTCTCACCATTACTTGTTATTGTAGCTTTATCTCTTTGCATCATATTGTGGTTTTATAACACAGCTTAGGCCAAAAATTTAAGCAGTGTAATCAAAACAAACAGGTTCAAACAGGCTCATAAAGTACTTAATCATTTAACTTTAGTACTGAAAAAACAGTCACAACAGCTCCAATAAAAATCCCTTCTACTAAAATACACATGTAGGCCGAAGTATTTTTTATTTTCTTGCATAACCTGATTATAATGTCAATTTCCTATCCACATTTCCAGCTTGCTGAATTTTAGGTGTATGGTTTAAACCTTTTATTGATGTTCTGTAGCTCCTCCTCAATTAAAAAATTGCTGAAACCAGTTTTTAACCTCCTCCATTTTCTTCTGGAACGGGGTGTACAGACTCATTTTGAACTGCTCAACCTGATCTTTGAGTTTCTCCCATTTCTCCGTCATTTGTTGAGCTTGGTCATTCAGCAAATCTTTAAGGGTGTTAAACTTGTCCTCAGCATTCTGACGTACTACATCAAAATAAGACTTCAGGCGCTCATTCATGTCGTCCCCATGCTGAGCAGTACGAGCTTGGACTTCCTCTAAGAATGTTTCTGCTTTCCTTAAGAGCAATTCAGAAGGAAAATGTCACTTAGGACACTTAGGTTCAATATTTGAATTATTGCTAACAAGCATAAACAAATAAGCATTCATGATTTCTTCAAACCTTAAGCAGTTTGCAAACTCGTTCACATGATTGACTTGAGATCTCAACCAGAGTTGGGTGTAACGTGTTACACAGTAACGTGTTACTGTGATCTATTTACTTTTTCCGATAACGCAGTAATGTTACGCATTACATAGATTTAAGCCATTTGATTACATTTACTGGTGTCATTAAAATTATGTTGCTTGTGTTACAAATTTATTGTTAAGAAAACAATATTAAGTAAAATGCATTTTTAAAATGAATCACGTTTTTCCCCGAAGACTTTTTCTTTAGCCCTGAATAATTCTCCACTTGGAACGGTTTGCCACGACATAACTGAACGTCAGTAAAAGAAGACCACCTGTAATTTTATATCTTCAGTGAACGGAGACGAGATCAGTCAGACAGGGTTTACAGGAAAATATGTGGAAACACTCGTGTCTTATTGGCTGACAGGTCTCAATTCTTCCAAACGTTAGCTCACACAGTAAGTGTGAGGAAAAATGGATATATGTTGATTTTTTTAAACCAGTAAAGGGGTTGAAACTGAAACAGTAACATCATCTGATGCTAAGCAGGAAAACAAGGTTTGTAAATGTCTATATGAGTTCTAGTTTACGTGAACATGATATGAGCAGAGCATAAGGAAAGAAGAATGTGCTTTACATGGCTCTGTAGCAGCTAAAATGATTGAGCCTTCCCTTGGCTAGCGACACCAAACTAGCCTAGTTAGAAAAGTTTTATATTTTATCTGTCTGGTAGCCCTACAAGCAGTGAAAACACCCGAGGCATGTTTTATGATAAATGCAACTTTTTCTGATCATGTCATATATTGACTCGTGCTAAAATTACTGAAACAACTATGAGTTTCACTTTGTAATGTATTTTTGTAAGTTTAATAGGATTTGAAAGTAAAGTAATTAGTAATCTGATTACCTTTTACATGCAGTAATCCGTAATGTATTCAGATTTCTATTTTAAAATAGTAATTAGTAATCTGTGGTGGATTACGTTTTTGACTAATTTACCCAACACTGATCTCAACCATAAATAGTTCATTAGAAGATGGTTAAAATAATTAGGTTTAAGATATGTTTAAATAATTACACAGCTTTAGCTTTTGTGAAACCAATAACTAATTTAAATATTACATTTTATATAATCTATCATAGTAATTGACATATGTGTTCTAAAAAACTTACTTTTTGATCTCCTGGGTATCCTTGTTGAGGCGTTTCTTCAGTTTACGGATGTATGCATTGACATTGTTCTGGAGATCATCTCTGTTCTGCTCCACTATGGTCTGGAGCTCTTGCCTGTATTCTGTAATGCGATCCTTTGCCTCTTCCATATGTACACGCAGCTTGTTTGACAGCAGCCGAAGATCATCCTGCACTCTTTGAGCCATCTCCTCAGCATAGGGTGCCAGCTTCACCTTCAAATCATCAGTGTACATCTGCAGCTCAGCCATGCTGTCACTGATCAGTGTGCTAGAGTGTGATAATAGAGAAATTCATTGAAGTCAGAGGTATGTAGTATGGTGTGTACATGTTGCATGTAGGACACATGCTTGCTAGTTTTCACTTTTTTGTAAATAACAAAGTGATAAATGTTGTAGAGGGCACAGTGGCTTAGTGGTTAGCATGGTTCCTCCAGGGTTGAGGACTCAATCACACATTGACCCTGTGTGTGTAGAGTTTGCATGTTCTCCCCGTGCTTTGGGGGTTTCCTCTGGGTACTCCGGTTTCCTCAGTCCAAAACATGCATTGAAGGCTTAATTGGCATGTCCAAAAAAGTGTCTGTAGTGTGTGAATGTGTGTGTGATTGTGCCCTGTGATGGATTGGCACCCCGTCCATGGTGTTCCCCGCCATGTGCCCCATGCCCCGTGGGATAGGCTTCAGGTTCACCGTGACCCAGTACAGAAAATGGATGGATGGATTGATGGATGGATAAATTTTGTGTCTGTGTGTGGTTTGTTGATGTCGTGCTATACTCACTCAAGCTCTCGTCCAAGTTGGGTGGCCTGTATGCTGTTCTTCATATCTTCAGCTCTGGAGCTCACACCATTTACATAATCCCAGAACGTATCCACCATCTCCTCCCAATGGGTTTTAGGTTCATACTGAAACAGGAAGCTTCCCTGGCAGCCTAAAAAGTAAAAACAAAAGGATTACACTATCAGTTTTTTTTTTCTAGTGAATGAAATCCATATGAGATTGATATAGTTTACAGTGCAATTAAAATCTACAGTGTAACACCAAAACAATGGGCAATAAAGAAACTGGTAAGTAAAGCATCAATGTTTACATGACCACAGTGTGTACTTTAGAGAGCTAATATCTTAATGATCATTAATGACATTTAAGTGTTAAAAAAATTAATTCATGACATAAAATTTTTACCTGAGATGACCGAAAGGGCAAGGATTACAGCAACCAATTTCATGATTCCTCCTCAGAGAGCACACCTGCAGAAAACACAAGAGTCTTGAGAGCAAGAACAAACTGACTATGAAAACAGAATCTAACAGAAAAAGATTATCTAAGACCTTTACCAATAGCTACTTGTGTTCTTATCTAAGAGCTTCACCACTAGTGACTTGTGGCTTTGGATTGAATCACTGCAGCAGTCCTTTGGAATGGGCTGGAATTTATATAGCTTAGATCTTGTCACATGATCCACATAAGACATGTAGATGTAGTTAAAGAAGCTGCCTCTGGCCAAAGTTCTTGTGCATACATGCTCTGATAATCATTTTTAATTGCCATATTCCATTCCACGTTGCAGCAGTAAAGTTCCAAAAGTCAAAAGTGCAGAAATTAAAATATTTTTTATACAGGCGAGGTACTGAAACTAATGTTTTCCCACTACAAAGTTAAAAAATTAAAAAGTGTTTGAACACCAAGAATGAAATCAAAGAATTCCAAACCTAGGGATTCAGTATAATAGTGTCAAGTGTTGAAATCTGTGGACCTCTGATTAAAGTGACTGAAGTAGTAATACTTACAAATGGAGTGTGTCAGCGCATTTCAATCAAATCAAATTAAGGATTGATGCCTTCACCTTTGGACATTTCTAACCTCTACACACACTTGTTTTTTTGTTTTTACATAATTAGAGCGATAAGCAAATTCTGACCTATGGACCAAGGTTTATTAAAATAATTATAGATTAATTATGAGGATTGGCATTTCTCTTCCTGTTTCTGTAAGGCTTTTCATGCATCCATTGGTGAAATCCTTACATTTCTGTAGTTAACATGGATGAATTCATTTGAGTGAATTGCCAGCATTTCTCAAAGTCACATGGCAGATGTTTTCTTACTATGTAGTACTCCTGTTTCATCCCCTTATTGACTCTCATAATAATTATGAAATTGCAGCAGGGGGAAGGTGGGTAAATGGTTATTTATGTGGATACTTGTGATTGGCAGGAACATTATAAATGTGGTGATTTCTGTAGTAAGTCTGAGCTTTTTTTTTTTTTTTTTTAAACACGCCCACGGCTCAAGGGGCTACTTCAGGACAGAGCAGTTTGTGCTTTCTGGTTTGTAGCTATTTTTTGTTTAGTTTTTTCACTTCACGAGTGAGAAAATGAAGAGGCAATCAAAGAAATTACTGCTTACAGCTACTACTAACATAATTGGTAACAGGAATTAAATTATCTCACAGATGTTCCATAAAATGTAACAGTAATTGCTTAAAAAGTGCAACATTTTATTCCTTAATATATTCTTATTATTCTTTATCATTCCTTAATAAATTGTAATTATTGGCCAATCTCTGTAGTATCTCTGTGCTGATATAATAAAACAATCCCTTCTTGGTGCTAATCTATCACAGTTCTCCTGCATGGATTACTTTCACAATCCACACACAAAAAAAGAAGTGTTATTCCTTACATATTCACTTTTGCTCATTTTGATGATGGTGCCAATAATTCTGGATTTGACTACACATTAGATGCTAACCTATTTTCATTGTACATGTTCATTGACAATAAATATATTCTGTTCTATTTTATCTTAAGTTAGATGAGCCATTTGCAGCAGAAAATACGAGTTAACACAACTGCAGACTTCAGCAGAAGAATTTGCCCAGAAGGCAAACCAGTGAAATAGTGACAGATATATTACACTTTAAGTCTGCCACTCTTCAGATATATTACAGTTTAAGTCTGCCACTCTTCAGATATATTACAGTTTAACTGATGCTTTAATGAACTATGATGTGAGGGGAAAGGAATTTCACCTTATTTGTTGTTATTGGAACCATGGTGCTGCAAGGCAGTAATGGCATGGAGGTATTACAGTGGCACAGCAGGAAGAGTTGCAGAGTTGTCTATGTGACTTTTTGTGTGTTATCCATGTACCCACATGGGTTGTTTTGCGATGACTTGGTGTCCCATCAAGGCTCTGAAACCACCACAGTCAAGATAAAGTGGTTACTGAAGACAGATGAAAGAATGAAAAAGAGATCATTATTAGTGAATTGCTATATGAAAATATTATATATTTATAGTTTTTATATAAAACATAAACATTAGCATCCAAGCATATTGAACAAAAAATAAACTATAATGAGTGAAGAAATGTATATTTAGGATTGAAATTGGATTTACATTTTGTTGTTTGACATCTACATAACGTTTGAATCTTTCAAACAGTGAATGTTATATGTTTTAAATTAGAAATATTTCATTTAAAAAACAGGATCAAATGAAAAATACAGCAAATACAATACCTTTTCAGATTTCATTCTGCTGCTGAAGTTACAGTATGTTGAATTTATGTCTTCTGCCACCAAATGATCATGTAATGTAAGCAATTGTGCAGTAAAATCCAGAATTATTGGCCCATTTACATTCATGTTTATTACAGAAGTGGCACCATCATAAAAAAGCAAAAGATATTATTTAAAAAAAAGTAATAAATAAACACAATCAGTCCCCGTTGTGGATCAAAAACTTTGGTATGTCACCCGGAATTTTGACCCAGGGGGTGCTCCTGGGGAATTCAGTGCTCATGTTTCGAACGATACTTAGAAGGGTTGGGAGGAATGGCCTCCTCGAACTCAATGTGGTGAAATGTGGCATCACAAAGCACAAATTGTTGATGCTCATAAGTGTGCTTGATGCCAGAGAACCTTGGATCAAAGGTCAATGATCAACTTCGTGTTTGAATCCTCAGACTTGAGGCCACTCATTTTGGACACTCAGTTAAAGGGGGAGCCGAATTGTCAACTGATTACATTGATGCATTAAAAGTAGTCACATAGGTCACTGGCCAGATTTACCTGATAAACCCAGAAGAGCCTTCTAGGTTACTTGAGAGTGTCTGGAAGAAGCTCTTGTGAGAGATGAATTTATCTAACCCCTTCAAAATGTATTCTGTCTTCAAAGTGAGGTTGGGAACATTGAGTCTGTATAGACCTTGTTCAAGTGCTCAATCATAGTAATAATCTAAGTAATATTCATGCAAGGCTCTCCTGATTCTATTTAGATGTATAATAGTGCTAATATGGCTGTGGCAAAAGCAGTCACACAAGCGAAGACTCAGGCATGTGAGGAATTTGGAGACTCAAATGAAAAAAACGCCACAGAACAAGGAGATTAGACCATGGCATGCACAAGCTCTGCTTAGCAAATGCAGTAGAATGTTGACCTCTACTGGAGATATTGTTGAGTTGAGAACCCAGTGGACATACGCTCCCATCAGGAGTTAGTGCCAGAAATCTCTGGTGTTTTGTTAACCTAAAAACTTACTATGGTTACTATGGTAGCACCTTCAAAATGGTAATGATATAATATAGGGGTAACCTCCCTGTTGTTTGCAGAAGATAATGTTCTCTAGGCACCATCCAAAGTAGACCTATGATACAGATTTTAACATTTCACTTCCTAGTGTGAAGTGGCTGATGAAAATCAGCACCTCCAAGTCCTAGGCCATGGTTCACTCCCAGAAAAGAATAAGATACTCCCTTCAGGTGAGTGAAGAGACATTTGCCCTGGTGGAGAAGTTTAAGAACCTTGGAATTTTATTCATGAGGGATGCTCTGGCAAAAACTAAAGATTTTTTAAAATATATATATTTTTTATTACATTACCTGACATGAGCTGGTCAATAACAATCTATTTTTTGTCTTTGGTTTAGGAACTGGTCAAAGACAAAATATGTTTTTCTGGAGCCTGAGAGCAGTGAAAGAAATATGCATACTGTGTATGTGTTTGTGGTGGCCTGGGAAAACCTGGTGAGATTCTATATGTTCTACTATATGTGCTATGTGTAAGTTCTGAAAAATTGCTGAACTGAAATATTTGTCTTATTGCATGTGTCTCAACCATAAGTTATAGCATTTTAAATTATGTTTATCTCCAGAGGCAAAAAGGGAGAAACCTACCTGTACATTTGTACTCTGATCTATTTAATATATGATGACATGATCTACTCATATCTGACTTGAGAATCTGAAGTCAGATATGAAGTCAGATATTACTGAATCAAGTAATCACAGAGGCATGATAAAGGAGGTATCATAGTTAATTTAAGATATCTCAGTCATACAAACAATATACTCTAAAGGCCAACACAGAGAATATGGGGAGCAGTTTATTCTCTCAGACCATTCTGGCCGTCAACTAGGACAACACCAAGTGCTAGAGCTTGGACTTATTTACACAACACTCTCACCACCTACATTCCCTTAATACACCTTCTATTCATTCATCTTCCGGAACCAGTTTACCCTGTATTTATAAATATTTATTATATATGTGGCCAATTTCAATATAACTACAACAGCTTAATTATGCATACATATCTGCACTTTATGCCACTTAAAATCAAACTGTTGCTGCCACCTCTCTTTATCTCTTTTTTAATTTATTTTTATACTTAAAAAAAGGTTTAATTTTTCCAACTGTATAAACAAGTACATTTTTTCCTGTGTAAATTTTATTTTATGTCACAGACAGTCATGAAAAGCATTTCACTACACATTGTACTGTGTCTTTTTGTGTGTGTGACAAATAATATTTTATTTGAATTGATATTGTGTATGAACCAAGGCCAGATTTATTATACTATACAGTACAGTACAGTATACAATAGTACATGCATAATACTGCATGATATGTACTGTACTAATAACTTAGCAAGGGAATTTGCAATGCTTAGCAGGTGCTGTTATAGATACAGTAGGAAGGACTATGATCTGATATAAAGCTACTTTGAGATGCCTTCTTGATAATTCTCATGAAACCTATCCTTTTTTGTGTAATGCAGTTTGGAGCATTAATTGTTCATTAAAAACATGTTTAAAAACCTCTTGCAAACAGAGACTGATTAATTCAAGTAGAAATTTTCCAATGACCTTTGCCCTTTTCTAGAATGGCAAGCCTCAATGAAGTTTGAGTGCAATATTATTGGCTATGATTATTTGTACCTTTTGTCTTTTATTCTTAAGACTTTTGCCCTTAATTAGTATTTTTCCAAGAATACCTCTAGGAATATTGTTTTTTGTTTTATCTTTAAACAAATTATTTTTTGAATTGTCCGTAAATACAAACATAAATGAAAAAAAAGAAAAAAGAAAAAGTTGCTAGAATCAGCGGTCAGTCCTTTACACCATTTAAGAGTTCTTTCTTCTTCACTGCAAGATTATAAATATGAAAACATCAAATCAATTCTGAATGTTTTTGGTAAATGAATCCCACAGAGCAGTGAGTTGGGTCTTTAGGTCTTGGGTGTACGGATCCAATGTCTGGGGCACCTTCCCATTGTTCTGAACAAACAGAGCTATGTTCTTCTGGAAGTCGTGCAGATGTTTTTCCAGCTCCTCTGCTTGTGGTCCCAGCTTGGCCTGAAGCTCACTCACACTCTTTTCCAGATTAATTTTCAGCTCCTCATTCTTCTGGAGCAGAGCAGCTTTTAGAGCCCCAGGTTGCTGACTATCTGTATAGGGAGCCACATCCTTCTTCCACTGTTCCACCTGCTGCTGGATATCTGATGTCAGCTCCTCAATGTATGGCTCCAGCTGGGTCTTCACAGAGCTTATGTCCTGCTGCAGACGTGCCTTCAGCTGCTCGACCTCCTGGGACATCTTAGCCAGCAGTTCCTGAGTCAGAGGAGTCACCTGACCACTAACGGCCACAGCATACTGGTTGATGGCATCTCCACTCTCAGAGATCCTAATACTAAACAGAGAACTACTTTGAAAACATGCATCATACAAATTGAGTGTGATTTTGTTATTTGATTTCTGCTATGACACACACTTGACTTCTTGCCCCATTTCAGACTCCTTAATCTTCTGCAGGATGTCTTCGGTTGTTAGTGTTGCCTTGGACACGTAATCCCAGAATGCGTCTTTTACCATCTCTATACTGGGTTTGGCCTCATCCTTTCGTATAACACTGGCTTGGCAGCCTTTTGACAAGAAAAGCAAAAACAAAAAAACATTATCTTGCTATCTTGTATATCTTCAGCTGTGTAGCGACCAACCTAAAATACTCACCAGTAAAAACAGCAATAGCAATAACGACAAGGATCTTCATGTCTGAATGGGTGTCCCAAGAATTCTAAAAAGTAAAAACAATCACGTTTAAGGACTACATTGGGTATATCTACATATATATTTCTATATTAATATATTTAAGCTCTTAATATCTTACTTCTTAGGTACTGGTTGTCTCTGTCTCTCCTCGTTTGAGTGTGTACATTCTAGCAATCAGGTCACTATATATACACTGTAAAGATGTGTGATGAAGAAGGCAAAGTCCAAAACTCAGCGCCCTGCTGTCACCAATAACAGTGACAGTCAGTTACGCCACATCATACACACCAACACAACTGAACTATTATGGAATCCATCGATCATAATATGGTTGAACAACTATGTACATAAGAGTCAACAACAATTTTTATTGCAGTTTAGAAAATGAGTTTTACAGGCATGTTCCTTCAGATATCAATAATCATCTAGTTGTCTTTACTGAGGCATATAGAATTATCAAAAAAAATTGCACACAAAACCCAAAAGCCTTCATATCATTAAAAGAAGATTGTATTTAGAAAAACTTAACATGTTTCTCTGTAAAATGGCACAATCCCAGTATTTGTGTATCTTCTGGCTGACATATTGTATTTGATAATACTTCTAAAGGTTTTTGGAGAGCCTGTATTTTAGACCAGATTCCATCAAGTGACCACACACACAAGTTCTCATTCTTGTTGTAGGAAGAACCAAGAGAGCCTTGAGTGTTAAATACATATCACAAGGCAGTCAGAATATAATACATGAATGATTAAAAGTTTAAGAAACTGATTATCTTGTAATTATGAGATATGTAAAGCATGACAAGAAGCAGATTTACTTTCACCACACAAAAACAGATTACATTCCAATAATTTTAACATCATTATTCCAGACACTTGCATTAAGTGTAAACAGAACCAGGGTACACTGATGCATCATGTATCCTGGTTTTCTGGAATAGGTTAATTCACTTAATCTCACTGATTATTAACAAGAATATTCCTCTTTATCCTAAATTATATAGACTTCATATTGTCACAGATGGCTTTAAATTGTACAAAAAAGAACACTTTTTGATTTCCCTTTGTCTCATTAAAGCCAAAAGGACAAGGGGGGGGTATATCAGGAAAATATTTTTCCTGATATTCTTTCAGAAAAAAGGAAGAATGTTGACTTTATTGGTAGATTAATATATGCTATTGATGACATTATGCTGTGGTAATAGACTTATTTAGCCTACTCTGCTGAGAAGCCAGATGTGGAACACTATAAAAAGTACAGACCTGACTGCAGTGTAACTAAAAAACATAAAATGAACAGCCTGTATGCTTTTCCCCTGTCCCCTGTAACCCTCCATGTTTATCTTCTGTTTAGTAAAGAATAATCTTTCTTTATATTAATGGTTTCAAATCTGGTTATTGTAATCTTTAATAAGCCAGTAAAGAAAAAAACATAGAATTATGTTCCAATGATAGCACATCCTGAAGTGTTATATTCCTTTTACACCAAAGCGATTTGCAAGACAAATGAGTTACTGTTTTCACTTACATCATATTAAACAGTCATTCCCTCACCAGCTTCTCTTTTATCTCTCTTTCTTGAGGTTAATAAGACAAAAAAATACTGAGAAATAGCAAAGCCCTCCAACCACATTACTGTGTAAGTTCTTACTATAGAAACAGTATACAGAAATGTATGTCAGTGAGCACATATATATAATATAATCTTTATAGCCAGGACTACTGTCAGAACTGATCATATAAAATCAACACTCTCTGACCAATCAGAGTCGAGAATGCAATTGTATTGTATAGAATGTTTTATAAATGTACAGAATGTATTCTAAACATAAATAAAACACTGTACAGAATATACTGTACAATAAGGGTTTACTCACACAGTACAATCAGTACAGTCTATATGAAAGCCCTAGGTAGTTTGAGCCTAAATGAATCAAGACAACCAGGTCACATGCCATGCAGCGAAATCAGGTTTTATCATCCATTCCACATTCCCATGGCGTAAGCATTCTGTGGACTGAAACAGCATCATTACTGATAGGACAACAATTAACATGTAGACATAAAGATTAACCTTGGTTCTTTACTTAAAGATTTTTATAATCTTTATTAGTTATCTGACTCGGTAAATCTTGTCTCAGTTCTGCTACTGATAGTGCTAGACTGAAGTATTCTCATGCAATACAGACTCTCACATAAACTACATGATATTTAGTATTTATCTCCATTAACTGCTTTTTCTAGTTATTCAGTGAAAATGAATATTTATTCCAGGACCCCAGCTCACATAAATGGTGCACTATTATGAACTTTTTCCTGTTATTTATTAATGGACTAAACCATTACAAGTCTGTCAACAATGACATCATTGGTCCAATGACTTATTTCAAAGATCATAATAACAATGATTATCATGTGGCTATGATATGATGTGGTGTGTTGTGTTACGTTTTTTCTAATATTCAAAATCTTCCAGTACAGAAAATATGTTATATTTTAAATAAATGAGGATGATAATAAAGTCAATAAAGTTTTTTTTTTATTTTAAGTTGACATTGTGAAAAATATGACAAGTGGTGTGGAAAACAAAATTTGTACCTCTTGATATTGAAGATCATTTTGAAGTTAACTTAGTCTATGTGAACATACCATCTACAGTATACACCACATTTCATACTTCTATTCACAAGTTCTGACATGCGACGCTTTTATACTTTTTGCCTGTTGAGGAATGTTTTTTTTTTTCTTGTTCATGCATGTAAATGTTCGGCATTCAGTGTATTTCTAAGTTCCTAAAAGTATTTACCTCCAGCAATTTACCTGATAAATAACTTTACTATAAAATAATATTATTAAAGTATAAATTTAATAAATAAATCATCTCTGGATAAGTATGTGGACATGGTGTGAGTGTACTGATAACTGATATTTGTACTGATTATACCGATAACTGATTAAAAAAAAAAACCCTGATATTTTATCATTATTTGTTCTGAGTGAATTTTGAAAGTGCAGTCACATTTGTTGTTGCAACACATTATATTTGAAACTAGCTGATGACTCGTGGACTTGAGATATGCTCATTTCAGTCAGGTTGGAGTGTGTGATGTGGCACGACTGACAGGTAAGTGGAGACAGCATGTAGCTGAGTTTTGGACTTTGCCTTCTTCATGGCAGATGTCTTACACATAGATCACTGATACCTGCTCAACTCACACAGAGACACACAGAAGGAAGACACACCTAAGAGGTAAGAGGCTAATTACAATATTTTTAATAAGATCTTATTTACACATTCAGAGAAACGGAGAATCTAGCCTATATATAAATGTTACATAGACATTAAATGTTCTTTCTTGTGGTTTACATAAATCCTGAGATATAGAGCTTTATAGTTTTTGCTCTTGTTTTTATTGGTAAGTGGGGTTTTTTGTTGTTTTTTTATTTATTTTTAGCTTTATTCAAGTTGAGAAAAAAAACACTAACAAATTCAATCATATTTATTTATTATAAGGCTGCCAAGCAAACGTGACCTGGCAGGACCAGTCCAAACTGAGTATGGAAATGGTGAAAGATGGGATAGTAGGTAGCCAAGGGAACTCAAACGACTGAAGACATTCTGCAGAAGATCAAGAAGTCTGAAATGGGACATGAAATCAAGTGAGCAGTAAACAATTCCATCCATCCATCTTCTACCACTTACTCCTTCTTCAGGGTCACGGGGGAACCTGGAGTCAATCCCAGGGGGCATCGGGCACAAGGCGGGGTTACACCCTGGACAGGGTGCCAGTCCATCGCAGGGCACAATCACATACACACTCACACACACCCATTCATACCAGTAAACAATTAGCACTTATATTTTTAATATTAAATTATTTGATAAGTGGCAATGTATTCATCCATTCAGCAGTAGATAGATTTTTTCATGGCAAAATGAACTTGTTTATTGAATTGTTACACCTCTCTTTCATCTCACTGCTAAGAGTGCAGATGAAATCAGCAAGTACGTGGCCATTCCAGACCAGGTTAGTCCTGTGACTCAGGAAATGCTGGCTAAGATATCCCAGGAGGCCGAGCAACTAAAGGCATGCTTGCAGCAGGACATAAGCTCTGTGAAGAGCCAGCTGCAGCCAAACATTGAGGAGCTGAGGTCAGATATCTAGCAGCAGGTGGAGCAGTGGAAGAAGGATGTGACTCCCTACACAGACGTTAGGCACTCTCAGGCTCTGAGAGCCGTTCTGCTCCAGAAGAGCGAGGAGCTGAGGATGAGTCTGGAGAAGAGCATAAGCGAGGTTCAGGCCAAGATGGAATCTCAAGCAGAGGAGCTGAAACAGAAACTGGAGCAGCATCTGCCAGACTTCCAGAAGAACATGGCCATGTTCTACCAAAGCTTACAAAGCCAGCTCATCCAGAACAGCCAGGAAATTAAGTTGTACCCTTATGCTCAAGACCTCAAGGCCAAACAGTGCTCTCTGGGAGTCTTTGGAAAAGATCAGCCATTAAGTCAGATATTTGCTGACCTGGTGACTCTCATTTTTGCATCAAAAGGACTTACAGTGTGTCATTTACACATACTTTTGTTAGTTTGTCAGATGCTTCATTCTAAAGTGACCTCCAAGTGAAACAGAACATAATCTAAGCATACCTCTGTTATGCATTTTCAGGCACTAATGTGGACACTAATCAGTCATTCTACTGTACTGTAATGATTTTTTTCCACAAAGGTACTATACAAAAAATTAAATACCAAACTGAAAACATCTCTTGCTGCCTCTGTACTTACAATTCTGATCAGATACAAACCACAAAACAAATGGAGGCCCAGGGCATCTATTGCCACTAGCATTTATGTTAGTTTCCAATTTCAATTCCAGTGTGATAGGGATTTTCTGGACTAATTGGAGCTTTTTTTATTCACCTACTGGAATATCCAGACAGTAAGGTATTACAATAATCCAACAAAAGCAAGAACTAGTATTTCTGCATCATGTAATAACATTACATTTATTTATTTATTTTTATCTTAGCAATATTTCAGAGATGAAAGAAGGCTATACTAGTAATATTATTTACATATGCTTCAAATGGAGTCATTAATCACACCAAGGTATTTTACTACTACACATGATTTAACTAAAAGGCCATCCAGAGTTACTATATAACCAGACAGCTTATTTTTATCTACACATGGTCCTAATACAAGTACTTCCATCTTGTCAGAATTAAGTAGAAGGAAGTTAATAATGATAATAATAATGAGTCTTTATTGGTCACATATATACTACAGCACAGGGAAATTGTTTTCTTCGCATACCCCAGCATGTCAAGAAGCTAAGGTCAGAGCGCAGGGTCAGCCATTATACAGCGCCCCTGGAGCAGAGAGGGTTAAGGGCCTTGCTCAAGGGCCCAACAGTGGCAGCCTGTCAGTGCTGAGGCTTGAAACTCAACCTTCTGATCAGTAACCCAGAGCCTTATCTGCCAAGACACCACTGCTCCCTGTGTCTAATGTTCTTTACAGATTCCTCAACTTTATTAAACTGGTGTCTCTCATCTGGCTTTGCTGAAACATATAACTGTATGATCAGCATAACAGTGGAAGCTAATACCATGTTTATGAATTATTTTATCCAGAGGTAGCATACACAGAGAAACATGCAGTGGGCCTAAAACAGAAGAGATAAAGGGGAGGTAGTTAGAGAGCTGGCAGGGATTTTAACAGTAGCGGCTGGTGATAAAAAATTGGGGAGGGTACACACAAGCTGAAAATCGCACCATTAGTAATGCAGGACTAAAGGAAAATGGTCTTCACTTATATAGCACTTTACACTGTGTCTCCCTCACCTATTCACACACTGATGGTAGCAGAGCTGCTATGTAAGGCACTAACTTGCCATCAGGAACAACTTTGGGTTCAGTGTCTTGCCCAAGGACACTTTGGTAGGAGGAGTCATGTGGACCAGTAATTGAACCACCAACCCTATGATTAGTGGACAACCCATTCTACCACCTGAGCCACAGCTGCCCCACGGCTAAAGGTAGTTGTTAAATAGCCATTTAATAGCCATTCATAACATTGTCAAGATGGCTGCAGCTACTAGAGATGATCCGTATGACGCTAAAGCTTCGAGGCACGTATCGAGCACGCAACACAATCTTTAGTGAAGGCCCGTATTGGGGCATGTATTGGTTTCACAGAGTCACGTGATCGATGACAAACGAAGTCTTACTTTCTGTTCAGTCACTGGCGCGACTTGTTTTGCATGCTGTTAGAGATAAGGAATCTCATATTATGTCCTTCAGTCCTCTGTCAACCTTTTCAGCCTTTTTACTTCTCTTAACTCTTAGTTCTGTGCTATGAGCGAGAAAGTGTTTTTGATGCAAGAGTGTTCAGGTGCCTGGAGAGTCGAAATGAACACACACACTGACACATGCTGTTCACAGAGACTTCCAGTTTATTTTGTCTAAAACAGGAGTATTTATACACATAGGTAAGCATAAGCAGCAGTGTGTGGCTGGGTTTCTATTTGTGCAGGTGCTAGACAGATTCATACAAAGCACACAGCACACAAAAATAAGTCCTTTCAAGGTATAGAAAATACATAATACAGCTATAATAATGGATGGCAGTTGATCAGCTTATTCAAAGAGTGAATAAAATGAATAAATTCATCATAGATTTTTTCTAGCACAAAGACACACAAACAGAAACTATAACCCACTATTCTCCGTATCTAAGGTATCTTAATAGCAGTTCATAATATAAGAGAGTACATGATATAAGAGAATTCCCTTCATATGCTGTTATGATCGAACCCCAAAGGGGTATTCCAGAAAGCAGGTTAATCGATTTACCTGGTTAAGTTTACTAGAGTTAACGGATAAGCTCAACTTTCGTATCCAAAAACAAAGGTAACTTTCAGGGTATCTAAGTTGCCATAGCAACTTCCTCGCGGAACATAACCAGCAGGTTGTTCCAGGGTTAGTTTGTTCCAGAGACCTGACGGAGGGTAACGCGTGCCCTTTTGAAGAAGATCCATTGGACGAGGAAGCACGGATTATACGAAAACTTTCATACCCAGATGAATAGGCCTATTTGCGGGATTGTTACCGTTTTTCGTTAATGTAAGATTTTGAAACCTCACATCACCAACGTGATACCGCACTTAACACAGAGTACATTTTAACCATTGCCCTTCTTTGTTTTTTGTTTGTTTGTTTTGTGCCACAAGGAGTTTTCTCTATAACATGGGTAATAGGTGGAAAAGGCAACAGTGTGTAGAACATACAGTATGCCTTGCACTCAAACAGTTCCAACAGAATTTTGTGCAGTTCCCTGGCCAAAAACCATGATGAACTATTGATGAAGATGGCAAGAGAAACCCCCAGTGAACCAAAGAGACTACAGGGTGTTAAAAGATGTGATCTGCCCACATAATTTCTAATTAAATGACTAATGCACAAAGTAAACAGTTGAGGTTCATTGTTTCTGTTTTTTCTTTAATGGAAAAAGACATGTGCATTTATTGCTTTCCCATTCAACAATAAATGACAGAATAACATTCAAACATGTTGCAGTTTTCTCTGCTCCTAAAACAGTAGATTAAATCACTCCACTAATAAACAGCTCTCCTGGTTTGATCTAGTTGTATTAGAGCAGGAAGAACAATAAATTCTTCAGCACAGGGAGCACTTCAGTAACAGGGTTGGGACACTGAACCATGAAGAAAGTAGGCCTGGTCAGTGCATTCAACATTTTGCCAATTAAACAACTCTGCATGTGCCACTTGCTTAAAACAGACACCAAGAGACTGAGCACCACTGACTTGACACTTATAGGTGACATGTTGCAAGCAGGGTTCATAACTGCCATGAAAAAACCCCACTAGATTTCGAGTCCAACGCCTTAACCACTCGGGCATCACAGCAATGCTCCACATAGCACCTTGGCTCGTTTATTCTCTGATCTTTACCCGTCGTCTTTCAAAATTCCTGTACGTTATCCTCAGGCTTCAGTACATAGCAGGCTACACCTACAACTTACATGCCTTGAGCAGACTGCAACTTGCACAGGGGAAACCCCAGTGCATTCCAAGACCAGTGCCATATTCTCTTGGACATCACAGGAATGGAGCATGAGACAAGGCTTAAGTGCAAATCCTTGGCACATTTATATTTTGATAATTTGGGCCAAGCGTTTTTCTCCTTAGCCAAAATGTCCTTTCAAGCCTTTTCAAGACTTTTCTAACCTTAACCCTAAGCCATACATGATGTAAAAGAAAACGTGATTCATCAGACCAAGTCACCATCTTATTGCTCCATGGTCCAGTGCTGACGCTCACTTGCCTTTTGTAGGTGCTTTTGGTGGTAGACAGGGGCCAGCATGGTCCCAATTTGCTCTTTCCGGGAAACACGGCAAAGTGATTTAAGTAAAAATCACAACTATTTTTTCTGGAGCCTATAAACATGTTTGTCCATGCTTATATTCTCAAGATTCTGCACCTCTGCTATCCTGAGATCTGGGTGTTCTTTGGACAAGCCTGACACTGAATGGACTTATGATCTGCACCTGTACTATGGCTGGCAAACTACAACAAAGACTTTGTCTTACTAGTGACTGAAGGGGGGGGGGCGCCGTGTGCTGATACTAAACATATTTCAGTAGATGATCTACCTCTTGCAGTAACGACCTATCGCATGCAGACTAACAGCAATATGTATCTAACACCACATGAAATGCTTACGGTCGACCCATGTCTGTGTCTGTTCCAAAAACATATATGAGACAACTAACTGTTATGTATGAAGCTATCTATTTGCAGGAACAGAGCTGGGTGCATTGTTATGGGTGAGGCGTTACCGCCTCAACGGGGGGAGGTGTTCACCCAGAGATGGGACCCAAGGAGCAGCGAAAGAATGGCTGAAGCAGCAGCAGACTACAAGGCAGCAGCTGACTACAAGAACATGCGACCCCCAAGGATTTTCAGATTTTCCCAGAGGATGTTCAAGAATCCAAGAAGCTGTATGAAGCTGTCAACGGGGGGTCTGCCCTCAAGAGACATTATCTAGAACTCTCAAGTCAATGGCAGACCAGGATGAGAAAACGATGTGATGATACCATGCCCTGGGTGTAAGTGCTAGCTAACCTCTCCCCAAAGGGTGGCTCTCCACAGTAAGTAAAGTGCTTAAGCTGAGGACAACCAGCATGCAGAGAGATACTGCCAACAGAGACTGTCAAGTTGGATTGTTATAAAAAATGTGTGTGATATGACCCGTGACATGTGATGTGTAACGAAGTGTGACGCACTCAGGCACGAAAATGGTGCTGTCGAGCATATGGCTGGCAGGTTGGAAATTTTTCCTGATAGTAGGTCAGGTTTTTTCATCCACCTCTGAATGCAAAAGTTTGGGGTTCTGGTTTTTTTGGGGGGAAGCAAGACTCTGCAGGTCCCGACAAATACAAAACTGTGGGCTGACAGTCCCAGTTGAGAAAGATAGGCACGTGTAGATCCAATCAAGCAGTTAATGTAGTGGCCACTCATACTTAGACTAGCGATGGCAGTTGTAGTAATAAATAATTAGGGGAACTCAGTTAATCAATATAGGCAGAACAGTATAATCAGTTAGATTCAATATATATACTGCTCAAAAAAAATAAAGGAAACACTTGGAGTTACATTGTGCTGTTTAAGTGTTCCCTTTATTTTTTAACCACGGTGGCTTAGTGGTTAAAACAATCAACACACGATCAACACACTAGGATTTATTAGTCACAGAGAAATATAAGAGATTTAGTGAAACACAAACACACATAGATAACACACACACTCTTGCACATTCAAGGTCAGGCGTACAGACACACACACACACACACACACACACGCACACACACACGCACACACACACACACACACTCTCTGTCTCTCCCTCTCTCTCACACACAACATTATAACTTTATAAGAATAATAAAGGAGTATTAAGATATTATAAGGATAATATAATATTATGAAGTAGGGAGTACAGTAAACCACCTGCAAACAGCATAACCATATATATATATATGATGTAAAAGAAACTTACTCATAGATGGTGAGGATTCTTGTCTCGTGAGGAAGGGTCAGGCGTGCTGTAGACAAGGGCCTTAAATTTTTAAGAGAGAACCGTCCGAGAGAACCGTCCGTGAGGAGCCATTTATAAGAATGGTTGAATTACATGGCACCTGCACAGTGATATCAAGGTCGTCACTCTGAATTGTTTTGTCTATCTCAACTTTTGAATCCTAATGGGAAATTTCTGAGTAGGTTTTTTTAACCTCCTGGTAATCTTGATAAGCTTTTTTTAAACATCATTGGAACTGTTTGAGAGGGTTTTTAATCATCATTGTAACTGTTTGGGAAGCTTCCTGAAATATATTGGTTATTTGCTGTGAACATAAACTATAAATACTGGAGTTTAAGCTCCAGGTGAGGGGATCACTTCTGAGAATTCTCATTGGTGTGGATCTCTGTTGGTGGAAATAAAGTCTGGACCCTTGCTTCTTCTTACTCACGGCTGGTGTTTTTTCCATCTCCAACTAGGTTTACAGATGTGAGTATTGGCTTCTATGTTGAATTTAAATTGTCTCTTGAGTAATAGGCTAAATTCAGGCCTTCATGAGCTAGCAAACAAGAACAATTGTCCATTCCAATTTTCTCTTTCCGGGAAACGCGGCAAAGTGATTTAAGTATATATAATAAGTATATAAGTAATACAACTATTTTGTCTGGAGCCTATAAACGTGTTTCTCCATGTTTATATTCTCAAGATTCTGCACTTCTGCTATACATTTACTTCAGTTAAGTAAATAAGAACATTTACAAGTTTACATGTACACATTCGGATGACTTCCTTTACGTCAAAGCAATTTCCTAGGATGGAAGGTTTGATTGGCACGAGCTTGTTTGATGAATGCCAAGGTGCTTTCTTGCTCATCTGAATAGTTTTCTCTGCATTAAGACACAAGGTTCATAGCAGGCTTGAACAGAATGTAACATACTATTGTCCAATCTATACATTCATCTTCATGTTGCATGTTTTTAGAAATCCCACCTCCCGTTCTCTCTCTCCTTTAATTACATACTGTAAATCTATACGTTAACAGCAGATTCTTTAAGTCCTGTAAGTTGCGAGGTGGGGCCCCTATGGATCAGATTTGTTTGTCCAGTATATCCCATAGATGCACGATCGGATTGAGATCTGGGGAACTTGGAGGCCAAGTGAACACCTTGAACGTCACCGGTCAGCAGTTTTATGTTATGGCTGATCAATGTGTGTGTATGTGTGTTTGAGTACATGAACATGTGCATAATATTTCAATACTTCTTTTTTTTATGTATTCCCCCACTGTTTTTTGCTTTCCCACATGTTCTCTCCTTCATTTTCTTAATAATAATAAAAAAAAGTATTTTTTTTTTCCTCAGTAAATCTTTATTGTTGACAAATGTGTAACAGGATTTGGTCCATTTAAACCACACTGGGTAAAACCGTCCATGACATAGAGAAAAGGCTGAGTGTTATGTCGGTCTAGTGAAATGATCCAATTTAACTCACTGTTAAAACTCAAAACATTTCGGAGCTCAGTTTCTACCCGATTACAACTTCAAAAGTGCTACAAGTCCATTTCAAAACATGGCAAATCATTTCAACAGCCTTCACAGAAGGCAAACCTTTCCTAATCAAAATGAGAAGTAGTATTCGTAACTCTTCAATTGCTCATTATGCCATTTTATCAGTTCTTTTTTATTATTATACAGCAAACGTGTTAAAACAGCTTCTCCGTTAAATTCACAGAAATAGGGTTTGGAATGCATCGAATACCTTAATGTGTATAATACCTTCTATTTCTTCTCAAAAATTAAAAGGAAAAAAATGGATTTAATTTTAGAGATGCACTGATGTATCAGCCAATAATCGGTATCGGTCAATAAAGGCAATTTTTCACGCTTAGGGCCATCGGGCGTGTGTAAAGATGATGTTTCTTATGTGGAATGATGACAAAACTGCAGGTTGTAATCTCTAATCTCTGCACTGCTACAATTTTACACCGGAAGTGAGCAGCAGTGAAGCGGGAGCTTCAGCGTCGAGTCTAAATTATTCTTTTTTGCAGTGCTGCTCACGCTGAATTAAAGCATCAGTACGCGGTTGAAAAATTTAAATGAAGATGAGTTGATAAAAAAAGTATATATATATATATATATATATATATATATATATATATAGCGCAGAAAAATATGTGTGGTTTAATAGGAGGTTTATGTGAAACTGTGAAACAACTCACTGAAATGGAGAGAATAAAGTTATTTGCATTTCTTTCAGAATTTTTTTTTATTAATTATTATTAATTTAAAAGAAGGCATAAAAGACAGAACCATTGATATCGGTTATTGGTATCAGCCAATATCACTCTAAATAAACGGTTATTGTATTGGCTGAGAAATTTAGTATCGGTGCATCTCTTATTAATTCCCAATTCTCACAAAGTAAGAACACTTTGTTTATAATCACATGAAGATATTACAGAGAAGTGTTAAGACTTTGAATGGATATTTATCTTTCTAGTACAAAAAACAAAAAAGCCAAATATCAAGCCAATGGCTTAACACTATACATTGGTATTGGTCTCCAGAACTATACAAAATGTATGGCCAAGTCCCAGGCTGGAAAATTTCATAAACAATCCAAACGCATCATTTCTATCATAAACACACGTGTGGCTGGAATATGGGGAAGAATGGCCAATCCTGTGGTGAGTTTACTGAAGACGTACCTCAGGCGTGATCACAGGATGGCTGTGAAAGGATAGAGGGGTCATGGAGAAAGTATGGTGTGATGAACGCGGACATCTGTGTGTGATTAACAACAGGATATTAATGTGCTGGGTGATATGCAGTGAGAGGCTGAAAAGCCGCTGTGAAACAACGACACTACAGAACCTGTACATGTGCACTATTTAGTTCACTACTAAATCATTTGATTTTTTCATGAGAGTGCCATGCTGAAAAAGCTCAGAAGGAAAGTGAAATAAATATACTTCATATAATAAATATAGCTCCCTCTCAAATGCCAGGGCTTCACAGAACTTTCTCTAAATCACAGTAATCGCCACAGCAGACTAATTAATCTAGAACAATCAGTATAGGACACAGGTTCTCAACCCATGAGGTTATCTGAGATGCAGAATGGGTCACAGGAGAATTTTTTTTTAAACCAATGTTTATTGGAGGTCTATGCAAAAATTAACCTGACTTAATCGCTCAATGTGGAGCATCTCTTAAGTCCTTACACCAGACGCAGCAGCTCCTATACACAGCATTGTTTATGCTATATCTAGCAGGATATGTAGCTGCATCCATTAAAAGAGGGTCAGTCCATCTCAAGTGCTCCAATAATTGTAAAGTTTGTTGCTTGACCACTTTTAATTTTTTTTGTTTTGTTAAGATTACCTCTATTTATTAGCATTGCAAAACCACTAGTTTTTACAAGCTTTTATTTTACTTGGTTTAACTATGGCGGCCATCTTTCAGTCACGACACAACGGTTATCCAGCTGTTTACGGAAGCCTCAATATCTTGGCTCAGGATGGTCCTAGCTCCTTGGAACAAAAACTGATCACTAGAGCATGTTACAAGGCACATGGACATCTTGTCCCTTGTTCCTTTGACTTAGAACTGAAGTCCAAATGGAATGCTCAAGATTGCTCACAGTTCTACGTAAAATTAAACATGATCAAGCAATCTGTATTGGACCAGTTGAGATGGAATGACCCAACACAAACTTTGTGAAAGTTCTGTGCATAGCAGTGAACATCCGGTTACATTAATGTCTAACAAAGGCAACATGTTTAAAATATATACCGCGTCATGACGGGTGTTTAACTGCAGTCATTGCCTCCAAAGGCTGTGCTACAAAATATTAAAGTGCACCTATTATGGTTTTTCTAACGTTAACTTTCATGTAGTGTGTTATAGAGCTGTTTGTGAATGTAAAAACGTCTGCAACATTTCACAAATCAACGCGCACGACAAATGGAGTTATTGATAACCAAAAGAAGGAACCGATTCAGCTGAAACGAGTCATTAGTAATTCCAGCCTTTACTTCCTGTACTAACCTATCTAGGTTTGTAACAAAAAGCCCCACCTCTCGTCTTCATCGGCTGCTCGTGATCAGACTGAGCTGAAACTCGATATGGTAGTGGGCGTTTCCTTTTTGAAACACGCTGACAGCAGTAGACTAATCACAACAAACTGGGACATCTGACCAATCAGAGCAGAGTATGCTCTCTGAAAGGAGGAGTGTAGAATGAATCCTTTAGAACGAATCGTTTAACATGTCTTTTTTTACACTAGGGAAAAAAAGGTAATGCTGCAATTTAAATTATGAGCACATTTAATAGTTTTTTATTTTACCTTGGATGCATGTAAATGTATTGTACGAGACCTTTAAAACAAAATTAGGCACGTTTCAAAACCACAATAGGTGCACTTTACGTTACGGGTACCAATATTTTTGTCCATGCCATTTTCATTTGTTTTCTTATTTTAAATGATAAATCAAAAGTAAAGTTTCTAATATATACAATGTAAAATAAATAATATTGAACACCCTGCACTTCTGCAAGTTTCAATTTAATTTAGAGAATTTCTTTTCTTTTAAGGCGGAATGGTACCAATTTTTTTGGCCATGTTTGAAGGTTATAAATTCAAAGGAAGGCTTGTTGAAAAAAGAATTCTCTCCTTTTGGGGGGTTTGCTAGACTTTAAACTTTACTTCTGGATGAAATATGTGCAAAAGAGAAACATTGTTTCAGTACAGGAACACTAGCGGTTTTCAGAAACACATGAAGAAGAAAATGTAAAATTTTGACCTGGTGAAGGGTTTTTCCAGGCTGCAACACATATCATATTAGTCATTTAAAAAATTCTTTGTTGCTTTTACGTTACATTGTTTTACATTTGAAAGCGAGGGAGGAAAAACAAAAAAAACAAACAAAGACTTTTTCCATCTTCAGTCTGCATCTTCTATCCCTGATTTTCTGGGAAGCTTAACGTCCCCGTGAAGTGCCTCGATACGTGCAGCGTTATTCGATGTGTTGACATAATTTCCACTCAAACAGGAAGTCAGGGCAGGACATATTGAGTGTCCCCTCCCACTTTTTAAATAGCCAATAGCATTTAGCTTACCTCACAGTCAAGGTAACTTCAGCAAGGTGATTTTTATAATGTTTTTATAATGTTGGGGGCGGGTCACGTCAGATTCTAGAGAGCATTTGATTGGACAGGAAATCTGATGAGAAGCTGAAGTGCAGAATGAAGTCATCAAACCTGCTGATCCGTATTGGTGGTAGAGAGATTTTGATGTAATGGGGACTTTAAAGTCAAGTATGTTAAATAAACCCCTGTCCCTTAACATCTACTGAAGAAAAATCTAGCAACTGCGGAGGTGTGAACTACACATAGGTGATTTGCATAATCTAAACGGCATACCCAGATAATCACCTTACCAAGTGCGTAAAGCATCTCTGAATATATAAGAGCTTTCCTCCGTCAATTGTTGGACTTAAGTGGCCGACTCTGAACGCGTCCCCTCATGTTGTGCGGAACAGCCAAGATGAAATGATAAGCTGCGTGCTCTCGTTATACGCTGTAAGTGCCTGAGTGTGCCCATGCGTGATATTTCCCTTTTTGAGGTAATGCGATGTCTTGCCCTGCAATGATATTCAGGATTATATATTTTTTCTTTTGTACAAACTGTCCAATTATTATTTAAACTTTAAATTAGAAAGTTTTTTCTAACATTCTGTGGACTGTGCACTATTTTAAATTAACGCACCAAGGAGAATTTTGTTCAATAAAAAAACAAAACAAAACAAAAAAAAACACCAAAGTGCTCTTTCTATATCAACATACTATAAATGCTCTAAGATTGATAAATTCTTTCTTTCCTATCTGATACATGGATCATGCTCACGGACACTATCACGATTGGACAACTGTACATACGTGGCAATATTTAGCTTTTTTGAAAGGATGCTAAAGTGATGGTTAAGTGACGCTGTTTTCACCTATACAAACCTCGCTTATATCTTCCCCACATTCGCTCTGGCTTACCTCTAGCCCGAGAACACCAGGGCCATGGCCATACATTCCACTTTGGGGATTTATTCCTAAAAGAGACCCAGGGACTGCCATGTTCAAACCACTCCTACTACTACTACTGCTGCTGCTGCTGCTATTACTGGAGTGGTGTGGAGACAAAACTGGAACTCCACTTCTGCCTCCAATGCTGCCTTGAGTACCTTTGTTGCCTGAAGGCTGGTGCAGAAGAGGATTTTGAGGGGAAATAACTCCCCCTTCTGAACCTTGGGCCTCACTAGTACCACTGATGCCACCGTGCCTTTCGCAGTGAGAGCGATGCCTCATGAAACTATCACGCCACATGAACTTTTTCCCACAGCTAATGCAGTCGTAGGGCTTCAGACCAGTGTGTGTCTTCATGTGCTCCGTCAGATGGTGCTTCATCTTGAACTTCTTGGAGCAAACTGGACAGTGGAAAGGCCGCAGATCAAGATGCATGTTGATGTGGCGGTCTCGCATGCTCTTGTGAGTAAACCTTTTGCCACAGTGGCACATGAAGACTTTGCCTGCGGTGCCGGCCCCATTGCCGTCGAACCCGTCTAAGCCACCGTCGATTCCACCCTGCCCAGTCAAGTGCACTGTCCCGTGCTCCGAAGTTCCTTTTAATGACACCCCAGGCAAAGCTTCTTGCAGGCCAAGCGTAGGAGAAGCTTGGTTATAGAGAAGAATCTGGTTCCCTTGCATGTCCAGTGGGAAGAGCTGTGTTCTGGCAGCGGCTGTCTGGACCGAGCTCAGTAATGCAGTAACTGCTCGACTGGTACTCTGGCTCGGGTTCTCCAACGTGTGCTGTGATGACGTTTGGTCAATCAAGCCACTTTCAAACTTGAGGTAGTCTTCCGGTGATTGGCAGTAATCAACCTGAAGAAATATTAACAGCAAAATGTGATTAAAAAGATCCAATTGAGTAAATTGACAAAGTTACAAACAACCGGGCTTGAAATTGTTTCGCACACTCTTTCGCAGTGATGTTTGTTGGTAAATGAGATCTTTTTAGCTGTACTAATATTCGACACGCGTGAATCGAAGAGGGCTTCTGCTGAATGCATGTCGTGACGACGTCACACGATGCGTCTCGGCCCAAATCTGCAGTAATTTTGAAAAACTACAAGATCCTCAGAATATTGTGCCGTTTCCCTTGATGTTGCATTCATTTCTGTGATCGCAATCCTGGAGGGACTGGAACACGAATGCATTATTCACACAGAAAATTAGGCTTAAGAAAGAGAAAGCTTCAGAATAGGTTGTGTGCACCGGGATCTGAGAGAACAGCTCATGGAAGATGGCATGGTGGGTTGCCAAGTTTCAGCACGACTACAAATTTTCACCCTCCGACTACAGCTCAAAATCCGCACAAGTAGACATGAAACTGGCTCAATGTTCAGGTCTTCATTTTCTCTCCTCAGTCCATACCATCAGTCCTCAATTCTGATTTAGAGTAGAAATTGGCAACACACAGACCTGGGCAACCCTGTTCGTTAAATAGAGACCGAGCTCATTAACATTATACTAATGTGTGAACACTGTTCAGCTTTTGCCAGACTGCCTTACTGAGCCCCAAAATAAAACAATATTTATATGCATCTTATTTCCATACAGACAACAGAAATCTGCTTTCATTCCAGATTCATATGGTTCCTTCCCAGTTTTGTTGAGGAGATAACGACTGCTCATTTAGGGTATTTATCATACAAGCGTACGATGTTAAAATGTGGAGCTCTTATCCATGTGTAAAGGTTGGCAGGTCTGATAATATAATATATAATAATATACAACCACAATTCCAAAAAAAGTTGGGACAGAATGGTAAAATACAAAGAGGAAATAAATAAAACAGAGAGGAGTGATTTGTATTTGACTCGTATGTAAACCAAAAAATGTATAAAGACAAGGTATGAGGTTTTACATAATCAACTGCATAGTTTTTTGAAGATAAATGTTATTGTGAAATTGATGCATGCAACACGTTCCGTTGGGACAGGGCCAATTTAAGACTAATACTGATGTGACAAGTTGAAATAAGAAGGTGATGTGAAACATGTGAGGCAATCGTCTAATCATGGGATATAAGGAGCCTCCAAAAAAAAACCTAGTCAAGAGCAAGGATGGGTCGAGGTTCATCAATCTGCCAACAGATACGTCAGAGAATAATCCAACACTTTAAGAACAACATTCCCCAAAGACAAATCGGTAGGATTTTGGGCATTTCTCCTTCTACAGTACACAATATAATTAAAAGATTCAAGGAATCTGGTCAAATCTCAGTGTTTAAAGGGCAATACTGAAAATCCCTTATGAGTCTTTAATGGATATCTTGACATGGGCTCGGGAATCCTTTGTCAGACAACACCATATGCCTCTGCATCAAGAGATGCAAGTTAAGGCTTTACTATGCAAAGCAGAAGCCATACACTAACACTGTCCAGAAGTGCCGCCGACTTCTTCAACAGAGATAGACAGTAGCACAGTGGAACGTGTTTTGTGGTCCGATGAGTCAATGTTTCAAACAGTTTTTGGACAAAACAACCATCGTGTTCTCTGGGTCAAAGAGGAAAAGGACCATCCAAGCTGTTATCAGTGTCAGGTCCAAAAGCCAGTGTCTGTCATGATATGGGGGTGTGTCAGTGCCCATGGAAAGGGTAACTTGCACATCTGTGAGGACGCCATTAATGCAGAAAGATATGTACACATTTTGAATAAACATATGCTGCTATCCCGAGCAGGACAACAAGCCAGATTCTGCCTGGATTACAACCGCGTGGTTGTGTAAGCAGAGAGTGCGGTTTCCAGCATGGCCTGCCTGCAGTCCTGACCTGTCTCCAATTGAGAATGAGGCAATGAAGGCCCTATACAGTTGAGCAGCTGAAGAAATGCATAATGGATGAATGGGGGAAAATTCTGCTTGCTAAACTTGACAACTTATCTTAAACTTAACTTGTCTTCAGGGCCCAAATGCTTAATAAGTGTTATTAAAAGAAAAGGTGATGTTACACAGTGGTAAACAGTTGACTGTCCCAACTTTTTTGGAGTGTGTTGCAGTCATCATATTTGAAATAAGTGTATATTTTCAAAAATAACGTCAATATTCAATTCAATATTCAAAGTAAAACACAAAATAATGTTTTAATAATAGGTTTTCAATATTGTACTGGGTGAATTGACATTTCAAAAGAATTTTTTTTTTGCATTTTCCACACTGTCCCAAATTTTTGGAATGGGGCAAACATCTGCCTAACGCTCTGTTCTCCGACTCTCAGACACCCGGCGTGTCATAACATATATAAACCCTTTACATTACACTTTACTGTGGACCTCGTGAAATAACTTCCAAAATAACGTGCTCCGTATTTGAGCATTGTTGATCGAGATGTTTCAGCGGCATCCCAAATAAATATATTTAACTGATTTTAATATTGTCTAATGTTAGCCACGTCAAACTATATATTCTTTTTATATATTATTAACTATATATAACTAATATATATATATATATATATATATATATATATATATATATATATATATATATATATATATATACTTTTATTTCACATTCATTTAGCTTTTCAGAAGTCGAGGGTGGTGCGTCAGTGGGAACATATCAGAGAGTTCAAATCACTTACGGACTTGTGAATCATTCCAGAACTGCTGTTTTTACTGGGGAAAAAGAAAGGACTGCTATTTTTGTGTATTTGTAAGTGATAACAAATGCAGCAGGTCTGCGGTTAAATGTGAGCCTCATCACCACTTTATACTCGACTGATCACAGTTCACAATGATTAATGCAGAGTGCTGACCATTTAAACTATTGTAATATCTACAATAACGATTTCTAATTTATATAACAGTCACGCAGATGAGGATGGGTTCCTTTTTGAGCCTGGTTCCTCTCGAGGTTTCTTCCTCATGTCACCTCGGTGGGATTTTCCTCGCTACAAGCTCTTCATTAGAGATCTAAATCGACATCTGGATTGAACATCCTACTAGATGTCACGAGAACCGATACTTCGGTAACAACATTCTTAAAACGTGACGGTACTCGTTTTTCCGCAGTAGCGTAGGTACCATTGGTAATGAATGTACCGAGGTTGCAAGTCTTCTGGAACTGAAGGGGCAGCAAATACGAGTAAGCGTTTTAGTTGTTCCACAAGTGGTAAAGACAAAGAAAAACGCCTACAAGCACACAGGAAAAACTACAGAAGATGGCAACAAGTTTGGTTCCGCCCTGACTCGTTGAGAGGAAAGGTTTTAGGAGTCAAATATGGAAATACATCGCATTCGAGACGGATGACGACAAACATATAATTGATGCTGTGAAGCCGGTGTGCAACCGATTCTGGATTAAAATGGCGGCGCGCACAGTCTCAGCGGCTCACGGCTCTCCTTTTCAGTGCTCTTTTTTTTGGCTGTTTTTGTACTATTTCTTTATTACTTGTTTGTATATTATTGGTTCTGCGAACATTCGCTACACAAGCCAGAACCTTATGGATATTCGGGACCAGCACCAGATACCTATTACAAAAAAGTATTTCATCACACGCACAACATCCCAAACGACATAGCGAGATTGCCGGGCTCTCCGTGGATTGTTGTCGGGTCCAGGAGGTGGCGCAGACGGAGGAGGGAGAGGAAGCAGAAGTGGGGATGCAGGTCCGGTGTTACCGGTGTTATGTTAAGGCTAAGAAAACAACCACACAAGCCACCTTTACCGAGCCTGTATCTCTCCAATGCCAGATGCATAAAATTGACGATTTGGAATTACAACTAGCTGGAAATCGCTACGTTCGTGATTGTTGTGTTTTGATTATCACAGAAACCTGGCTTCATCCGAGGATACCCAATGTGAACACAGCGCTCTCTCTCCTGTTGAACACCATAAACGAACAGCAACGGGCTTACCTGACAACATACTATTAATTAACTGATAAGCAAACGTCACCACCAACCAGACCAATCTTCCTCCTGCTCTCCCCGCCGCACCCCCACTCAGACGCAGTGTCACGCCCACTACGAAAACTGTTACCACCTGTCCTGACGATGCATTCTCCAAACTACAGGACTGCTTCAGACAGACAGACTGGGACTTATTTGAACACCAGGAACTAGAAACGTTTACAGGAACGGTAGTGGACTATATCAAGTTCTGCATCGGAAATGTGACTGTGGACAAAAACATTCGGGTTTTCCCAAACCAGAAACCTTGGATGACCAACCAGGTCCGCACACTCCTCAGAGCCCGCGACACTGCCTTCAGGTCTGGTAATAGAGCTCTGTATAGAGCCGCTCGTGCCAACCTGAAAGGTGGTATTAAGGAAGCTAAGGCGGACCATAGAGTCCCACGTGTCCAGTAAAAATAAACGGGAGATGTGGCAGGGCATACAAGACATCTCAAACTACAGAGGCCGCGATGCAATAACAGGAGACCTGAGTGCGATGCTGGCAGAAGAGCTAAATTGCTTCTTTGCTCGCTTTGAAACATCAAAACAGCAGCACTCATCTGCTCCAGCCTTGCCTCCATCCCCACCTGGTTTCTGCACCACTCTACTTATTGTGAGGGAACACGATGTTAGACGGATTTTTATGGCAGTGAACCCCAGGAAGGCTGCTGGCCCAGACGGAGTACCTGGTAAGGTGCTTAGATCGTGTGCCCACCAGCTTGCCCACATCTTTACAAGAATCTTCAATCTCTCCCTGGCCCAAGCAGTTATCCCTCCCTGCTTAAAATCAGCCACAATCATTCCAGTGCCAAAGTCGTCTCCCACCACTAGCCTAAATGATTATCGTCCTGTCGCCCTCACTCCAGTTATCATGAAGTGCTTTGAGAGATTGGTTCTTCAGCACATCAAGGACTACGTCCCCCCAGACTTTGATCCTTTCCAGTTTGCATATTGCGCAAACAGATCCACAGAGGATGCTATCGCCGTAGCTCTCCACTCCGTGTTGAGACATCTAGAGCAGCAACAGAGCTACATCCGGATGCTGATTACAGTTTGGCTTTTAATACAATCATTCCGGACAGTCTCATCACCAAATTGGTCACTCTTGTCTTAAAAGGGAGATGAGGTAGCCTACAGAAAGGAGGTCCTGAATTTGGTAGCCTGGTGTTCAGAGAACAATTTGGCTCTAAACACTATGAAAACCAAGGAGATCATTGTAGACTTCAGGAAGCACAACACTGAGCTAGCCCCCCCCCTTTTCATCAGTGGTGAGTGTGTGGAGAGGGTCCACACCTTCCGTTTTCTTGGCATCCTTATCTCCGCTGACATCTCCTGGACAAACAACATCATAGCGGTTATTAAGAAGGCTCAAAAGCGGCTACACTTCCTGAGGGTTCTCAGGAAGAACAATCTGGACCCCAATCTGCTGCTGACCTTCTACCGCTCGTCCGTCGAAAGCCTGCTGACATACTGTATTACGGTACGGTACGGCAGCTGCACCGTGGTAGACAGGGAGAGGCTTCAGAGAGTAATAAGAATAGCACAGAAGATCATTGGCTGCCCTCTCCCCTCCCTGATGGATATTTACATCTCCCTTTGCCTCAGCAGAGGAAAAACCATCATCAAGGACAGCTCTCACACTGGCTCTGATCTGTTTAATCCGTTGCCCTCAGGGAGACGTTACAGGTGCATCAGAACAAGGACTAACAAGGACTCAAGAATAGTTTTTTTCCCAAAAGCTATAAACATTCTAAATACACACATGTACTGATTTCACAGTACTATTTATTTATTTCATGTTATATTTATCTATTTTATTTTGTTTTTATCTTATTTATTTTATGTACATGTTGGCACGGAAAAAAGGAGTGGCTGTTAATTTCATTGTACATGTGTATGGTGACAATAAAGGCATTCATTCCTTCATGCTATCGTTCATTTCAAACAAAGCGAGGAAACACCTGGTATTTGGTGAAGCACCTGAAAGCCGGTCCTATATTATATTTGTTTGAGGCAGCTGGCATTGTTGCCGTGAAACCAGCTAACGTTATGCTCCATGTAATGTTTGCGATAGGCAGTTATTTGTTAACGGCGCTAAGGCATTGCAGTGTTATAGACTACTTCCTAATGGGACATCATGCATCGCCATTCAGCCCGTGTCCCGTCAGCAAAATGTAGCCCAATGTCACTAATAATTACTCACATGTTAATGCTTTTAATAAATCTTTATGGCCTGCCACCTTATCATTGAATTTAAACTAATGCTTGCATTCAGAGTATAAGGTATATATGTGTGTGTGTGTGTGTGTGCTTAGGAGTGGACCTTAGCACTTTTAACCTCTACAAGTTTACAAGTTAATTAAATTACCACTTTATTAGTCATTATCAGACAGTGTTTGATAACTAAAATATCCGCCTCTCTCTCCTCTCTATCTTTTCAGCAGCATCAGCCAGAAGATGATGTTCTCCAGGAGAGTTTTCAATTTTATTTTTATACCACACCGTGGTATCGACTTTGGTATCAAGTATCGTGTACTTTGGGCGGTATCGGTACTGACTACTAGATTTTTGGTATCGAGACATCACTACAACCTACTCACGAGTAGGAATTCTGACTCGAGTGGGTGCTTTCTTTGTTTTTAGTTACGTTTTAGTGGAATGCAGCGTTATTTTAAGTTAGGTGCCTTAGGAACTCGTACAGTGATACACAGTGACTTCAAATTTAGGTGTGTGTGTGTGTGTGAGTAATGTCATGCTTAGCGCATTATAGAATGCTACTTACTTCGCAGTCTCACACCTACACCAGCCAGCTAATTAACATACACTGTATAATAAAAATAAATAAATAATAAACAAATATCCTCACCTGTGCTTCAATTTCCTCCCTGCTGCTGAGGTCTGCGGAAAGAGTCCTAACATTAGAAATATTAAATGTCCTCTCCCTTTCTCTCTCCTTGGCAATCTCTAACTCTTGCTCATCTTCGTTTTCACCACCTTCTTCTCCAGAGACCACGATGAAGTCGTCGTCCCTGGAGCGCTCGGTTTTCACCACCACCCACTGCTTCCGAGGCATGATGCTCGGCTGACTGTACATGGGGCGCTTCTGTGGTGGAGAGGACTCTATATCTTGGTAGGACGAAACCCCGAAACTGTCACTCACTCCTATTTCTTGGTCCGAGGCCGGTGTGGGCTTCTTCCTCCTTCCGCTCCCCTGCTCCTGTTTCCTTGGGTACACAAGCTCATCCTCCTCTTCCTCCTCCTCGTCCTCCTCATCGATTAGGAAAGCATCTTCTCGACTGGAAGGCATGCAGTAGTTAGGAGTGGAATGTATGCCTCCATCTCCCACTGTTCCAGTACTAGCCATCGCGCCACCAAAACTAGCATCTTTGGGGCTGAAATAGTTTGTACTGCTGGGAGACTGACTTTCGATCAGTGAGGGACGGTTCAGAGGTTGCACCGTAGACTGCATGTGTCCTTCGGCTCCATACGCATCCCTGTTAGCAACACTGCTGCATCTAGTGCTCTCTGAGGATGGACCTGTACCTTGTGGCCCAGAGGAACTGCCTCTGTCCTCTTTGAGTAGTTCCGTGCACTTGTCCACGATGTGCCACATCTGGAGCACACTCCCAATGGTGAGGTAGTTGACGATGTCTTCACGCAGCATTTGCAGCTGGCCAGTGTAGGCACAGCTTAGGACTCTCTCAAAAGCCAGCGGGTCCATAACAGCTGGGATGGACACTGTGGACATGTTCTTCAGTAGCACCTAACAAGCAGAGACATGCTGTAAGCGGTCAGCCCACAATTTAGAGGAAGGCTTATAGCTTATTGTATGTGCATGGGAAAAGAATGTCAAATTCCTATTTCTTGATATATTATACACTAGATGTTGACAGACTGATCGGTTTTGCTGGAACGAATCGGGTTATCGAGAAAAATCCACACCGAGTGTTTCCCGGTTGCATCCATTACAGAACGGCTGAGAAGGGTCCGCTGTCATTATACAGTACGAGAGCGACATCTAGAGGCAAAATCTTGTTGTGTTATTTGAAGTGTTTTTTGATTAATTTTGGTCATCCATCTCTATTTTTATTTGTTATTTGGAGTGTTACTTTTGGGTTCCGTTTGGATTCATATCTTTTATTTACTTTAATATTTATTAATAGTTAATATAGATTATTATTAATATATTTGTTTTATTTTTTTTTAAGTGCAGTACATGTTCATGGTACCGCCAGTACTGTTTATTTTTGCAATAAAACCTGTATCTGCATGATTTTATACATTACTGCTGCCACATGATTGGCTTATTAGAATGTGCAGGTGTACAGGTGTTCCTAATAAATTCAATATTTAATATATACATAAATATATAAGTAGATTTTTGCCATTATTGTGTTCTAAACAATCACTGATGTTACCGAGTAAAAGACACACCTGGTCATGGAAGTACGGAGAGGAGGCAGCTAACACGCAGCGGTGGGCTTTAAAAACGTGTCCCTGCACATGTATGGAGAGGTCACACAGCTGCCCATCCTCACGCTGTCGATTAAGGCTGTCCAGCACAGATGTCTGCACGTTGGGGAAACACACTTGCACCACCGAGCCCGTAGGCACACCCAAGGTGCCATCACAACTGTTCTCCTCTGTTGCTGACTGCATTCCTGAAAAATGTGAAAGACAAAAAACAATGACAGAAAATCAAAATGGAGGTAGAGGTAATGTATTACAGTAGCATATTACAGTGTGTATATACACAGTACACGTGATCGTTACTGGTGCACATCAAGTTGAATTCTCCACTTTTTAAAAAAAAAAATGCAATAAGCTAAATATTTATTTCTCCACCATTGCTTTGTTTTCTTTAAAACTTTCATCCTTATCTGTTGTAGGACACAATATCTCATTTCTGTGCTAAAGACCATTGTATAATTCGGTACAGATATCCCAACTCTGAAATGTTCCATTCGTTATGAATATCCTCACAGATTGAATGGGTGATGTTTCCAAATCCGACAGCTGTCTGGAAGTGAATCTGACTTAACCCTCGCCCAGATGCTTTTCTGCTCAGCACTTCTGGAAAGACCGGTTATTTCTGTCAGCTCGAAACGATCCGTTTGGGTTATTTAAAAAAAAAAGACTATTTCGCATGTTACTGAAAGGAACCAACAAAATAATTTCCCTATTGGTGTAAATATAGTATGTAAATTGGTGTAAATATAAGACAATGTTGTGATTAAGGTGTTAACATGAGTTGCTTTTAGAATACTCCGTTCATGTACCCGTTTTACGTGTTATAGAACAGAGATCGATTAAGGTCACAGGTCATTACGTCCCCACGCCACACCGTACAACGTTCCCTCCAGAATTTCACGCATCAACATACAGTTTGTCTTCGTTATGGGACCGTATACAGTTTTGGGTGTTTTATTAAAAATTTTACAAAAGCTTCAAGTGCAGTTAATTATTTGTCATGCTATACATGCTAACAGACGACTGCTTGAAGCCGTGGGCTGTGTCCGAAACGGCGTACTTACCTACTACATAGTAGCCAAAATACGTGTATTTCACCTACTATATAGCAGGTAAGTACATGGTTTAGGATGCAGCCGTGCTTTTGTTTGCCGTCAAACGGTTGAGCACTGCCGTGTGTGTACGTGTCCTGTCGCAAAATGTGGTGAAAACTCCCCCACGACGTTAATAGTGTGATTAAGGTGTTTACATGTGTGTAATGCACTTCGATAATGCGACTAATTCTTAATTCAAGTTGTGTTTACTTCAGAAAAGGTAATCCATAACTGCTGTTTACATGGTAGTTTCTTAATCGGAGTATTGTCTGAATCTGGTTAATATCGGATTATTGTTGTCCATGTAAACGTACTGAGTGACAGAGAGAGACACACACACACACGACAGCTAACGTGAGAAAAAGAAGTGTTTACAAGAGGTTCTGTTTTTGCATTTCTTTGAAATGAGAGCTTTGTAATTTTGCAGTAAAATATGTTCTTGCAATGCTCCATTATTCACGTGTGTAAGGTTTACGCTCTGGGTTTGCCCCTGACGGACAGTTCAACTTGACACTTTTTGGAAAAAAAAAATGCACACAACTCTTAACTGCCATCCGTTTTTACCCAGTTAACAGAAACATTTTTAAATGTAGTTTTGAGCCTAATTAAATTGCCTTCAAGAGCGAAACAAGACTGCGTTTACTTTACTGTCCTGGTTCTTCCAGTGTAAGGAGATTTTCAGCTGACTCTCACTACCAGTGTTGGCTCTAACACAGTTATCTAGCACTACATACATTTCCATGTAGGTGGTTCATCCAAAGCGTCGCTGTACCTGGCTCTCTTTCGATGAACTGTTAAGTCGAGTCAGCCCCACGAGCAAACTATCATTTTTTATCCAGATTGAGTTTTCCAGATGACTGTTTCATCCCATTCTACAAAAAAGAAATTTCACCACATTATAAAAGCACTGCCTAGTTTTATTCTGATTTTACTTCATTACTTGTTAAGTTTTTCGAAGCATATGTACAACCGCACGTAAACCAGTGATGGGCAGTTCGGATCATTTGAAAATGAACAAATCTTTTTTCCCCCCGAGTCATTTGCTCATTTCAGCAGAATATAAATAAAATGTCACATGTTAAATTCCCCAACACATCTAGTACTTACGCAAACGGTGATCACATTTGGAATAGAAAATTTTAAAAAACTACAGGCTAACGCGGCCGAATTATGAGAAACAGAAATGATTCATTAACAGCTTAGCTGGGTCTTCAGGCTATGCAGTCTGTTAGTTCACCTCACCTCCCGATCAGAGTCGTTCTTTCTTTCGTCACGTTTGTCACGTCTGTTCTCCGGAAACAGAAGTGATGAGTTCAGCTCTCGAGTCTTCAGGTCTGAGTCGTTCGTTCATACCGTTACACAGCCCCATAGGCTGAGCGCCGTCTGTACCGGGCCTGTGACATGATGAACGAACGACTCGAACCCGAAGACTCGAGAGCCGAACTAATCGTTTCGGTTTACTGCGCAGGACCTACGGGCTTGCATGCGCGGTCATAAATGAACGAATCACTCTCTGAGACAACTCCGCTGTTCCTGAGTCATATTAAAGATTCGTTCAAAATGAAGGACACATCACCAATGTAAACACAGACAAGACCTTTCCGGCCCGTAGAACAACACTTTCCTAAGCCACGTAATAAACTTGCTGTAATAAACTTTTTTTTATATCTTGTTCTGCATATTTTCCATATCGTGTTCTAGTCAGCCGTTAAAAGAAATCGAAAACTGCAGCTTTAAACGATGTAAATTAGTGCAACTCTCTCGGAGGAGAGTTCAGGAACCAGCCGCTCTATGGTTTTAATAATAAACACACATCATTATCGCACACTTTTAAATAACAACAGCAGCGTAGGGTCTTATTGGCATTTATTTGACAGTTAAAGAGCAGCACTGCTACCAAAACTTTCACAACTCCTGGTTTAGAAGAGGTGCCTGACTCACTGCCAAAATGGCGGATCATGTGCCCACAAGGCACAGATCACATTCCCCCAGCTTAATGTAGTGAAATACTAACGGATATTCATGACACGCAGGAATTGTGAGCCTTTCTGGGAAGCTGCCTCTCTCTCTGAACACAATGCGCATTAGATGAAGGAATGCAGTCCGATCAGTAACGCAGTAAAAGCAGCACTAATGAGAAATATGGTTTAAAACAGGAAGACTGAGACAGTAATGGCGCTAGGTGTGTTACTCAGCCTACACTAGATATAGAGTAGTAATAATGGCGTGGTGTTGTTATAGACACACAGCACAACGTTAAGAGAATAGGACAAACACACGTTTGCTTCCATCATCATCATCATCAACATCATTATGATGATGATGATGATGATTATTGCGACTGCATGCAACCAGCCCACTGTGCTAGCCTGCAACAACCCTCCTAAACCGATCTGGCATGGGGAAATAAACGTTTAGTTCAATCTTACCCCTGAAAAATCTTTTTCAAGGACCAACATAGGTACATTCGAGTAGCAGAATCTCCATCTTCAGGACACGAGGAAGGCTAACATTTGGACTCAAATGCTCGGTTAGCTCCAGAGAGACCCGGCTGCACATGATCCCTTTAAGAGATCCCAGACAGCCTCATTTAGGGTCATTCGGCCGACTCAAAATAGAAAGAGAGGAAACAGTGGTGTGTCTGTAGGAGAGCTGAGTCTGGAGAGTATGATGATGATGATGATGATGATTTTTAAAAAAATCAATTCTAAACCAGGTCTAGGCATTAACAAACATGTCTACTACACAACTCGAGAAATTGTTGACCAGTTTAAATTGTGTTTACTAGTAAATCACAAAAAAACAAAAAAAAAAATTTGAAAATGTTATTCGGGTAATATACACTGCTCCAAGAAATAAAGGGAATACTTGGAGTTACATTGTACTGTTTAAGTGTTCCCTTTATTTTTTTTGAGCAGTACATATATATATTTATAAAAAGACTAATTTGTAGTTAAGATACATTTCCAAAACGCACCTAGTACTCATCATATTTCAGTCTTATCATTTGTGCCCAAAACATGTAAAGACGTAAATTACTGCATAAATGGCAGTAGCAAACCTTATTCTAATATGCACATATTATATACACACCGATTAGCCATAACATTAAAACCACAGACAGGTAGAGTGAACATTGATTATTTCGTTATAAGGGGTGGGATAAAAAAAAATATATGTGTATATATATATACACATTATATATATACACATTATATATATATATATATATATATATATATATATATATATATATATATATATATACACACATATACATATACACACACCCACACACACACAGAAGTTGATGTGTTGGAAGCAGGAAGCGTACAGATCTGGTCGACTTTGACAATAACCAAATTGTGACAAACAGTGGTTAGTACCTACCGAAAGTGGACCAAGAAAGGACAACCGGTGAAGCAGTGACAGGGGCATGGAAGCACATAGGGAGAGAAGGTGAGCCCTTCTTCACAGAAGAGCTACTGTAGTACAGATTGCTGAAAAAGTTAATGTTGGCTCTGATGGAAAGGTGTCAGAACACAGTACATCACGGCTTGCTTTGTATGGGGCTGCGTAGCAGTCAGACCGATCGGTGCTGACCGCTGTGCACCTCCGAAATCTCCTACAATGGGCATGTGAGCCTCAGGACTGGACCATGGAGCAATGGAAGAAGGTGGCTTGGTCTGATGAATCTCGTTTTCTTTTATAACATGTGGACGGTTGGGTGTGTGTGCATCACTTACCTGGGGAAGAGATGGCACCAGGATACACTATGGGAAGAAGGCAAGCTGGCAGAGGCAATGTGATGCTTTGAGAAATTTTCTGCTGGGAAACCTTGGGTCCTGGCATTCGTGTGGATGTTACTTTGACACCCCTTCATGGGAACAATATTACCTAGTGGCAGTGTCCTCTTTCAGCAGGATAATGCACCCTGCCACACTGCAAAAACAGTTCAGGGATGGTTTGAGGAACATGACAGAGTTCAAGGTGTTGACTTGGCCTCGAAATTCCCCCGATCTCAATCCAATCGAGCATCTGTGGGATGTGCTGGACAAACAAGTCCGATCAATGGAGGCCCCACCTCGAAATGCGCAGGACTTAAAGGATCTGCTGCTATCGTCTTGGTACCACAGCCCACTTTCAGATGTCTTGTGAAGTCCATGCCTCGACGGGTCAGAGCTGTTTTGGCCGCACAGGGGGGACCTACACAAAATAGTAGGCAGGTGGTTTTAATGTTATGGCTGTCCAGTGTACATATGAAGCTTTAATCCATTGGATATGTAATAATCTGGCTCCAACTTCTAATCTGTTCGGGGTTTCACCTATGCCTATATATAGCGTAGTCGAACTCAGATCCTCCCTACCAAAGACTGTTGTTGATGTTTTCCTTGGCCGATCTGTTCTATGTCTGGTTGTTAACACACCAGTGGTTTCTTTCTTTTTCAGGACATTCCAAATTGTTGTATTGGCTATGCCCAATGTTTGTGCAATTGCACAGATAGATGTTCAATCTTTTCTCAGCTTCAAAATGGCTTGCTTGTCTCCCATAGACAGCTCTCTGATCTTTATATTAGTTTATCCTTTTTAACACCAAATACAGTCTTCACATATTCAACCTAGGGCTCAAAGGAAGAGTAGACTTTCAAAGCTATAAATTCTTTAAACAATCAATACAACAGAGCACACCTGGGAAGCAAGAAACACTTTTCAGGCACGTTCCAATATTTTTTTTAATTATGTGTGGGTTCAAACAAAAGGTGCCATGTTCTGAGTTGTTTGACACATCTAACACTACATGTAAATGAGGAAATTAAAGCGGAAATTCTGATCGTCTCATTTTTTGATCTCAAACCCAAGTCTTCAGTATATAGCAAAAACAAAAGAATTGGCCTTAGTGTTCCAATACTTTTGGAGGGGACTCTAACACCAGTGTGAGAACTTATTAACCATTGTCAAAGTTTCAGTCATTTCATTTATGGCTCTGCTCCCCTTGTGATGGAGTGGCCTGGTGGTTGTGTTGTAACACACTGACCATGGGGTCTTCAGGGGTTACCCTAAGGCCGTGTCCACATGTATACAGCTACTGATGAAAATGTAGTTTACTTTTCTTTGTGCGTTGGCCTCTTGTCCACATTAAAATTAAGGTTTTGGTCACTGAAATATTTTTTTTTTTAGTTCATTTAAAAATCTTAAAACTTTGTCTGCCGTTGTCTATACAGAATGATTTTAGACATCTTCAGCCAAACTGACTGCATTCAGCACTGTGTGTTAAACTACTTACACATCATCTTTACAGACACACAGCCAAATAACCCCCCAATAACCGCAATGTACATCGTTTTTGTAAAATATATTTAGGTTTTCATAGAGATTTCAAAGAATATTAATGGCAGAAAAACTCTTGACTTGCCTGTTTTCCAGAATTCACCAGAATCTAGTGACTACCACTAGGTTGTCAAATCATGTTCAATGTCTAAAACCTTTATTTTTTTGTACATTTTGTTTAGTAAGGAAAAGTAGTTAGTAAGGAAAGCCAGTATGAAATAGAATATACAAGCAGAATATCATACATCAACTTTTAAATGAACATAAAAATAAAAGCAAAAAAAAAAAAACATACTGTAAAGGATGCTGATTTTAAGTGAACTGTTTACAGTGATTCTACAGGAAAACATAGAAAAGTTACCTAAACACCCAGTTTCCAACTCTCTAAGTCTCCTCGGAAAACATAATGTAATGTGCCAGAAGATTTTTTTTTTTTGTGCATAGACAAGTGGAAAAAGAAATTGAGGACAACAGAAATCTATGACAAAATATAGCTGCCTGTCATAGTCTTTGGCAGTTATCACAAATTAATTCGATTTATTTTTGTGTAAAACCTTTAAAGTGAAACAAAATATAACCATCCACTGCCCACGGTAATGCAATAAAATGCCGTCATCACACCTCAATAATTCACTTTGTTTACACACTTTGCAAATTTATCCACTTGCTGTTCTATGTACAATAATCTCACACACGCACGCACGCACACACACAGTAGAGGTGACGTATGAATCGGGCCGTAGAAAAGCAAGTGATGGAAACGAAAAGTCAATTCGTTGTCATTTTTCCTCACTGCTCACATGAAGTCATTTAACTCTGCCTCCAGGGCAGCAGCCATCTCATCTGCTTCTGAGCTACTACCGTCCTCATTAGACTCCTTACTGGACTGGCTAGCAAAGTCTCCATCTTTGTCATCATCGTCCTCTCTGGCATCCTGCAGTTTTCTCTTGTGGCCTCTACAAAACATCATGTTGATTGTTATAATACTGGTTAAAGGTGTAACTTTTCCATAGAGTATCTGCTTAACTGTTTGAACACTCTACAGGACTTTATTCTTCAGAAAGAGAACAGAGGTATTGTGACAAGAATATACAGTGGTTTGAATCAATTCACACAGATACAAATGAAGACACATGCACTACAAGGCCGAAAATACCCCTGTGCACCCCTTACCATCACGCTCATATGTGGCTCTTCTCCAAACTGTTACCACAAAGTCTAAAGCATTACAAAGCAAGCTCAATGAAGACATGGTGTGTTAAGGTTGGAAGAAACTGGAAGAACTCGAGAGTCCTGACCTCAACCACACTGAACTTTGGGATGAACTGGAACTGGAGCCTCTTCACCAAACATCAGCACCTGACCTCAACCTCACTAATGCTCTTGTAGCTGAATGAGCACAAATCCCCACAGCCATGCTCAAACATCTAGTGGAAAGCCTTCCCTGAAGAGAGTGGAGCTTATTATAACAGCAAAGAGGGGATTAAATCTGGAATGGGATGTTCAAGAAGCACATATGGGTGTGAAGGTCAGGGGTGCACATACTTTTGGCCATATAGTGTGTTTGTAAATGAAGAACCTGTCAGAATTTCACTCCATAACTATGATTGTTATTAGGTTTCTATCCCGATAAATCCGTAATATCTGTATCTATCCTAGTCCAGGACAGCTCACATCTGGCATTCAGTAGCAGGCCTAGCTTCGGCTACATGGATGAAAATCAAATCTGGAACGCAACATACAATAAAAATCGGCATTGTTCTGGTGAAAGACAGGCGTCAGTGAGTTGATAAATTTTCGCCTAATATCAAGAATGAGAGGAACAACAACAACAAAACATTACATGCTGACGATTAGCCAACAACAACAACAATTGTATTATAATAAGCCTATAATAATTGTAAATATAATTTTCCTTTTCAGTCCCTTCAGTGTTTCTCAGTTCACGTCAACATTAAAATACAGATTTCATTCAAACCATTGTACTCATGATTCCTTTCCATACCTTATGAAAAAGTCATAGTAATCATAAAGTCGGCTAAGAGGAAGTTAGCCATCTAATGCATTTCTACTAATTTTGTCCAATCCTTTGAGTCAGATGATATTTAGATAAAGTTTAACAAAGAATATCAGATGGATGCAAGTGTAACAAACACTACATGTACTATTTATGGATCAAGTCCATAAAAAGGTACAAGATGGTGTCCAGAGTGTCTTTGTTTATTTTATTTTTTAAACCAGTCTCTGGTTTCAACTCTGGGTGGGAGGAGCATAATCTTGTGTGAAGCATGTGTCTTCCGACATTGGTAGTGTTCATTTGTTCATGAATTATGGTCATCGCTGTTGGTAATATTATCCACTCTTTTTGGTCTTGAGATGAACTGCTTGAGAGTTTAAACTTTTCATGCCTTTAAAAAAAAAAAAGGACTTCTTGAACATGCTGACTGCATTTTGACACCTTTGAATATAGCACTTGCTAATAAAGATGACAAAATACTATATCAATTAAGTTTACAGTGGTGCCTGAAAGTGTGTGAAGCCTGTCTGAGAGTGGCAAAAGTATGTGAACCTCTAGGATTAGCAGTTAATTTGAAGGTGAAATTAAAGTCAGGTGTTTTCAATCAATGGGATGACGATCAGGTGTGAGTGAGCATCCTGTGTTATTTAAAGCACAGGGACCTATTGAAGTTTGATCTTCACAACACATGTTTGTGGAAGTGTATCATGGCACGAACATAGGAGATTTCTGAGGACCTCAGAAAGAGTTGTTAATGCTCATCAGGCTGGAACAAGTTACAAAACCATCTCTAAAGTGTTTGGACTCCACCAATCCACAGTCAGATAGATTGTGTACAAATGGAGGAAATTCAAGACCACTGTTACCCTCCCCATGAGGTCACAAAGGAACCCAGGGTAACTTCTAAACAACTAAAGACCTCTCTCACATTGGCTAATGTTCATGAGTCCACCATCAGGAGAACCCTGAACAACAATGGTGTGCATGGCAGGGTTGCAAGGAGAAAAACACCACTCTCCAAAAAGAAAATTGCTGCCCATCTGTATTTTGCTAAAGATCACATGGACTAGCCAGAAGGCTATTGGAAAAATGTATGTGGATGGATGAGACCAAAATAGATTTTTTGGTGTAAATGTTATGTTTGGAGAAATGAAAACACTGCATTCCAACATAAGAACCTTATTCTCTTTGTGAAACATGGTGGTGGTAGTATCGTGGTTTTGGCCTGTTTCGCTGCATCTGGGCCAGGACGACTTACCATCATTGATGGAACAGTGAATTCTGAATTATACCAGCGAATGTCAGGAAAATGTCAGGACATCTGTCCATGAACTGAATCTGAAGAGACAGTGGGTCATGCAGCAAGATAACAACCCTGAGCACACAAGTCATTCTACCAAAGAATGGTTAAAGAAAAGTAAAGTTAAGGTTTTGGAATGGCCATGTCAAAATCCTGACCTTCATCCAATAGAAATGTTGTGGAAATTTTGTGGTTACCGCAAATGTTTAATTGCAGTTATTTCTGCACAAGGGGGTCACACCAGATACTGAAACGACCCTCGACGACTTCTAAAAGAAACAACGAAGGTACAATACCTCGGTACACACCCAGTCCGACTGCTGTCTTCTTTGGATGCTGATGTTGTGTCTTTGACAGCCCTACCCAGGGCCTGCTGGTGACTTGTTGGTTCAGCACTCTGCCTGCTGCTCTCATCATCTTCCTCTTCTCCCTCCACTCTCTCCTCCTTCTCTTTTCCCTCACTATCGTTATCACTTTCTTCTCCAAGAATATCATCCACCTGCCCCAAAACAACAGGTACATACATCTAAATCAGGTCCTGTAGAAATCACAACCATGGTTACATTCAGATAGTACCGATTCTTATCGAATCATTTAAACTGTACCTATGAATTCTGGGCTGGGATTTAGATGTTAAAGAGTAAAACTAGGCCTACAACACACACTGCACACACACGCAATTGGGTTTATTTACTGTAGTTGGGTAAGAACTATTCGTCCATGTACCATTATTATGTTTACAGTAAACAAACATGTGCTTTTGCCATCTTTACGGTTTCTCACACACACACACACACACACACACACACACATACCCACACCCATCCCTATCGTGCATCCCTATCGTGCATCCCAATGAAGAGAAGTTCCTTACTGTAGAACGGAGAATAACGCATCGTCAGAGTGTTCACAAGCATTTTATTTAGAGATGAATCTAAAGTTTCAGTGTGTGTTCTGCACACGAATAACTCCTGCCGTTAGTTCGGTTACATTTCCTTTTTGTTAATTTTTTGACAATTAATATAAAAGGTGCGTTAGGCAAGATTAGATCTCGAACAGTTAATGAAATGGATTTGAGTGTCTATAAAAGGACTGACAGGAGGAGATGCAAACGAGCATCCCGGACCTGACTGTGGTCAGTTTTCCCAAGGGTTTTTTCAGCCATATTCCAGGTGGTTATGATTTCTCTTAGTTATTACAGGAATTATTCAGCGATACGAGGCAATCCTACATAGATGCTTATTTTCACAGGGAAAAAATAGGGATGATATAAATAACTTCAGATTAAAAATGTACTACAGAGATGTATGGAGAAGTTTTCTTTGTGGAAAAGTGACGTTTGTTTAACTTTTATTGAACGTGGAAGGTGTATATCTGTATATTAGAGCTGCAAATTTCGACAATCAATTAATCTACTGGTTATTTTTTTTCTTCTATCAGTGGATATAATATACATTTGTCCTGTAGACTAGTCCTTCATCGTGACTACGTTCAGTCATTTTCAACCCATCGAGGTGTCAAAGCACTGACATTTTGGCCAAAGAACGAGGAGATAATGATTTCTGATAGAGCAGGAAATCTCAAAGAATCATTAACACAGCTAAAAAACCGGATAAGGAAGGAAAGTGAAGATAACACGCCACGGTTAATGAGCACGATTCAAGCAGGTACATCAAGCTCAGATTCCATGTTAAGCTTCTCCCGATGACCACGAACTAATGATTACAGCTCATGAAAACACACGTTATGTCATGAACCGAACAGTGTCGTGTAATGTACAGAGTTCAGATACTTGAGAGGAGGTTGTTTTCTGTAACCTGTGCTTTAGTCAAAATGAAGTGACGTAGCACTCTAGTGTGCTTCGTAACACTATAACGTATATAACTGCTGGTTTATGAGAACAGCTTCAGGTCATGAAGACATCTACATGTCAGGTCTCACCTCTCTGTCCATACTATCCAGGTCCTCCTTGCAGAGCGTGTAGAGAGGCATGGTTTCAGACAGGCTCTGCTGTCGTTTCCTGCGTGACGGTGTGGGCTGATTATCATCTGGTCTTGAGCGGTCAACGTCTTCCTGCTGCAGAAATCTCGAATCCCTGAAGAGGGTGGGGGGAAAAAACCCAAAAACAAACAAAAACAGTTCATCAACACTTTCCACACGGCACAAGATGAACTGCAGCAAAACGAAAATAATTTACCCAACGCTCTACAGTGCAGACTAGAGGTTCTGAACGTGAGTAAAGCCAAACTTTAGGCATTTTAATAAAACTTTAAGAGCGCTGCAATTTAACATTGCAGTACGCTGGTATGCTTTAAAGGGGGACAGAAAGAGACCGAGAGACAGAGAGAGAGAGAGAGAGAGATAGGGGAACAGGAACTATTGTTTCGGACGTTTCACTACTTTAACCCTATCTATAAACTATTGTAATGCTGTTGCTTCATGCTTTTTATTTACACTTTGAAACTGATGTCAAAACATTTATATGAAGATATTACACCTGTTGCAGAATGTGGCTGTTAATTTAATTGGATTTCTTCAATTTAAGCCCATCACTATTACTGGGTTTATGTAATGGTGGAAGCTTAAAGAAACTAATTTAGCTTTTTAAAAAAATCTCAAAATCATGTTTTAGGTTATGACAGGTTATGAGTGCTGAGACAGAAATCCCCACTATAGTGTTAATTTTTCACACACATACATACATATACATATACATATATATATATATATATATATAATATACACATACACATACACATACATACACATTAGAACAGGTTATAGAGCATAGAGTCTATGCTCTATAACCTTTTCTATGTCATAGACAGTAAAGTACCTAAAGTTTAAGTGCACTTCATGTCCAGACAGCGTCACAGATGATTTTTGGGGGTGACGGGGCACTTGAGGGCCTCTTCGGATCAACTTCCCAGTTACAGAATCATACGTGTGCACCTCTGGAGCCAGCGGGCCTTTGGGCTGGATGGAAACAGGGTCAATAACAGGCGCTGGGAAGGACTCTTGAACATCAGGAAATGGTGATGGGCTATTACTTCTAAAAACAAAACAAAACAAACAAAAAAAACAAAAACCAAAGGAAACACTAACTTGTATTAATCTAAAATGATATTGCAAAACTCTATTATTCCTGATCTGGTCATTTATGAAGCTTAAATCTCATTGATAAACACAACTGAAAATTTTAGGACTGGAGCTTAAACAAAACAGTAAAACACCCTTACACACAGACATTTAACTCGGAATTTTACGGAGCCTGGAGGCTGATAAAAGTAATTACATTTCAGAAGGTCGAGCTCAGCATTTAGGCTGCTAATTTATTAAAATACAACACAGAAAAAATATTTTAATTTTATGTGATGTTTATATATTTTAATTAATTAAAATGTACTAAATTCAGATTGAAATACTTTTGTCAGCTCCATAGAACGTAACTTTCCATCATCATGTGAATCGTGGGTGGTGGTTGGGGGGAAGGTGACAGAGAGACAGTGAGATAGAAAGGGGGACAGAGAGAGAGTGAGAAAGGGGGAAGAGAGAGAGCAAAAAGGGGACAGAGAAAGAGAGAAGACAGAGAGGCGAGAAAGGGGACAGAGAGAGAAAGGCAGGGAGACAGAGAGAAGGGGACCGTGAGAGAGAGAAGGGGGACAGAGAGAGAAGAAAAGGGGACAGAGAAAGAGAGAGAAAGGGGGACAGAGAGAGGCCGAGAAAGGGGGACAGAGAGAGAGGGGGGGACAGAGGGAGACAGAGAGAGGAAAGGGGGACCGTGAGAGAGAGAAAGGAGGACAGAGAGATAGAGAGAGCAAAGGGGACAGAGAGACAGTGAGCGAGAGCGAGAGAGAGCGAGAGCGGGAGAGTATAAAATAAAGAGGAGATAAGCTGAGTAAGACCTCTGTGATTTTGTGTACTCCTCCTTAAGAGGGAACAGCTGCTCATCCACTCTATCCCATCGCTCCAAACATCCCCAAAGCCAATCCGGATTCACTATGTGCAGCTGCTCACAGACCTGAGCCTGCCGGACCTTCTCCGTACCTTACACACACACACAAAGATTATTTGAAAGAATATTGGAGTTTTCTGTTGCAGTGAGCAGTCAGTCCCACACAGTGCAGGGTCTCTGAACAAAAGGCAATATAACGTAAATATTACGTAAATATCTGCAAATCTACAGATGAACAGAAACTAAGCTGCTTTTGTCAGATACTACACAAACGTCACGGGGTATGAAAAAGTGAATCAGTCTGTGAAGTGACCACGACTGATTAAAATGTATTTATTGTATAAAATGACTGATTCTTTAAGGAGTTATAAAACACTAAACTACATTTTCTGAAATGTTAACAGAAGTGTTTGTGTGGCACATCGTAAAAGAATGTTAGCATCTGTTTATTTGAATTGTAGGAGAAGCGTTCATGGGTCGCAAGTATTTGTTACAGTAATGGAAGAGTTCGAGTGTGTTGCATGGCCTTCCCCCTGCTGTATAAAAAAAGCGTACAACTAACCCGCCCTTGCAGCAACTAAGTGGGTGGTGAAGTCAGGATCTTTGATGTCGAGCACGAGGTTCTTGCTAATCTTGGCACCGAGCGCTTTTGCATGGTAGCTCTCTCGCGTTCGCTCCATGGGGTAGTTTGTGGGGTACAAGCCACTGAACACAATGTTGGTGCCTGCCAACGAACTGCTCTTCAGCTCTGGGACGATCTTACGAATGTCGGGCATGTCGGAACAGTCCCCCCGGAGGTGCGCCTCATAACGTGAGTAATACTCATTGTGAATACGGATCAAGATCTCTTGTAAGTAAATCAAGTGATCGTCAAGGTCCACGTCGTCTTCTTCCTCCTCCTCTTCTTCATCCACCATGCTGTGGTCTAAAGACTCCTCTCCCATGGTGACACCTGACTGCTCACTGTTCTGAGACTCTGTCTCAGTTTCCTTCTTGTCAGAACATCCATTATCACCAAAACTCTCTTCGTCCATGTCACAGACACTGTCTGTGTCCAATCCTCCATCTCCATTCTCCTCTGCACCACAACTCTCCTCATCCACGCTCGTTTGTTTCAGCTTTATGGTTTCTGAGAGCCGAGCACTGTTATTATGTGGTAATCCCGGTTTAGCCGAGTCATCGCGATCAGCTACTGTTACGTTCTCTTGGTCTACAGTTTCACCGGACTCCTTTATCCTATCCGAGCCACCCAGCTCTTCTACTTTAATATCAGATTTATTACTCAATTGTGACTTTTCTGTCCTCTTTCCGTCAGGATCAGTTCTCTGGCTAGCTGATGCTCCTTGAATGTCAGGAACACAGCCTGACATTTCGTCAAGCAGAAACTTTTTATCCTTGTCCTGTTTCCGGACGCCGTTATTCTTCCCCTCGTCGGATGATGGTTCGGATGGGTTGGTGTTCTCTGCAGGTTGGCTACCTACAGCGAGACAGCACAACAAACAACTGCTCTTAATATTTAACATTCTTAGTTAACAACTGAAATTAATTACTTGGTAAAAAAAAAAAAGGACATCTCATAAATACATCTGCCAAACTGTTAAAATAATCGTAGCTCCCGAATGGCTCAACAGAAAAAGCATTCTCCGTATCATCAGGAGGTCGGATCATGAGTGCAAAACCATCCCTGGCCAGGAGCCAAAGGAGCAAACCTGGCTGTGTTCTGCTGGGTGGGAGGGGCATACTCTATGTCCCCTGTTAATCACAGCGACACTAGCCTGTGAGTTCCTGTATGCGGAAGAGGGCTGATAGCACTTTGTGTGGTTCCAACTTTGTGGTAACAGTTTGGAGAAGTTTGCACCATTTAAACAGTTTGCACCATTTAAAAAAAAAATTGTTTTTACCGGAACTGGCGAAATCACACTCGCACAAAATAATTTTGTACGGTCTTTTGCAGTGACGTTTGTGGGTAAATGAAACCTTTAAGCTGTACTCATGTTCCAAGTCTTGATGATGTTAAATGATGCGTCTCGGCCCAAATCTGCGGTAATTTTGTAAAACTGCAAGCTCCTCAGAATACTGCGGAGTTCGTTAGATTTTGCATTAATCCTGGAGGGACTGAAAATATATATATTCCAATTATAAGAAGTTAAATAAATAAATAAATAAAAATAAGGGGGGGTGGTGCTCAAACACTACAGCCTCAACAATGAACAACTTCACAGCAGACATGGCTCAGATAATAAACAACACTGTGCAAAAATCAGCCTAGAATGCAAAGCACACTCAGTATGTTTACACGGACGGCAATAATCCGATATGATACTCTGATTAAGAAACTACCAAGTAAAGAGCAATTTCTGATTACCTTAATCCAGCTAACATATTCGAAGTAAACACAAATCGAATTAAGACAAGTGGAGTATTCCTATTTTAGTCATATTATCAAAGTGCATTACAGACATGTACACACCTTAATCACATTATTAATGTCACGTGTGAGCTTTCACCGCATTTTGGTGACAGGACACGATCAGATACGGCAGTGTTTAAGCTTTCGGCGGCAAACTAGAGCACGGCTGCATCCGAAACCGCGTACTTACCTACTATATAATAGGCAAAATACATGCATCTCAGCTACTATATAGTAGGTAAGTATGTGATTTGGGACGCAGCCCACGGCTTCAAGCAGCCTTCTATTTGCACATCTAGCATAACAAATAATTAACTGCACTTAAAATGAAAATAAAAACACCCAAAACGCTACCATACCGAGGACGAAGTGTATGTAGATATGTGAAATTCTGGAGGGACATCAGACGGTGTGGCGTGGGGACGTAATGACGTGTTAATCGATTTATGTTCTATAACATGTAAAATGGAAACATGAAAGGAATATTCTAAAAGCGACTCATGTAAACACCTTAATCACAATATTGTCTGATTCAGAATAAGGTCAATAATTAGATTATTGCTGTTCATGTAAACGTAGTCAGTGAAAATCTGAAAACCAAATGTTCATTGATGTGTTCTCTTAACACAAGTACTCGTCTATGCTGCACTCAGAATAGACTATAACATAAAAACTACAGTAAACACAACTGTAATGACTAATTTTAGGGGGGTGATTTGTGTGAGAAATTATACAGATATTGGTTTGTCTGGCCTCTTAGGGTAAACATAGATGTCATTAAACTGAAAGTTGAAGTTAAATTTTATATATATATATGTATGTGTGTGTGTGTGTGTGTGTAAAAATTAAGTATTAATGTTAATATCTAAACAATCAAAAATACCCAATGTTCAATGGAAACAAACATGCATAGTAAATAAAATTACCTGCACTTTTTTTTGAAAGCTGGGCCTCTCGTGACCCAGGTGGGGCGTTGATGTCCCCCGTTCCCTTGAAGTAGACGTATTTTTTGACTGTAATGAGGTTAGGGGCAAACTTCCACACATCCTCTCTATCGTCAATGATGCACACCATGGAGTCGCCACATGGGAACAAATTTCTACAGAGGGCCCAAAATGGTACAGCAGGAAGTTAACGCCTTAAGCAAAAACTTCTTGTTGTTGTCCCCCCTCCCTTTGTCATGTCAATCACAAATACATACTACACAACTACACTAAAATCATGCTATACATATCTTTCAAATTCACACAGCACATGTATATGAATTCAGATAGGACCGTCCACAGCGACTGCCGTACCAATTCAAATACCTCTGAATAAATTAAGAACATAAAGTTGGAATTTCCACTGGATCAGATATAAAGTTTCAAAAGATCACAAGTAAAATACCTCAGATTTCCTGTCTTGGAGAATGGGTCAATGCACTCATCTCTAGACAGGATTCTATGTGAGAAAAGTTTCTTTTCGGGATCCAAAAAGCCTTTTCGGAAAACAGAAAAGGTGAGAACAAAAAATGAGAAAAGAAAATAAGACAAGCATATTTCATTTGGTCAAATTGAACTGGTAATATTTTATTTAATGCCAGCTTCAGGGCTTCTCCAATCAAGTCAAGCAGGGTTTCATTTTCACTGCAGTATCGCAGTACACAGGACTACAGAAAGCACAGATAAACATCAGTATGAAATGAGTGGGGGGGTTAAATAAATAATATATATATATACACACACACACACACATACATACATAAACACACAATGAATACAGGACAGTGCATGTTAACTAGAGAAGTGTAGCAGCAAGGAAAAAAAGTGTTATAACAGTCAAATGGTAAATGGTCTGCACTTATATAGGAAAATGACACGTCACATTAACAGGATATCTAAAGACCTTCTATTAAACCTGGACAATCTTCTTAACGCACACCTATTATGGTTTTGAAACATGCCTTATTTTGTTTTAAAGGTCTCATACAATAGATTTACATGCATCTGAGGTCAAAAAACACTTAAACGTGCTCATAATTTAAACTGCAGCATTACCATTTATCCCCAGTGTCAAAAACGACTCATTAAACAATTCGTTCTAAAGGATTCAGTCAAAACTCCTCCTTTCAGAGAGCATACTCAGCTCTGATTGGTCAGATGTCCCAGTCTGTTGTGATTGGTCTTCCGCTGTCAGTGTGTTTAAAAAAAAAGGCCTTTCAGCTCAGTCTGTTCGCGAGTAGCCGATGAAAACAAAAAAAAGAGGCGGGGCTTTTTGTTACAATTTTCGTTACAATCCTATGTAGGTTAGTACAGGATAGTCTGGAATTACTAACGACTCGTTTCAGCTGTTCAGAATTGGCTCCTTCTTTTGGGAACCAATAACTCAGTTTGTCGTGTGCTTTGATTTTTGAAACATTGCAGACGATTTTACATTCACAAACAGCTCTATAATGAAACGCTAAATGAAACGTGATATTTGAAAAACCATAATAGGTATACATATTAAATATATTAATACAAAGCCATGTATGGGACATAGGGCTGTGTGAATGTATGTGTTTATATCTGTGACTGTCTCATATTGATGTCCGAGTATATGCTTTATGGTTGTCTTATTAATTAATATTCTACTACAAATGTCTAATAAAAAGGAAATAAAAACATAATGGACAACCCAAAAACATAATCTAGTAGCAGAGGCAAGTTTCTCTGGATTGACTTGTAATTACCCATATACAGGGGAAGTGCAAATCTTTACATACTTTTACCTGGAAATGATAAACCCCCAAAAACAAAAAAAGGAAAAAAAAAGTGAGACATTATAATCGTGTTTACCTGCAATGGTGTGTGCATAGAGACGACTTCCAAAAGTGAACACGTGCAGCTCGTACATCTTGGAGATTTTCTCCAGAAACTCTTTGCAGTAAGGCCTAAGACAGTGTGCAGCATGGGTTCCCCTCTCCCCAGCTGAAAATGGAAAATTCCCTGCGAGGTCACAGAAACACGGTGCTGAGAATTAGAAGAAGTCGTATCACTTGAATCCTTATTTCATGGTGAACGATGAGGTGATTTCAACATTGTTTGGGGAAACAGCATTTGGTCTAGTAAATGGTCTGCATTTATATAGTGCTTTTTTCAAAAAAAAATATAATTTATAGAATATGATCTGATATTCTGTTGTGTGTAACAGACAGGAGAATAGCAAAGCCATCCAGTGTGTTCAGAAGGCTCAGTCATGCTTAGCACGTTTCTTTCCCCCCCTCGTAGGTGATTTTTCCTGGTTTGCATCACATCCTGTTGTAAAAATATATACGCTGTGCTTAACAACTGATTGACTGGTCAGTGACTGCATATAGTAACGTTCAAGTATGCTAAGGAGATGCAAACTGGTGGAACGCCCAGAGTTCAGGGGAGATCTTGGGAGACTTTACCAACTGATTTCCAGGGAGAATCGACCATCTGATCTCTCCGTGTCTGATGCAAAGATTTTGGGTCCATTCCATTTTGTAAGGGTTTTTTTTGTGTGCACATGTCTTTATAACTTATATAAAATAAAACTGTTTACCTAATCTCTTTCTGAAGTACTCAGCCACTCTTCTTAGTAGATTGAACTAATGCACATTCTAGCAAAAGGCTTTGGCTTTGTATTATAAAGCTTGGAATACACACATTTCCAACACTTGAACTAAACTTTTGGAAAATGTTTGGAATCAGTTAGAGTAACCTTATAACTTGGGAGTCGTATAATTCAGTATAAAGACTTGTTTTCTATTTTTGTTTGTTTGTTTTTTAAGTCCATTTAAACTATTTACCATCTCAGCGAGTAAATCAGTACATTTGCCACATGCTGACTACAAATCTTGTTGAATAAAAAAAATGTTGGGTGGTTAAAGAGCCTGGAAAAACAAACCTCGGTCTATTCCTGGACAGGTTTTGTGCACTATATGGTAGAGAGTCTGTTTAATTTGTTTATACGTTTTTATTATATTGTTTAGCCATGATGAGCCGGGGGAGGGCGGGTGGATTTTTACATTTTGTTTTCTTCTCAATTAAATATTTGGGAAAGGGAAGGGAGGGGAGAAAATGTAAATGAATCACACGAAAATTAATCACATGAATATGAACCACATGTAAATGAAATCATATGAAAATGAATAAACAAACATAAATAAAAAAATAAATAAAAAATTTGTTTATACGTGTACCCTGTTGGACGGTGTTTGTTTTTGCCCATAGTTTTTCCACTGTAATTACAGATTTTTTTGGTATAAAGTGTTTGAAATCATTCAAGTAAATCAGCTTTTATCTTGAAATATGCCGTGATCGGCAACTCGCTTCATACCTCAGTAGGAACAGTGTATGAGAATATTATCGACTGCTTATATCAACCGAATGATTTATGATTTATTTCAAAAAAACTAATGCAACTATGTTGAATTACTAACGTACAGAATTTATAGAATAGTGTTTCTGCACATTATTATTTCCAGATTTTGTTAACAATGAGATGAATCATTTTCAGTGTATGGAATCGATTCCAAAGCTTTAGGGTTAACTCTTTTTTTAGAAAATACAGGTGAGATACATTTCTCTTCTCTGAGGTGTATCACAATATTTGTGTTTAATATGACTATGAGCTCTAACTCTTCTTACACAGCAGGTGGCAGCAGCGGCAGCAGTAATCTTGTATAAAGCAACAAGTTTGTGAGAAGGGAAACTCACAAATGCTTACCCAACAATCCAAAAAGTTAGGCTAATCAGAAGGAAACGTTTTGGCACATTATTTTGGTTCTGAAGCTTACTTTGGTAGACATGTTCTGACAGTGCTGCTCTGTTGTGTGGATTAGAGTCTGGTCCAGGTCCACCATGAGAACCAGCTTCCTGTTTCTGTGGAGCCTCTTCTGGTCTTCTCGGCCAAGCTGTTCTGCTTGCTGCTCTCAACACACACACACACACACACACACACACACACCAGTGCTATCTATACAAAGACTATGAATGCTGTGATAAGTGTCATTTTATGTCTTAAGGGTATCACTAGAAGTTACTGGAAGAAAGGTAACGGAGTTCTTCATCAATCAGTGCTGGCTGTTGACTTCAAATTCTCCGTCACTATGATGACAAGTTTTCCTCAATATGACAACAAGTTCCCCATCACTACGACAACAAGTTCCCCATCACTACGACAGCAAGTTCCCCATCACTACGACAGCAAGTTCCCCATCATACGACAACAAGTTCCCCGTCACAACGACAACAAGTTCCCCATCACTACGACAACAAGTTCCCCGTCGCGTCAGTAACAGAGATATTTTCAGAGAGAAACATATAATTAAAATTTTTTCCCTCCACCAACGCAAAACGTTCAAGTTTTTTCTTCCTACAGAACACTGATATAAAAACAATCACGCACTCATAATGAATATTTTCCGACACCTGTAACATCATCATCACCGAGCCTCTTGCTGTAATGTAGAACACAGCTGTAACCCCTGTACAGGGACCCTAGGCCACTGTATATGTCTATGTTTGTATACTTTTTTCTACAGGATTTCAGTAGGGTTCAAACCCAGAGCCTGAGCTGGTCACAGCACTACACTGATTCAGTGCGTCTGTGAAAATCTGCAAAGTGTTTGACCCAGCATATTGTTCAACATGAGCTTCATGGCGCTCCAAGTTTGAACCTCCTGGTAGAGGCAACTGGGTTTTGGGCTGAGAGACCCTGGTACTTGGTGGAATTCGTTAAACCATCGATCGTCACGAGCCTTAGCCCCAACAGTGTGTGCATAAGTCAAAAAGAGCTCAAACTTTACTATGAATTTACGAAGATTTTCGAAAAGTATGTCGTACACGTATACAGTGCCCGTCACGGCTCGTCTGCAGGTAACCACGCCCACAAAACTCCATATAAGGTAAAGCGCGCAGAGAGCTGGGAGCATGACATGAACAATCAGTGTAAAGGTGGGAAAATAAGTACACACTATAATTCAGTACCGTGTACAACCACCTTTAGCAGTAAATGTTTTCATCAGACTCTCACGTCGTTTGAGAAATTCGGACCCGCTTTTCTTTACAACATCGTTTCGGTTTGCTGATGTTTGACGGCACTCGTTTATTTCACCTTGACAGCTTTTATTTCACATTAGTGAACTCAAAACATTTTCATAAAATTTTGTTCAAATACTTTAAAAGGTGGCGGGTCTGCTTTCTTATGAGCATGTTTTGTGGACATATGATCCAAGGTTGTAGTTTTTATTTATTACTATTAATGCTCTTGTTCTTTCTAGGTTATAGAAGAAAGCATAAAAAAAGACAAACACACGTAACAGCATAACTACATCACTTCATCGCTCACCTCTGAGCTGACCATCAGCTCGGGAACGCTGTGCACCATGGAAACCATGGCTGTAGAGACGGGGGTCTGCTGCTTCCCATTCCTGTTCTGCAGCCTGTAAAAGCCACAAAGACACTATGAGCCGTACTGTGATGAATCTACAGCTGAAGTGTACGTCCAGGGCTGTGTTACCGCCATACAGAAGTAAATGTGGTGGTTTCTTTATAGTGACGAGACTCACTGTGTTAAGTCCTGACCACACTCCGCGCACAGACCCTTCATCACTATGGGATGGCTGCATTCTTCTATTCTTGCTATAACATCCCTGTTACAGACAAACAAGAAACAAACATGTGCAAGGCATCACAAGGTCTGATTACAGTGTTTCAGGAGGATTTCATCTCTTCAGTGGGAAACAAGAGAATGACAGAAACTCGAGTGAACATGTGTACGTCCGCGGGAGACAGAATTTCTTAACGAATTCATCTAAAAGAATGCAAACGTATGATTATAAGCCCCTGCCCCTAAACAAGCCCAGAACCGGTCCTGACTGCAGCTGAAGTGCGAGAACACCCTGAAACTGCCTCAGTGGCGTTGGACCAGAGAACACTATCAGTGCTGCTGCCCCCTGGTGGCTCCACAGTGTCATTATACTACATTCCACCCAGGACCTGTGCATCATTATCTGAGTCATTATTTACCTTGTTAATTTGCACAGTAACTAAATTTGGCTCATGAACTAATTAATAACATAGAGAAAACCAGAAGAGCTCAGTCTTTCCTTCTCCATCAGAGCGACAGATACAGTACTGCGGAGGCAGGGGGTGTGGTCGAGTCTCGAAGGAGGAGTGGGTGATTTCATGAATGAGAGTACACCTGGGTTTAATTAATGATGCCTGTTTATATGGTGTGTGTGTCACAGTGAAGAGAGAGAGAGATACACACACACACGCTGAGAAGAGAGCCAGTGATGGTGAATGGGTGAATGGAGATCTCACGTGACTGCGTCTTGCTGAGTTGACGTATGTGTACGCTAGTAATAAAGTATGGAATTCCATTATGGTCCAAATTAAATAAATACGCCTACGTTATGAATAGTAATGAGTACATGCAGCAAGAAATACATAAATGGGTCAATAAAGGAATAATACTGAATTCATTATTATAAAATCTTATTTCTTCACTCTTTCACATTTCAGTTCATAAATCGATTTTAAAAAATGCTTGATATCGTTTTGCTTATTTGTAAGTCGCTTTGGATAAAAGCGTCTGCCAAGTGAATAAATTTAAATGTAATATAAATATATTTTGCTACGATCATTTAATTCTGTTGTCATCTGTCTAGCGGTGTAGTGTGGAATCATGTAAATTTAACCCCATCCGAATAGGGCTGACCATGCAAGTCAACATGTGACGTCAACATGTGACGTCACACGGGGCGCTTTTTTTGAGCGTTCATTACTTTCCCCTGAAGTGAGTTAGTAGTAACACTGCTAAGACACCAGGAGCACCCTATGTGTGTGGAAGCTAAGACTAGCCCACTAGCACTATCTCCACGTTAGTGACGTCAGGTGTGTGTGTTTGTAGCTTAGCTCTTACCCGGGAGATATGACCTCTCCGAGCTGATAACACAGCTCTCTCACCACTCCAGCACGGTCAGACTTCACCTTCTTCTCCGGTAATCGCCTCTTCGGCTGCTCTCGGTCCTCCGAGCCGCACTCCGTATCCGTGGGCATCGCCACACACAACGCGATCACGGAGTCCACCTTCACCAGAGCTCCCGGCTCCACCTTCCACTCCCGCAGCCGCACAGCGCGCGCTCCCGCCGGCAGCCGGATCTCCGTCACCTCCATCGTGAGGCCCACAGGTGTTGCAACCCCGCCGGAGTCCGCGCGCTTCTCCATGCGCTACACCGCTAGCACTCTGAGCCGAGCGAATGGCTCTCAGTTTTTATACCCGGCTGCAGGAATAAACCAAACTCACTCAGCCCCAAACACTACACGCAAGCCTGCCATGATTATTCCACAAACGTACACTGGAATTCACACCAGTTCGCTCTTCCCGCCGTAAACCGGAAGCAGAACTATCAATTTCCGGAAGTCAAAATACCGTTAAAAAAATATTATAATAATGATTATCATTAAGATTAAATCGCTATAAGCTAAGAGATGGCTTGCTTTACGCGTAAAAAAAGTATATATCGGTCAAGTTTCAGTTTTATTCTTTAATTTAGATTTAATTGCGGAACTGCCGTGGATACTACATCACCCACAATCCTTCACGCGAGCACGACCAATGACAGACGTTACTGCTGTAACCGTGGAAACAGTAACTTCAGAGCGGATTGGTGACTCTCGTAGGTCCGAGTTTTAAATTTATTTTAGTATTATTTTATTTATAGCTTCTTCTCTTTTTTGCGAAGCTAATTTATACAATAGCTTTTAGTTAAATTCCGGATTCTATTTGGTCAGAAAGTGATGATATAATTTGTATTAATGCGCTCTTTTTAATACGTATAATCTGCTCTCGTACGCATTTAGTAATGGGTTAATATGCGCTGTTATTTAACAAAATAAACCATCTACTCGTTGATGTGCTGAAGTCCATTCCACATTGCTCCAGTATAGAAAGTGCAATGTAATTAGCCAGACGATACAGGCTCATGTTTAAAGGAGAAGAATCAGGATCTTATTGCATTGCAGACATCACAGTTGTTTTCACAGGCTTCAGGTTTATCAGTGAAACAGATTAAATCTGAAATAATGACCATGCATAACTGAAGCGTTTCCCAAATGAATGTCTTTCGAGTTAAAGACACTGTTAAATATCTCAGTATCTTTGATCAGTAGGTCGTTGTCTTATTATGACCGAGTTCAGGATGGTTTTTGTAAGCAGATTCACAAAGATATGATTATTTTTGGGCACATGGTGGCTTAGTGGTTCGCCTCACACCTCCAGGGTTGGGGGTTCGATTCCCACCACTGCTCCGCGTGAGAGGAGTTTGCATGTTCTCCCCGTGCTGCGGGGGTTTCCTCTGGGTACTCCGGTTTCCTCCCCACGCCAAAGAAAAGCAGGGTAGGCAGATTGGCATGTCCAAAGTGTCTGTAGTGTATGAATGTGTATGTCATTGTGCCCTGCAATGGACTGGCACCCTGTCCAGGGTGTACCCCACCTTGTACCCTATGCTCCAGGTACCCCGTGACGCTGAAGGATAAGTGGTATAGAAAATAGATGGATGGATAGAAGGAAGTTTGAATATCACTGTCAAAAGCAGAGGCTGTATCTATTAGTACTCAAAGATTCTATAGATTCCACAATATTTTAAGTTTATTTTGAAAAATAAAAATATATCATGTAAACCTATTTGCCTATTACCTATGTTTACTTGTGTTTCAGTGTGGGAGAGTTTCCATGTATTACGAGAAAAAAACATCACATTATTATGAGAAAAACGTTATGTGGTTTTGTATTGTTCATAATAACCTACAACAAGACTTTGGTGGAGTAAATGTGACGTGAGATTCATAAATCTGAATGAGGTGTACAGGAGTAATAGATCACTGAGAGATGTGACTGGAGGTCAGGGATGGGGAGGCCATAAATGGCGAGTGGGTATGGGGGCAGGGCTTATATCAAGGGAGGCAGCTGTCACCCAGACCCACCCCACTGACATGTTTATAGTAATAAGGATGTGACAATATACTCCGTCACGATTCTGTTCCATTCATGATACTGGGACCTTATGCTGTTCAAACAGTACGACTGCAAATGTTCCTTTTATTTTGCCCAACTGCAATGCTTGATTACTGAGTGACAGATGACTTCTCCCCATATATTTGCTACAAACAGTCGCTCGCACACAGCCCATAGCTGAGGAATGTTTCTCTTCAGCACTCGGTACACAATAGAGTGAAAAGTGCAAATTTTCATGGAAATGAGATTGAGTCATGTCAACAAGCCAGAGGGCCTTATGAGAACATGGGAGAAGGGAAGACCTACACACCTGAATAATGTGGGAGGCCAGAAGGACGAGGAGATAGAAATGGAAGTGCAGAACATCGCATTTTCTGACTGCAAGAGCGAGAGCGAGAACGAGCGAGAGAAAATACCAGAATAGACTTTGGAGCACAACTGAGATTTATAAGAGAAGCTCTAGTGTAGTGGTTGCTCCTTGTGTTTTTGTTTTTTGTTTTTTGTTTTTTTTAAAGAAGAACTTTGTTAATAAAGACTCTTAAATCATAAAATGACAAATTTAACAACAAAAAAAAGCAGGAGCAGATACAAATGTGCAAAGATTATTGCAACAAAAGAAAATGTAGGAATGTAGGAAAAGATGTAAAACGTGTGCAGAGTGAAACCAATTTTATTTCTATAAATTTATGTAATACTACTCTTCCAGTGTATTAAAGTCTGCATTTATAGTAACACTGTTTTGAACACTATTAAGACATTAAGAGTGTCCTCTTTTTGGAAAACCAGAATATGGTCAACCTTGTGATGTGATGTTAGCTGCATCATGGACAGAGATCTTTTATTTGTTTTTTAATTTACTTATTTTCTTCCAACAAATCCAAACATTGAACTTATTATTTAAGCCCTAAATAAAAGTATTTTAGATCACATTGCTTTTCTCTTGACTTTATTTACATATGTGACCTTGAAGTAATCCTAAAGCAATCAGATTACATTACTTACATATACTTGGATTGCGTTACTGATGACATTTTTTATGAAGTAATGTGTAACTGTAATGGAATACATTTTTAAAGTAACCCTCCGTACCCTGACCGTAATCTTGTGAAGCCACCTGATAGATCTATCAGATGCTAATAATTAAGTAGAACTTCTAGAAAGTGCTCCAGAAAGAAGACATTTAACTAGCAAGGAATCACAAACCTCTTAGTTTTAATTGGCGTATTTTTATTTAGTTGGTTTCAAATACAAGTATTTCTGTAGAGTTATTATTACCTTGTTTAATCTGTTTACCCTAAACATTTATTACACTTTTACCCTGTGATGGATTGGCACCCTGCCTTGTGCCCCATGCTTCCTGGGATAGGCTCCAGGTTTCCCTGTGACCCTGAAAAGGATAAAGCGGTATAGAAATGGATGGATGGATCCAGGATGGATGGATTTATTACTTTTTACAGAGCAAAATTAATAAACTGTTCATTTTGTTTGTTGTGATTTGTTTTGTAAACGTATGGCTGAAGAGTCCCTAAGTCATTTAGGAGGTCATTACATGTTCAGAAACGAATGTTCAGACATGGCCCTGGTGATGGGGAGAGAGGGGTAATTGGCGTCCTCAAGGCCAGTTGGTGCTCGAGATGTGAATGAGGACCACTTAGAAAAGGGGAGGGTCTGTGGGGGAAAGAAGCTGCCGTAAATGATCTGTGAATGGAAATGAGGAGACGAGGCTAAAGAGGGTGAGTACTTCTTTTCTGTTCTCCTGATCTCCCGGGACCACGCCTGTCTGGTTGCTCCTGTCATTTCGGATTACCAGACGGTGCACCACCTGCTCCTTTCATTAGTGCACTGGAGGGACTTTCGGGGGGAAGTGCAGAAATGGTGTGAAAACAAGAGAATATATAATACAATAGCTTAAGATCATGGCTGCTCTAAGGGGTCTATAATTGTATAATTTTTTATTACAGAGGTAGAAATTACAGCTCACAATTCTTAAATTCAATTAATGATTGATTTGAGTTCCTATAGTTATGAATTTTATAAATATATATAATATATACAGTACTGTGCAAAAGTCTTAGACACATGGGAGAAATGCTGTAGAGCAAAGATGGCTACAAGAATAATGAAATTAAACGTTTCTACATTTAAAAATATATATATATATATATGTAAAGAGCGGTAAACAGTAATAAATGAAACAGTCAGTATTTGGTGTGATGACCTTTTGCCTAAAAAAAAAAAGAGTAATCTCAGGTACACTTTATGGTTTTATAAGGGAATGAGCTGTAAGTGTTACTGAGCATCTTGTAGAACCAGCCACAGTTCTTCTGGAGACTTTTACTGTTTCACTTGTTTCTTATTTTTGCAACAAAACCCAGCAGCATTCATTATGGGTTATTTATTTATTTATCTTATTTTTGTGTCTGAAATGTAATGTGCTGCTTTCTGCTTTGCTGACACACAAAAATATTTTTCTGTAACATTTCATCTTTGCTGGAAAACTAATGTTTGAAATTTAAAATGTTTTATACTGACTGGATAATGTAGATGCTATCAAATGTAAATCTATAACAAGCTTTGTAATAAAAAAAAAAGGATTCCTAAGACTTGCACAGTACTGTGTACATATAAATATAGTCAGGTCCATTAATATTTCATCATTGACCAAAATATTGTTCCTACAATATATTAGAGCTAATATAAATATGAGCTCAAAGTGCTTTAATTTTAGGGTATTTTGTATATGTGGTCTCCTCCTTCTGATGCTACCAAAAGTAATTGGAGAACTGGCTGCTAGCTGTTCCATAGCCATGTGTGTTATCCATTTACATATATATGGTATTTATTTCTTTGTTTGCTTACAGTGGTTATTCTTGGTTGACTGATCTATTTGGACGTTCCAAGGGTGCTGATATTTTAGTAGAGCAGCACTAGGACGTATCACTCTGTGTATCGCTCCGCTCGTCTATATCTAGTGCTATATAAAATTCCAAATCTAGAAATAGTTCGTTGCACTAAAACCATTACTACACTTACGATGGGCTGTCAGTCAGTCTGTGTGTTACCATGGAAACATGCAACGCTTTATCCAGCTTTGGGAACTAGTTTCCCTGACAGAACAAAAAATAAATAAATAAGTAAATAAACAAAATATCTGGTCATATTGTGTGTGAAATGTCAGTTACTTTATATTAATTTATTTTTTATTTTAAAGAAGTGTTATATAAAAGTAATATCACATTCATTCACTGCTGTACTGAATATGTTGCACGGCTGGGATTATTCCTCAGGCCCTGCTCAAGTTTGTGTGATATTCTTTAAATACATCTAAATGGGTTGAATGATTTTAATTCGGAGGTTTATTTCATGAATGAAAAGTTACAATAAATAGTCAAATACTGTTGAACACATTTCAATGATCAGCTTAATATGTGAATAGATGGATTAGGTTGGATTAGTTTCATAATATATGGAGTGGCTCCATGGCTCTATGAATCAATTTTAATAATACTTGAGTACACAGGTTTGCTAAGAGGGTACAAATAAAATGATCCACTGTTCTAAACCGTCTACATTAAACTCGTGGGATGAGGGTAAGACAAACAAAGCATTTAAATCCTGCATGTGAAGTTCATCTGTCCCACAAGCTATTCATCATTTAGGCCTAACCGGAGGGGCAGGAGGAACACACCCAGCTTCCCAGGTATACACTATCCGAATCTGTTCATGTTTAATCTGTCCCACGAAACAAAGTGTGATCTTTATATTGAGTAGCACAGAAATCTCTCGTGTGAGTCACTATAATGAATGAAAGGCGATTATTGGCTATTCTTCGAGAGATGTGTTAGTATTTACATTTACATTTGGTCACTTGGCAGACGCTTTTATCCAAAGCGACTTACAAATAAGCAAAGCGATATATCAAGCAGAGAACAATACAAGTAGTCCTACTATACAAGATCCACATAATAAAGATCCATAATAATGTGGCTAAAATGGATTGAGCTGTATTTTACTTGATCACACGGAGTTCAGTGTATTTGCATTGATAAGATGCAAATGAAACAGATACACAAAGGGGTGATGTGATGTACTCGCACATGAAGTGGGCATACCTTTGCATACCAGCACATCCTGAAATATGTTATTCCCCTTTCACATTAGCAATACACCAGTGACCACAACTGTTTATTTTTAATCAGTGACACAGCAGGTTACGTTGTTGTCTCACAGCTCCCGGGTCCCTGGTTCGATCCTGAGCTCGGGTTTCTATCAGTTTGGAGTTTCTGTGCATGTTCTCCGTACATCAACGTGGCTTGTCTCCGGTTTCTTAGCCCCTCCCAGAAACATTCCACTAGGTGAATTGGCTAAATTGACCCAAGGTGTTATTAAGTGTGGGTGTGTTTGTGTGTGTGCACAGTGCCCTGCAATTTACTGGTGTACCATCCAGGGTGTATTTCCGCCTCGTGCCCAGTGTTTCCATGATAGACTCTGGACCCACATTGACTGTGACCCAGAATAAAACTGATACTGAAAGTGAATAATTCATTTTTAACCATATATAGTTACATGTAATGTTGAGGAAGTAAGTGAGACACGTTAGTTCCCGTTCTCACTTACTCCTCTGTCCTGAAAGCTTCAAGTTAAATCTTTACCTCTGACTGCTACAAAGCACTGACACTGGAGACTCCTTCCATACATGTTAATGAAATAAATCCCTGCTTTACGTATGAAGAATTACACACGTTTGTAAGGTTTATGTCGCGCTGAACACGTACCTGTGAATGAGCCGTTACTATAGAAACAATAACGTATTAGAGCGAGCGCATTAATGAGAAACCTGTGATGTGCAGCTGCCCTACGGTCAGAGCTGCTTTTCTGAAAGTAATCAACACCTTCTGACCAATCAGAACAGCGCACTGATTAAAAAAAGGTAAATAAGACCTTTCTCTGTATCCTTGCTCAGGATGCTGGTGCAGGGAGATGCTGCTCGGACTCTGATTGGATCGTTCCTGCTCCTGCTCGCCCCTCATTGGTTACTACTCCTGAGTACGTTACGTCATTGTCCACGTAGTGCCCTGTTTTTACTAGAACCAAAACATCGTGTGTGATAAAGGGCTAAGATCATTCTACACCTGCGCTCGCGCATCTGAAACTCTTCAAGGAAATATTTTTATTTTTATGATTTTTTTTTTGTAAGTTTTATGTGAATTGATTTTCCACTCCGATGAATTAACGGCGAGGTAAGTGCTTCCGTGCGCCAGGCTGGTGAGGGCATTGTGTGATGGGATGATGGAAAGGAAGGGATTCTGTTGACATTTTTTTCCACATTAGGCGCCATTTTCAGACCCTGCGTCGGGCAGCTGCTGATGAATGAGGTTCTGAATGACACGTTATCCGCGTCGCAGCAGCGAGCCCGGGGCTTTGGCTGCGTGTTTATATGTCCGGGTTTGCTTTGTTGTGGTTAATGCTTTATAGTGTTGCTCATTAAACGGAGATGATAATAGACAAGACATGGGCAAAGGGGCTTTAAAAACCCAGAGCGCGCGCGCGCACGCACACACACACACACGCCCCGCATCTCTCTTTCTCTCCCCGCATCTCTCTTTCTCTCCCCGCATCTCTCTTTCTCTCCCCGCATCTCTCTTTCTCTCCCCGCATCTCTCTTTCTCTCCCCGCATCTCTCTTTCTCCCCGCATCTCTCTCTCCCCACATCTCTCTCTCCCCACATCTCTCTCTCTCCCCACATCTCTCTCTCTCCACATCTCTCTCTCTCCCCATCTCTCTCTCTCTTCCCGCATTTCTCTCTCACACCGCATCTCTCTTTCACACACCGCATCTCTCTCTCCCCGCATCTGACACTCACACACTGCATCTCTCTCTCCCCACATCTGACATTCACACACTGCATCTCTCTCTCCCCCCATCTGACACACACACACACACACACACACACACACCGCATCTCTCACACACCGCATCTCTCTCTCCCCCCGCATCTCTCTTTCTCTCTCCCCCCGCATCTCTCTCTCCCCCCGCATCTCTCTCTCTCTCCGCATCTCACGCACACACACCGCATCTCTCTCGCCCCCCGCATCTCTCTCTCTCCCCGCATCTCTCTCTCTCTCTCTCTCACACACACACACACATACACACCACATCTCTGTCCAGTGTTTGTGAGAGGGTGTTCCTGTCTTTACTTTGCTTCTGGTTGCCTTTGTTTCACTGTGAGCTAGAAGTGATGGGAATTCCGGTTCTTGGAGAACTCTGCTCAGCTCACCACTAATAACCGACTCCTTCAACTCCCAAATGGACCATAAGTAAATAAGCAGTTACAGCAGTTACAATATGTAGTTACAGCATTCTCGAAAAGTCACTAGATGACACCACAGCCCAATTTGCATATTCATTGAGATCATTTGCAAATCAAACTAGAAATTAAGGTTTATGATGAAGGAAGATTTTCTGAATATATTTTGAACATAATGAAATAGAGTAAAATGTAGTTTTATCCAAAAAGAAAATAGCAGAATATAAAGTCATCTTCGGTCATGGCACCACAAATGAACTTTTTACACGTTTACAAAATACTATATTTTCTATCAGGAATGCAAACAAAAAGACAAAGCAGTGATGACAAGTAGCGATAGTGATTTAGTCATTAAAGGTGAGTAGTAATGAAGGAAAGGATACACATGGACTAGCTTAGTTTAATAACTTTAAATATCGTCCAAGAAGAGAGTAGGGCAAACAATACTAATGACTGATTGGACATGGGGAACAATGATGATCAGTGATTGAACATGGCGAACAGTGGTGATCAGTGATTGGTTGTTGGGGAACAATGGTTATCAGTGATTGGTTGTTGGGGAACAATGGTTATCAGTGATTGGTTGTTGGGGAACAATGGTTATCAGTGATTGGTTGTTGGGGACCAATGGTTATCAGTGATTGGTTGTTGGGGACCAATGGTTATCAGTGATTGGTTGTTGGGGACCAATGGTTATCAGTGATTGGTTGTTGGGGAACAATGATGATCAGTGATTGAACATGGCGAACAGTGGTGATCAGTGATTGGTTGTTGGGGACCAATGGTTATCAGTGATTAGTTGTTGGTGAACAATGGTTATCAGTGATTGGTTGTTGGGGAACAATGGTTATCAGTGATTGGTTGTTGGGGAACAATGATGATCAGTGATTGAACATGGCGAACAGTGGTGATCAGTGATTGGTTGTTGGGGAACAATGGTTATCAGTGATTGGTTGTTGGGGACCAATGGTTATCAGTGATTGGTTGTTGGGGAACAATGATGATCAGTGATTGAACATGGCGAACAGTGGTGATCAGTGATTGGTTGTTGGGGAACAATGGTTATCAGTGATTGGTTGTTGGGGAACAATGGTTATCACTGTTTGGTTGTTGAGGACCAATGTTTATCAGTGATTGATTGTTGGGGAACAATGGTTATCAGGGATTGGTTGTTGGGGACCAATGGGGGTCAGTGATTGGTTGTTGGGGAACAATGGGTATCAGTGATTGGTTGTTGGGGAACAATGGTTATCAGTGATTGGTTGTTGGGGACCAATGGTTATCAGTGATTGGTTGTTGGGGACCAATGGTTATCAGTGATTGGTTGTTGGGGAACAATGTTTATCAGTGATTGGTTGTTGGGGAACAATGGTTATCAGTGATTGGTTGTTGGGGACCAATGGTTATCAGTGATTGGTTGTTGGGGAACAATGGTTATCAGGGATTGGTTGTTGGGGACCAATGGGGGTCAGTGATTGGTTGTTGGGGAACAATGGAGATCAGTGATTGGTTGTTGGTGAACAATGGTGACCAGTGATTGAACCTGCTCTCTCAACTTGTATTCCATGGTCTGTGGTGTGAGCTAGAGAGTGTGAGCAAGTTCGCAACACTTACTAACATCTGCTTAAAATGTTGCTAGATTTGTCACTAGGCTCTTTTCTGAAATAAAGTTGTTAAAGTGGTCTAAAAAGTCACAAAATCTATCAACAAAGTCTCTTTAAATTGACACCACTGCTCAGTGTTGCAAACTCTTTTCAAAGTAGCTAAAGCACACTCAAAAAGCTGCTAGATGATGTCCTCCACTAATTTGCATATTTGTTGATTCATCATGATCATTTGCATATTCAATTACAAATCAGGGTACATGAAGATCTTTTTCAAATAGAATAGAGTTTTATTTGAATAGAAAAGAGTAGATTATAAATTATATTGTAGATAGAAGTATTGGCACTACAAGCTGACCTTTTATACAAATACAAAACATCATATCTTCCATCAGTGCTGAAGCAGAGGTAGTGAGAAATTGTGAAATAGACAGAAGGGATGGTTATAAATGGAATAGCTCACTTTTATTGATGTAAAGTTCACCAAGAATAGAGGTTAGAACAGGGAGGGTGGGTCAAACAGTAGTGATCAGTGATTGGTTAACAGGAACATGGACACGTACATGCGTAACTCACTCAGGCTTTACACACTGACACTCTTTACCTGTATAAGACTCACGCGTCACTGCTTGAGGGGTGTCAGTCTAAAACGCAGGATGTGAATAAACTTGTCAATCATTTTTGTAAAGTATCATAGACTTAAAATAGTCCTTATTTATTTTTTGTTTATTTACAGCAGCGTCCAATGACATTTTGCTCAAATGTGCTGTTAAAAAAAAACCACACCACCCATCTATGAATACAGAGAGGAAATGCTCACTTAGCTGCAACACACAGGTAAGAGGAAAAAGAGGGCTGTGGCACTTAGTAATTTTTTGTCCTTGTTGTCCAGATGGAACTGTAGGAGGTGCGATGCGAATGGACACAATCGCGTACGGACAATGGTAAGATGTCTTTTGTGCGATTGGTCACTGCTGCGTGGCTGCTGCTTGTACTCCGCATGGAGTTGCTTCTCAAATTTTTTTCGCCACATAGTGTCTGGAAAGTTCTTGCTGCTTGCTATACCACAACCCCTTACACATTTTTTTGCTGCTTCCCGTTGGAAATTAACAAGGGCGCCGCAAGGGTTTCTGGGGCCCCTGGCTAATTTGTTCTCCGGGCCCCAAGCCCCTACCCACCCAATTCATCCACCCATCCATCCATCTTCTACCGCTTACTCCCTCTTCAGGGTCACGGAGGAACCTGGAGCCTGTACAAATAATGTACAAATAACTATATTTACAGTACAAGTCAGTAACACAATTGTACTCTCTCTCTCATACACAGACACTGTAGAAACTCTGTCTGGAGGTCTTTATAAGCTGTCGATTTATAATTTATTTTCCCCAAGTTCTTTTTCTTCATCTTCATCATCATCTTCGTTGAGTGAATAATAAGTTTCACACACCAGCAGCTCCAGAAATAAATGGGGAAATGAACTAAAACGGTGACATGATCATTGAATCACTGAGTTAAACTTGGGAATCAAATCGGGTTTATTCGTGAATGAATCACTCAGACTGGTTTTGTCGATGGGATTCTCCACTTCACTGAAATGAACCGACTCAAACAAACGATTCACTCACGAATCGGATATCTTCACAACACTTCATAAACTCACTCGGGACAATCAAAGCAGATTTATAAGATTACATTCAATTTTGATTGATTCCTCACAGAAAGGTGCTGCATGGCTTCGGAAAGCCTGAATATATACAACACTGGACTAGTTTTATTTTGGCTTGGTACGTTTCCGTACTTTTTGAAGCTCTGTGCTCCATTACTATTGCTCACTTACATGGAAAAACATACATTCTTGGAAATATTGTCTTCCAACTTCCAAGGATAAACATCGGGGTGAGTAACTGATAGAATTTCTATTTGATGTTAATTTTAACAGATTCATACGGGCTTGCTTCTGAATCATAGCACAAACAGTGAACATAAACCACCTTATTTTTTTAAACTGGGTGACTAGCTATCTTCCCTGTCTTGCTGTCTCCTCTTTTTCATGTTTTTCTTTACTCTTTTAGTATCCAGATTTTGTCTGCACCATCTCTTGCCATCTACCTGATGCATGTAACTATTCACAACTGTGAAGTGCAGCATTTCTGAATAATCCACGAATGTCTTAAGGGGTACACACATGCACTTGGCACAGTCTGAGGGCATTCATTATAGCCTGCTTCTTAATAGATTATTGTGCAAAGATTTTTTATTTGGCCATTTAAATACCAAAATCATACAGGAAAATATGTGGTTCTGCTGGGCCCCCTGTCTGACCAGGGCCCTTAGAATCTAACCTTAACTTGCTTTTCTCCCATAGTCAGCTTGTTGGTCTTCATGTTGGTTTATCCTTTTTAACAACAAATGCAGTCTTCAAAGGTGAAGCCTCTTTGCCCTCTACCGCATACATACAGACCTCACAGATTGGCTAGTGTTGAATGGCTACAAATGTCAGTTGATGAACAGTAACTCCCATCTGTACATAGTTTATTATTATGTGTAAAAAGAATATGGAAATGGACCACACTACAGGCTGGTAATGTGCTCATGTTAATGTTGTAATCGTATAATGTGAACTGGTTGCTTCAACCACGACATTTTGGCATTGTGCTATCCTGTCCACTGTTACGTGCAAGAGTGTTTGTGGTAAAATAAAAAAAGATTTTGTCTGTGTGCCTTAACTACAAGGGTTTGCTAAACCACTACATTAGCTACTTACAGGGATGTTTAAACACTACACTAGCTGCCACAAAACGGTCCACACATTGGAATCAACCAGGCCTAGATACATAGCTTTACACTGCCATGACAGCATGGCTATTTTGTCAGAACAGTGCTGTTTAGATTCTCATTATCTCACTATAATGGTCTTGTGTGCGTCTCGTCTGTTCTCAGTGGTTACCATGACGACAGATAAAGCAAATAATGGACAGAAGAAGCAGGTCTGTGAGCAGCAACAGGAAGATGGAGAGGCTGGAGTGCAAGAGCCTGACCCCAGTGAGCCCCATCAGGATGGACCCTCCGGCTCACCTCCGACTCCTGGAGGCTCAGAGGAGGGACAGCAGCCGAAACTACGCCAGCACACCCCAGGTGGCCGCGGCCTCTCGCGCCTGTTCTCCTCTTTCCTGAAGCGCCGCTCACAGTGCTCAGATGACGAGGGGGCAAAGGTAGAAAGAGGCCAAGAGAAAGAAAGCCACTTTGATACCAAAGCTCCCATCGCAGACCCTGAACCCGAGCTACGCAATGAAGGAGATGCAGCACTTGACCTGCACTCCATTAGCAGTTCTGAGAACCAGGTGAGGGAGAGAAAGAAGGGGGGTCAATATATGTGAGATCACTGGAGGCCTCCTGACTGACAATTTCAGAGTGTGTTTCAGACTTGTGCCGGCGTTAGTTTCTGAGATATAGAGGCTTTAAAAAGGGGGCGTGTGTCAAATTTTACTGCAAAAACGAGTGTTACACAAAAGTTACAAAGTTCCGTATGTCATTACTTTTGAACCTTTCATTCAAGACCCATGGAATTTTTAGGGATTCATTTCTAGTTTAAGATGTCTTAAAACAGAAGGTCCACAGCTGGATATATACAAGTTTATGACCTGCTGAAAACTGTAAAAAAAAAAAAGTATATATTTTTATATGCAGTACACACACACACACACATTTTATATTATATATATATATATATATATATATACACACACACACACATATATATATATATATATATATATATATATATATATATATATATATATATATATATATATATAAAATACATGTTTTTATATATATATATATATATTTTATATATATATTATATATATATGTGTGTGTATATATATATATATGTGTATATCTCTATATCATGTTATAGGTTTTTTTTGTGACTAGGTGTATGTCTGAAGGAACTCAAACTTTCTGATTTATGAGGTGGTACAAATAAAAAAAAAATATTCCACACCTATATTTCAAATGCATATTGGCAAAGTATAACATGATCTACCATAAAAGAATTGTACGACTTGAAAGATCATGAATTATTTAGCAAATACAAAAAATGCGAAGTTGGTACCTTGAACCAAACTATATTAATTCATGTAAGGGTTTTTAATTTAATGGGGAAAATCTGTACATACACTCACTGTCCACTTCATTAGGAACACCTGTATATCCTTGCATTTATCTAATCATGTGTCAGCAACACAATGCATAATATAATGCCAATTCAGATCACGAGCATCTGCTGTTGTAGCCTATCAACCTCAAAGTTTGACGTGTTGTGCGTTCTGAGATGCTTTTCTGCTCACCCCGGTTCTAAAGAGTGATTATATGAGTTACTTTATCCTTCCTGTCAGCTCAGACCAGGTTCTGATCTCTCTCATCAGCAAGGTGTTCCAGCCTGCAGACCCTCTGCTCACAGGAGGTTTTTTTGTTTTTTTTACCATTTTACAGTATGTAAACTTATGTTTGATGTGAACATTAACTGAAGCTCTTGACCTGTATCTGCATGATTTTATACACTCTGCTGCTGCCACGTGATTGGCTGATTAGGTAACTGCATGAGTGTACAGGTGTTCCTAATATAGTGGATGGCGAGTGTATATACAGTATATATAGACAGAAGTTGTTACATGGCCATCCTCTGACCTAAGGCGCATTGAGTAGCTGTGGGTGGAGCTGAAGAGGTGAGTCCATATGAGTGGATCTAGGACTCAGATTCCGCACTCTGTAGTATCCAATCAAGCAATATAACAGTTACACTGTATCCAAAAGTTTGTGGACAAAGTATTATAATGTTATTAGTAAGTTTATACATGATTTTTATAGTCTAATATAATGTAATATTATATAATACAAATATATACCTTTAGAATACTTGTACTATAATTATAGGTATGATTTCTCTGTTATTTTCTGTGTGAGTTTAAGCTCAATAACTCAATAAGGCATTGTTTCTTTTTTTGTCTTTTTTTTTTCGGTCCAACAGGTCAGAGTGGACCAAAAAGACACCACAGAGGGTGATGAATTGAAGGTGGAGAAACGGGGAAAGAAAGAAAAGAAGCACAAGAAAGAAGAGATGAATAAAAACAGAGACAAGAAAATAGAGAAAGCAAAACATGCAGAGAAAAAAGAAAAGAAAGAGAAGAGCAACAAGGACAAGATAAAGAAAGAAGAAGGAAAGAAAGAGAAGGAGAATGAAATTGAAGAAGAGGAAGATGTAGGGGAGCAGCCCAAGCCTGGGGAAGAGGAGACGGAAGCAGCAGGAGCAGAGAAAGCAGAGGGAGATGGAGAACGAAGGAGAAAGGGGAAGAGTGCTGAGGAAGAAGTAAAGGCCCTTAAAGGTCAGCGCAGACCCAGGATCTTGTACTGCAGAGTCACGCTGCTGGATGATACACTGTTTGAGTGTGAACTGGATGTAAGTTTCGTACAAACACACACAATATGACACAGACACACACATAATATGACGCACACACACATAATAAGATACATACATAAGATGCGCACACACACAATATGAAACAGACACACACACACACACACACACACACACACACACACAATAACACACACACACACACAATAACACACACACAATATGACACAGACACACACATAAGATACATACATAAGATGCACACACACAGATAATAAGAAATGTACACACATAATAAGACACACACACACACATGATAAGGCATAGTGACACATTTGTGTGTTGTTGAGAATTAAGGTGATGTGTGTGCGTGCGTGTGCGCAGAAACACGCTAAAGGCCAGGAGCTGTTTGCGAAAGTATGTGAGCACCTGAACCTGCTGGAAAAGGACTATTACGGCCTCGCTGTGTGGGAGTCTCCAGCCGTTAAGGTGAATTTGGTTCGTTCCTTTATACAGTAACTTCATTAGAATAAAAGATACGGTGAGAGATGATTGGAGTTCCTTCGGTTCCTCTGTTACTTCTCTGCACTTCTGTGAGTGATGATGTGACACTCAGGTGCACTGCAGGTCTCTTCCTCTCTCTAACTCTACCTTTCTCACTCTGCTAGACATGGCTTGACTTCACAAAGGAGATTCGAAGGCAAGTGCGAGGTAAGAGCACTGCTAATCACTTAGATGCTATTTCATTTCAAGCAAGACATTTAAATCATTTTATTATTTATTATATTTAGGAATCAACTACGATTTTACATTCAATGTGAAGTTTTACCCGCCTGATCCAGCCCAGTTATCTGAGGACATCACCAGGTAAATATCTCTCTCTCCCTTTCTCACTCTGTCTCTCTCCCTCTCTTTCTCTCTCATAATCTCTTTCTCACTCTCTCTCTCTCTCTCTCTCTCTCACTCTCTCCCTCTCTTTCTCTCTCAGAATCTCTTTCTCTCTCTCACTCTCTATTTTTCTCCCTCTTTCTCTCTCCCTCTTTCTCACTGTCATTCTCCCACTCTTTCTCAGGTTTCCGGTGAATAATGTGTATTTACTATTAGCCTTGCTCATTGTAGAGTAGCATTAGTTTGCATGCTGCAATATTTCTCTTTTTACATTGATTATTGGGTTGTTAATTTTTTTTGAGGTAGTGAAATTTTATTTTCACTCTCTCTCTCTTCCTTTCTTTCTTTCCCAGAATCTCTTTCTCTCTCTTTCTTACTCTCTCTCTTTCTCCCTCTCACTCTCTCTTTATCCCTCTCTCAGAATCTATCCCTTTTTCTCACTCTTTCTTGATCTCTCTCTCTTTCGGATCTCTCTCGCACTCACTCTCTGTCACTCTGTCTCTCTTTCTCTCTCTCTCTCTCTCTCAGAATCTCTCTCTTTCTCACTCTCTCAGTCTCTTAGATTCTCTCAGAACTGTGTTGTTTCTGTTCTTCTATGTGTTTACTATTCGAACGTTGTACATTTCTATTTTATACGGCACAGATTAGCCTTCAGTTGTTTCACTTACAATAGCCTTTATATCATTGCTCTGGGCTACAGGTACTATGTGTGTCTCCAGCTGCGCAAAGACATCATGAGTGGCCGTTTGCCCTGCTCTTTTGTCACTCTAACCCTGCTGGGCTCTTACGCACTGCAGTCTGAACTGGGCGAGTATGACCCTGAGGTCCACGGCACAGACTACGCCAAAGCGTTCAGACTCATCCCAAGCCAGACAAAGGAACTAGAGGACAAAGTCATGGAGCTCCATCGCACATACAGGTTTCCTTTTGCTTTTCATTCGATAGCGGTCTCTCTCTCTAAAATGACACTAGAATAAAATATGCCATTGCATAAATCAATGAAAAGGGTTGTTTTTAGGGATGCGCTAATACCATTTTTCAAAATGAACACATCATCTCCATAGAGATTGCGGTGTACTTTGCTTTGATCATTAACTGAGAAATACATCCAGGATGATTGTTTTTACTGATATCTAGTATAATATCTAATGTTGTCTAACATCTAGTAAGGTAAACTCCAAAATCAAGGAAACACTACAATATTTGTAGGAGTTTGCAATTTTTCAAAATTACCCTGGATTTTCTGCAGATTTGGGCCGAGACGTGTCATGTGACGTCATCATGATGCGCGATCATCCAAAACCCTCTTTGATTCATGTGCATCGAACATGAGCACAGCTAAAAGCTCTCATTTACCAACAAACATGACTGCGAAAAACTATTTCATGTGATTGCAATTTCACCAAATTCAAGTATTTTTCAAAATACTTTGCAACTTGCATCGCAATTCAAAAAACAAAACGCAGCAAAATCGAGCATTTTTGACTGCAGCAATCACCAAGAAAATCCGCAAAATCCTGTATGGACTGATAATACCATCATAATCCATGCTGTTCCCACTCTCATGTATTGATATGACATGTTGCGCTTTTTTATTTGTTTATAGTTACATTTAATCTTGTGGAACGTCTGCACAACAACTTCGCTCCTGTTATCATTTACTGTATGTTATAAACAGTCATTCCCTCACCTGTCTATTTTTCTGTTTTTCTTCTGTCTTGCAATTAATGCGACAAAAATAAATAAATAAATGCAGGTTAGTTTAGATCAGTGTTTCTCAAATCCAGTCCTCAAGAACCCAGAATGTTTTAGATGTCTCCCTATTTAACACACCTGGTTCAACTCATCAGCTTGTTAGTGTGTTAAATAGGGAGACATCTAAAACATTCTGGGAGGGGGGCTTGAGGACTGGATTTGAAAAAAAAAAAAACTGGTTTAGATTAAGGCACGCCTGAATTCTGAATTAAACAACGATGTGGTATAAACCTGCACAACACACACACTGTAGATTATTTATATATATATATATATATATATATATATATATATATATATATATATATATATATATATATATATATATAATACATACATACATACATACAGGTGCTGGTCATATATTTAGAATATCATCAAAAAGTTTATTTCAGTAATTCCATTCAAAAAGTGAAACTAGTATAATGTATACATTCATTACACACAGACTGATATTTCATGTGTTCATTCCTTTTAATTTTGATGATTATAACTGGCAAATAATGAAAACCCCAAAATCAGTATCTCAGGAAATTAGAATATTGTGAACAGGTTCAATATTGAAGACACCTGGTGCCACACTCTAATCAGCTAATTAACTCAAAACACCTTCAAAGGCCTTTAAATGGTCTCTCAGTCTAGTTCTTAGGCTACACAATCATGGGGAAGACTGCTGACTTGACAGCTGTCCCAAGATGACCATTGACACCTTGCACTAAGGAGAGCAAGACACAAAAGGTCATTGATAAAGCACTGGCTGTTCACAGAGCCCTGTGTCCAAGCACATTAATAGAGAGGCGAAGGAAGGAGAAGATGTGGTCAGAAAAAAAGTGTACACAGCAATAGGGATAACCGCACCCTGGGAGAAAAAAGGATTGTGAAACAAAACCCATTCAGAAATGTGGGTGGTATTCACAAAGAGTGACTGCAGCTGGAGTCAGTGCTTTTCAAGAATCACCACGCACAGACGTATGCAAGACATGGGTTTAGCTGTCGCATTCCTTGTGTCAAGCCACTCTTGAACAAGACACCGTGTCAGAAGACAAAAAGGAGTAAATAAACGCAGTATCTGTACTGATATCAATGCATCCCTAATTATTTTAAAGAAATACATATTCCTTCTGTTGTTCTTTTACAGTCTCCTAATGCTGAATGACTATGTTCAGATAACTGTACCATGGACATTTATTCATGTGTATTTAGTAATTATGTCCCTGGCTCAACTCTAGATCCATGAGTCCTGCTCAAGCTGATATGATGTTCCTGGAGAACGCTAAAAAGCTTTCGATGTACGGCGTAGATCTGCACCAGGCTAAGGTACTGTCAGAGAATTTCTTGTGTTCTCTAAATAAACTTTCAGATCAAAAGGAGAGAAGTTTGTTCCTCCTCAGTTCAGGAATACCGCACGAGTTCCTCATAGGATACAAAATAATGAATATTCATGATAGTATAGAAAAGGGCATTTTTGAGTTTCTACCTCATTGCCAGGAGTATAAGGAGCACAATTGGCCATGCCCTCTAGGTGGGAGGAGCATACTCTCTGTTCTGTGTCAGTCACATGAACGGTTTGAATGCGGAAGATGCGGTTGACTGGCTTCACGTGTCTCGGATTAAGCACGTGACTGCATTCGCCCTCTCTGGGCGGTTGCTGTCGTATGATACAGGAGAGCCAGCTGGAGGATGGGAATTGGCAGATGGTCAAATTGGGGAGGAAATGAGGTTAAAAAAGAATCACTGGCTATAGCCTGGATTGACCTCTGAATTAGAATGTCATTAAAGATAATTCCCACAGAAAAAAGCCAGTATGTATAGAAGAAACAACATCTATGTAACATTAATGTTTGTGTGGAACAGATAGTAAAGAAAGAGCTGGTCAAACAGCTTTACACTGCTATGTCTCTTCTCGTCACTTAAACCAGTTTGCATCAAGTCTTCAATTTTAGAGTGCCAGATGTGCAGTTTGTTAAGTTTGGGTTAAAAGGCGACAAAAATGTTCTTGTAAGCTGTTTCTTCATGTCATAGCTTTGGTAGAACAGTTTGTGATTACAGTCGAAGCCAAGGGCACCTGATTTTGCATCACAGTCGAGGAGAAAAGTTGTATTTTAACCAATTTTATATATTTTAGTCAACAAATCTAATAAAAATCAACTAAAACAAAATTTAGGCAGAGTAATTCATTTTTAATCAATTAATGTAGTTATGAATTACAGATTTGGTTTGAATTTATTTTGAAAAACTGCACACATGCGGTTTAGTAGCCGCAGAAACTGCTTTTCACAGCAGACTGTTTAATGACCTGGAGTAGACCAGTCGTCATCATCATCTTGAGGAACACACTCCCATCTCTTAATAATTATTCCACGAGCCTGAATCAATTCCCAGAGCAAAGATCCAGGCATCTTGGCCAAGTAGGTGCATGTGCTCCACTTCTCCATCGCTCAGGTGCCTATTGTTGGATCTACAGGAAATACCGCTCCTCCAAAGCTGGTGATGGACTCCTCTCAACCTCTCATCTCTTCAAATTGATTGTGTGTGGCTTTCTGTCGCACTCATCTCTCAGTCCATCATAGAGTATGGTTTCCATTCTAAGCTCTCTCCACATCAATGTGGACAATGTACTAGATTCCTCTTAGATATTTGTTTCAATGCTTGACATTTTCTCATTCATATATTTGTACCACAAATCCATCAGAGTGTCATCTGATCACACGCTTCAATAGTAGAGATTAGACGTGAGGAAAATCTTACCTTTAGTCCAAAGCAGTTAACTGGGTCAATCTCACACAATTTGCTTACATTTAAATAGAGACCTAGAAATAGTCTTTAATATTAAAGATATTGAACATTTTTACTTTCTTTTTCTTTGAAATATTTCAAGAAACCTTAAAACCTGTTTATTTAAAATTTTAAATGAAAAAAAATAAATTGGTCTCAGATTTTTGGATCCATCTGTATATTTATATGAAGCTGCATGTCTAAAGTGTCTGTAGTATATGAAAGTGTGTGAGTGTGATTGTGCCCTGTGATGGACTGGCACCCTGTCCAGGGTGTATCCTGCCTTGTTCCCGATGCTTACTGGGATTGGCTCCAGGTTCCCCGTGACCCTGAACAGGAGTAAGCGGTAGTAGATGGATGGATGGATGGATGGATGATTGTTTACAAATGTCCATTGTTAAAAGTGGTATACAAATAAAAATGGAATAGAATTCCATTGAAGTTTGCAGATGTACTGTAGTAGTCTTATAAATAACAATGACCTGACTTGCAGCTTTGGTGTGAGAACAGTAACCTGGATCTAAACACACTCAAAAGTGTCGAGCTGTGTATCAACAGAATAAAAGACAGAAGAGATGTATATGTATAAATAATTAAGAAGCAGTGTAAAGTGTAAAGTACATGCAGGAAGTGCTAAGTGTCAAAGGAAGAGAGAAGTGTTTTAGTTTGGATTTTTAAATGGCCAAATTTGGGGTATATAAGATCTTCCCAGTAGCTGGTTCCATTTTACGACCACACTCTGACTGCTTGGTCCTAACCCTAGACCCTGCAGGCTGACTGGTCCATAGTGATCCTAGTGGCCTGTGAGCCTGAGCATCAGAAAGATTTATAGGCATGAAGTGAGTGAACAACATCTAAGTAATTGCATTAATCTGAATGCTGCATACAGAAAGTCAACTTAAGGAGGTTTTAAATATTGATGTGACTTTTGGACTCTGAATATGGTTTACAGTAATATTGTTTATAACTGGAGAGATGTTTATGTCTGTCTCTCAGGATCTGAATGGGGTGGACATCATGCTGGGTGTCTGCTCCGGTGGTCTCCTGGTTTACAAAGACAAGCTGAGGATTAATCGTTTTCCATGGCCAAAAGTGCTGAAAGTCTCCTACAAACGTAGCAGCTTCTTCATCAAGATACGGCCATCTGAGGTACACCAAGCTTGCACAAAAAAGCACACCATTTTTTAAAATGTTGTTGTTGTTGTTGTTATTGTTATTATTATTATTATTATTATTACATATAATTCTGCTACGGTTCCACAATGGTCTGTTCGCTTTTTTATATGTTCTTAATCCTAGCTGGAACATTACGAGAGTGCCATTGGCTTCAAGCTGCCCAATTACAAAGCTTCTAAGAAGCTTTGGAAAGTGTGTGTAGAACACCACACCTTTTTCAGGTGAGACAAACTTTATTACAGTTTTGTAAATTGAATTGTAGACTACATACAGTATACAATAGACAAAGTAATCTGTCAATCAACTGAACAAAATAAACTACTGAAAAGGTACAGAATCTGAATGAGAAAATAGTGAGGTTGGAAATTAAGGACACCACTTGAGTACCTCTACTTTTAGATATATGAATTTTACCTGTATGTAAGTTGGGATTATCAACCTTTGAACTATGATATACATAAAAATTATGGACCTCAATTCCACATGGACATTCTCGCTGTGGTTGCTGGGATGATGGTTTTACGACATGCAGTTTTGTACTCAGGTCTCCTTTAGTGAACAGTGGACTAGTTCAACAAACAGACTTCATGTTAAAACCATAATGAACTTTCTTTTACTTTCACACTATCCGTTGCTACCCAGATGAGTATGGGTTCCCTTCTGAGTCTGGTTCCTCTCAATTTTTCTTCCTCATTTCATCTTAGGGAGTTTTTCCTCAACACCGTCACCACCAGCTTGCTCATTAGGGATAAATTCACACACTTAAAATCTGTATCCTGTGTTTATATGTCTCTGTAAAGCTGCTTTGAGACATTGTATATTGTAAAAAGCACTATACAAATAAAATTTAATTTAATAAAAATGAGAAATATTAATAAATGAAATCAATTATACACAGCACACTAAGACGCACACCAAACAGAGACATGCGTTGACATACTAGTGTACAGTACTGTTATCCACACGATGATAAAATCTAAGACTGTTTAAAATGCATCGGTTTTTAGATAGCTTAGGACATTAACACAGAAGAGCCTAGTGTGGAAAAAAAATTGAATTGTGAAAATTTGACGAATCTAGGGGTGATGGATGTGAGGATCCACTTTAAATATTAACTGCATTTTCTAGGTTGACGTCGACTGAAGCTGCCACCACACCCAGAAAGCTCCTGGCTCTAGGCTCCAAGTTCAGGTACAGTGGGCGTACTCAGGCTCAAACACGGCAGGCTAGCTCCATGATCAACCGCCCTGCACCCCACTTCAAGCGCTTTGCCAGTAAAACGGCCTCTCACAGCCTAGACGGAGGTTTGTTCTCTCTCTCTCTCTCTCTCTCTTCTCTCACTCTCTATCTGCTGTGCTAAGGTGTAGAAAGTACTGTATATTGTGTTGCAGTGTAATAGTTTAATAATTGTTTCACTTTGCTGAATTTGCCCTCCCTCAGATGCTCAGCCTTAGTGTAGTCCAATATTAAAGCTTTGACACAGAGTTCTGTCCTTTCATATTTTTCTCTTTTGTCTTTTGTACTCTGTTGTTCTCTCATGTGCAGGCTCTCTGTTATGTAACCTGTTTTAGCCTTAAACGTCATTTTTTAAAATAAAAAATAATAATAATAATTTTTGCACAGATCTACACATATCTACACAAATGATGATCCTTCCTGCTAACCTCTGCTGTGGCCATAGTTGCTTTCTCGCCAGTTTTCTAAGGCTGCAGTTAAATGTGCACTTATATAGCGCTTTTATCAAAAGCGCTTTACACTGTGTCTCATTCACCCATTCACACACACACTCACACACCAATGGTAGCAGAGCTGCCATGCAAGGTGCTAGCTTGCCATCGGGAGCAACTTGGGGTTCAGTGTCTTGCCCAAGGACGCTTCGGCATGTTGCACAATTGACTTCTATTTAATTCTTTTTAAGAACTGCGGCCATTTAAGAATTTGTGTGCATATATTAAAACAATTAAGTGTTTTTATTATTCACAAGTGGAGTTTAGACAATGTCTGGTGTAACTGGAGTAGTGCTATGGAGTCTGAACAAGTGTAGTGATTTATTCTGGGTTTGTCTTTGATGTTAGCTAATAATTAGACAGGAAAGGTAAATAAAACATTTTTATGACAAAATGTCTCCAGCCCTGTAACTAGTCTCTGGTCCGATGAGCTGCCTTAAGTTAGATAATTTAAATAAGTGCATGTGATTGGATAAGCTGCAACTGAAGTGTGTGCAATTGAGTATGTCTTCAGAAATATAAGCCTTATTGGGGGTTTCAGATAGCATACGGTTATAGCATATTTTGTGATAAGCCATTTACGAAGAAAAAAAGAATGGTTTAACACGTCTTATGGTTTTTCTCTGTCCCTCCACCTAATTTTCTCCATTCAGCCATGGTGCCAACTTTAAATAAGACCGCGCGTCCTGTCAGTGCGCCAATCATGTCTCCTGTCTCCATTGGCGATACAGCTCCTTCTCCCACAGTGACATCAGCTGTACAGGTGGAGCACAAAGACTTGGTGACGCCCACAAGTCTACCCTCTCACTCAGGAGAGAACAAGGTTGAGGTAAAGGCAGAGAGCTGTGTGACTGGGAGCTTCAAAATGCAAAGTGTTGCACTTGAGGACACATCTGAGATCAAGGTACATGATGGATGGATACATCCAATTTCAGGTTGATGCACATTCCATGTAATATCAGTTCTAATGAGCAGAAATCCACCACATCTAATTATAATTGTATCGATTGTATAATTGTATAATGCTTATTTTTCAGAATGCATTTATTGTGATTATTTTAATGTTTCTTTTTAGTATGTATTATGTCTGACCATGGCTATCGGATATTACTTATGTTAAGCAGCCCCAGACTCTGAATCCTTGCAATGCACCGTTCATGTCCCACACATTTTTTTGGAGTTTGCCTGTCAGGGGCAGGCATTCAATGTCCTTCCCTCTGGGCTTTCTCTAGAGCCGTGGGTGTTTACAAGATGCATGCAGTTTGCCTTGTCTCTGATGGGCAGAGGCATAAGGAAACTGCCATACTTGGACAATGGGTTCCCCCACCAGGAAACAGACCATCTAGGACACATTTACCCTCCTTGCTCACATTACATTGCTTGAACTCATGAACATCGGAAAGTACCCTCATACTGAAGCATACCATATATTTAATCACCATGAAGATAGATTAGGTTTAGTTGCAGCAACTAAACCTCAAATACTACAGAAAGAAATGCATCCTTGGTTCACTGAGAAGATCGCAGTCTCCAACTCCGTGGAGACATAAGGCTTCAAAAGAAGGCTCACATGGCAAAACCTGTTACAACTGAGGGTGGCCTGGCTGGGCTATAAGTTCTGTCTTATCTGTTTTGAGACACCATGACACAGTTCTTACATGGAAGCTCTGCAAGCTTAAGCTCCAAAGGGTTCTACTTAAGGCCCCCAAAAGGGTCACTGAGATCCTGGACCATACTGCTGATCTAACGAGTGGTTGGGACACCCTGATGATCACACCCTATGTGGACAGACATATAAGCTCGTGGCACTCTTGGCCAGGCTATTTGTGCACGTGGATTCAGCCCCTTGGAACAGTGGGCAGGCTGTGTCATAACATTCCAGGAAATTATCCTGATCACTAGAGCCCTGGCACAAGGGTGTCGTTTGCTGGATGTTCATAGGCTCAAAGCAGCATTTCTAAATGGATCTTGCAGCTAGTTATTCATCTGTCACAGCAGTATTTCAGTGTCTAAGTACAGATTGGCCCAATGGGGGACAGATTGGTACAAATGGGCTGGGAGCTCAGTCCTTTCATGACGTGTCATTGCACAAGGAATATTTCATCCTCATGGCCAATACTCCGAGACATCCCATTCCAGGATGTCTCTGCTGCAGCTACGTGAGTGTCCACCACCTCTGCTAGTTAGTAGGGGTATAACAGAATGCTAGTAATGATTATAACTGTGTCTGTTAACACCAGATAACTGCCAGGGTTCCCTGTTGTTTGAAACCATCCTTGACAAAGTAGGCACAAGTAGGTTCAACTAAATTAATAGATGGTACATTGAGCACTTGTAAGAAGGCATACATCACTGACATAAGAGAGTCTTCAGGATAGAGGAGTTTAATGTCAAGAGAGAGGCTGGTGAGGGAAATAACTTGTTTCAGAGACGTTCCACAAGTTAACTATAAATGAATAAAAAGTATGATGTTCATTTTATTTAAAAAAAAATTAAAAAACAATATGTGGTGTAAGAGGAATAAAACCCTGCAGTTTTAGGAAAATAATCCACATCAGGGTTGTAACAGTAACTCCAGTGTACATCGGGCTGCATCACACCACTCGATTGTAGATTATTTTCCTTTAACAGCACGAACCCAAGTGTTTTATTCCTTAGTTAAATGTAGTGAAGGTAAGTTTGAAGTGCTACACTGAGAAAACACCCTCAGTTATCCATAATAGCAATCAGATTGTACCATTGGCTGTGAAAGGACAAGTGTGTGCCCTGGTATGCTTGGCTAGGCTGTGTGCAAGAGTGTGTGTGTGTTGTGTGTGTGTGTGTGTGTGTGTGTGCGTGTATGTGTAAAGAGAGAGAGGGAGAGACATACCAGGGTGGGTAATTATGTGCCCCTGCAGATGGTAGTCCGGCGTGAGTGGCGGCACCGTGATGCCCTGGCAGTGACGACCACTGACGGGGAGAAAACGAGTCAGGTGTGTGCTTCAGTTTCAGAAGCTACACTGGATGCATAGCAAGAATTGAGGACGTGACCTTTTATTGAGGCCTTATACTGTACGTGCAGCACTGTGCAAAATCTTTTGTAATATTAATTGTCTTAGAAGTTCGCTCTATAACTTTAACATTATTGGGAAATGTCTTCATTTTTAAACATATTTTTCCAACCATGAAAGTTTATGGAAAAACATTTGCACGTCGGTAAAGAAGTAACGTAATACTTAATAGACCAATTTTCAGATTTTTCACATTTTTATAAAAAATAAAAAATAAAAAAAAAGCTTGTCAGGTTTTACGTGGAAAAAAGCGCGAGTGTGACAGTCGAAGTCTCCAGATTCTCAAAGGTCACACCATTCTCAAAATCTTACCAACCAGTTTCCTTATAAACTTGCACAACTTGTACCTGAGCCTACTGATGTGTTTTTAAATACAAATGGTAGTGACTGGTTAGTTTATTACTGGTTACTGCTCTTTCTTTTTGAAGGCATCTTTGCAAATTTACAGCATTACTTTACATGTGACTTAGACTTTTGCACAGTACTGTATGCCATTTGACAAACGTATTTGTTTAACACAGTTTAAATCTTGATTATATGAAGGTCTATAGTATAGAAGTGTTAATGGAGGTGTAATGTATGTGAGGGAATCTAACATGGTTGTCTGTTCCCTCCCATTTGGGGCATTTACAGCCCCCACAAGTGATGGTGCGAATGCGCAAGGTTGGAACTTATCCCCACTTAAGGGTTACAGCATGACAAAGAAGCAATCCTCCTCACCCTTACTGTTGCTATTTGTCTTCTAAATAGAGATTTTTATTTATTTATTACATTATCTGCTCTGGCTGTGTCTGGCTTTGTTCTTGCTTGTATAACTGTGTCTGAACAAGCTCAACACCTCATGGCTGGTTTGTTATGGCTCTATATTGTGGTTAGAATGTAATGAATGGTTAAAGGTGCTGTGAACGATCTCTGCATTCTGCATGTGGTTTATATATATATATATATATATATATATATAAAAAATTGCTTGTATAATTGCCCGTATAAACAAAATGCATGTTTATAACAGTAAGAATTAATTTTTTGTTGTTGTTGTTGTTGTTGCCTGTCTGTTTTTAGATTTGTTCTTAAACCGAGTGGGCATGTACAGGTGGAGCTGGGGACGGGAGGTCTATTTTAAGTTCTTAATTTGATTTGAACTTGCATTAAAATTAGAAGTACTACTTTGTGTAATGGTGCTGACCAGAAGTCATATGAGCACTTCATTTTTGCAGCCTAACAAGAATATTTGGTTCAAACGAACCATCAGTATCGATTTCTAACATGTAAAACTGTTTTGTATTGAAACCTGGCATCAGACAAAAATTGTTGCTGATTCAAGTGTGCTACAGTACCTATCTATGGAGGACAATAAAGGAGAAATAAATTAGTTAAATAAAATGAGATTTGGCCAAAAGTAAGTGCACCCCTGACCATCACACTCATATGTGATTGTTGAACATCCTATTGTAGATTTATTCCACTCTTTGCTGTTATAATAACTTTTCTTCTGGGAAGGCTTTCCACTAGATTTTGGGGCGAGGCTGTGGGGATTTGTGATCATTCAGCTACAAGAGCATTAATGAGGTTGAGGTCAGGTGCTGATGTTGGGATGTTGAGGAGGCTCCTGTTCTAGTTCATCCCAAAGGTGTTCAGTGGGCTTGAGGTCAGGGCTCTGTGCAGGTCACTCGAGTTCTTCCACCTTCTTCCAACCTTAACACACCATGTCTTCACGGTGCTCGCTTTGTGCACTTTGTGTCATGCTGGAACGGGTTTGGAAATCTTAGTTCCAGTGAAGGGAAATTGTAATGCTATAGCATATAGGCACATTCTATATAATTGTGTGTTAGGGTTACCAACTTTGTGGTAACCATTTGCAGAAGAACAACATATGGGTGTGACACTCAGGTGTCTTCATATTTTTGGTCATATAGTATAGATAGATGGATAGATAGATAGATAGATGGGTAGGCAGGTAGGTCGGTTGGTCTTATACGACTATGACAATCCCTCTGACCAGTTGTTGAATATAGCACAAGTAAATATATTCATTTAAAACATTTTTTTTGTGCTAAAGTGTAACTCCTGCACTCTTGACTAGGCATGAGTTGATGAATAAGAGCCATTGAGCAATGAGTTTCAAGAATAAATAAGTAAGGCAATTCAGCAATAAGCAGTAGAATCCCTTCACCTCTAGCTTTCACACTGAATATTTTCCGTGCAGAATTATGCTCCATCTACACGTTAACTACTACACAGTCTAGTGTTCCCTGCTGCCTCTGCACCTTTACACCTTTTCACTCTGCTCTCCTGCACCTTTTTATTTCATTTGATACCATGACCTTATTTCTCATACACATTTCATACTGAATGCTCCTACAGGTTGGCAAGCTGCGAACCGTTTTGCTTTTCTTTCTATTTTTGTTCTTTGCAGAAAAGAGCTAAGAAAATCGAGGGTGAAACGCTCTATACCAGACATAGCAATTTAATGTTGGAGGTTTGTATCTGGAGATTGTCCTTTTTCGCTCTTTACCTGCTCTCTATCTATCTATCGCATGTCTTATTGCATGGATATTTCTGTCTTGTTTCTGTGTTTCTTTGCACTCTACTCACTTCTTTTCACTGTGTCTGTTTTTCCTCCCATTTTCTGTAGCTTGGCCCAAAACACTTTGCATGCACAATTTCTCTCAATAATACTAAAGCAAGTATCAATTTCCTTCCTGACATTTTCTGTTACATTTAAATCTTGAATATAAATTGCTTAAATATCTATTTGGGAATTTTGTCTGTCTTATTTAATAAATGTCTGAAAATTATTTTATTTTTTGGCTGAATATCTGATCCGGATATAACAGGATATAGCAGTGACTATATACTGAACATAGAACATCAAAATGTACATGGCTGCTTCTCATTTAGTGTACATTTAGGGGGCCAAGCACCGAAGGTGCCTAGGCATTCTATTGTTATTCTACTTCTTTCTTTATCTTCATCTTCTTCTTCTTCTGGCTAACGTGTCTATGGCTGCCCATAGAACTGTTTGGTAAAATGTTGTGAAATTTGGAGGGTCTAAGGAACATTCTGACCAAATTTGGGCGATGTGCTGCCAATGCTCTAGCGCCACCATTCGGTTAAATTTATGCTGAATTTGGAAGTACATTTATGGTCATAACTTTTGAGCCATGTGTTTGAAAATTTAAAAGCCAGGCATCACTGGCTTCCCTGGGTTGAGATGAGTTCAATGTACTCTGACATCAATATCCACCTAATTAGATTTTCCAACCTCTTGTATTTTTCAAAAACTTTTTTTCCCACTACTTCTCCTACAAATTTTGTCCAATTATCAAAAAAAAATTTCACACATCATCTTCAGAGTAAGCCTCACAAAAGTTATCAAATGAATTCTGAAATCTCCAAACAATTTTCCCATAATGGGCCAATGAATCTGACAGCAAAGCGGCCAAACAGGAAGTGTGCTGACACAAATCTTGGTAGGCGCCTTCAGGACCTGAGTCTACGCAAACAAATTACGTGCCAGTGCCACCTACAGGTCAAAAGTTACAATAACATGCTCCAAATGCTTATATCTAACTGACATTTTTGCTATTCCTCCTCCAAATTTTGTCAATCTTTACCAAATTTGGCTCACATCATCTCGAGACCTGTCTAAACTAAAATTATCAAAGGAACTCGGATATTCAAAACCATTCTCCCATAATGGACTTTCAAATGTGTGAAACTAGAAATCATTCTTGAATCTCTTTGCCTATAGTTATGGCTCTGCTTTCCAGTGATTGCTTAGGCAACAATTGTAGCGCATCTATGACTGTGCAGCTCACCAAGTCTGGGTGCTTGGTCCCCAAAAATGCTGCTTGCAGCTTTAAGATCTTTGATATACAGATTGACAGACAGATTTGATTCCATTTCCATTCTTGTAATCAACTGTCTTACCTTCATCAAAAAGTGGAAATAGAAGAAACTGCCAATGCTGAACCCTGTGATCATGCTCTCATCTCTGAGTTAATATTAAGATATCCACTCATTTATGACATCATTAACATGTGATTAGCTTTAATCAGTATTGTATGTCTGAGTATTCATGGAAGTCACTTAGTATCCTCTATCACACTACCTGGACTGACCTGTTGTTTAAATAAATAAATCACACCTGTAATCTCTTATGTGAGCAGTTTCCATTTTAAACAGATAGTCTCTTAGTTGTGGATGTGTATCTTAACAATTTTTGGACTCCAAGGTGTGTGTGCATGAGGATGCCTCGAACATCCATGCTGGGACACTCACATGCGTGTCACGTGCACCTGCATCACAGTATATCATTTCATTGAAGTATCCCAGATGCAAATAAATAAGAAAGTAATAGTTAACACAGATAATCTGGCCTCTGCACTGGAGTTACATAACTTTGTGCCAAAACACACTACATTGAAGCGGCAGTAATAGAAAGTCATTAACCAAACTGATGTAGAGGATCGGATTAAAATGCGGCAAGCAGGCGAGAGCCACAGTGTGGGGTCTCGGTGGTGTTTCACAGTGTTCCTGAGTAATTCCCTAAATGCCCTGTGGACTAATGTGGCACATTTTGTTTTTGTTTTATGTCGCTTTTTCTGTCTGCTTGTGTGATTAGTGTCAAGTGTCAAGATAAAAATTATATTCATAAATATTTCACATATATTAAACCTGGTTTGACCTGGTACTGGGCCTGTGATTAAAAAAATAAACACTTAATGCTAAAAAAAAAAAACAACCAAAAAACGCTCTAATATAGGGAGGGCTGGCAGACTATTTTAAATAATACAGTTTATGCTTTGTGGGCTAATCCATCAATATTTACACTGGGTCAGTAATTCCCAAAATGGGTTATACTGTACATGTGCTTGACTTGTGTGTGTAAGTCACCTGTGTGTAGTTCAGATGTTTTTTTTCAATATCGTCTAGACCACCGCATCTAAACACAAGCCCTTTACGCCTGAAAATAAAAATGAGGGATCGAAAATTTTGACTGTAGATACATTTTGTGCTGGTAAAGATAAAAGTTTAGACACAATTTAAAACACATTGAAATAATAGTGGGCATCTGTGAGCTCATGTATACAGGAGAGGGCAGAGATGCACTTTCCTCCGAGTGTGTTATGCTGTCCTGTGATGCAGCAGTTTGAAAAAGATAATGTTGGCCAGCTTCACGTGTCTTAGAGGAATCACGTGTTAGCCTCCTCCCTCCTCTATTGGTAGCTGTTGTGTGATATAGGAGAGCCGGCTTTGGACCAGAGTGTAGTTTTGGCCTTCCAAGAAAGGTACTGCTCATTTCTGTGCTACACTTCAAAAGTCAGTCCCGCCAGGATTTCACTATCGCAGAAATAACGCAAAATCAAGAAAACGCCACAATATGCGACATTATTGGCACCCATGGTAAAGATTGGTAAAAATTGTTATGGAAAAAAATGAGAATTAGCTTAATTTCACATTAAAAGAATGAGACAACTCTAATCTTTAATTGAATTAAATTTATTAATAGTATTATTATTATTAACAAAACCACACATTTTGGAGTTATGGGCAACCCTAGATTATTACTATGTATATAACTATAATGCTTGATGAGGCATCGAAACATTCCTCATTAAAGAATCTCTCCAGATCTTCCAGAGTCTGAGGTCCTCTCTTGTGGACTCAGCTTTCCGGCTCACCTCACAGGTTTTTAATAGATACATTTCGATCATTATTTGCTCTTTTTTTGTGTGGACTACACTGTTAGCCACCCATCAGCCACTGAACCTCACCTGATCACGTCACGTGACTATCTGCATCTGATTCACATTTGGGGTTAATGATCACTAATATATAAGTCACGTTTTTGCACTGTACACATTGTCTTTCGTTTGTCTTACTTTGCCATTGTGTCTGTTGCTGCGTCCTGTTCTTTGTTCTATGTTTTTGTTTCCTAGTCTGTATGTTTTTACCCTGCATTCTAGATATACTGTTTTGTTTTGATTCATATTTAAACATTATCTGTACTTGCACCCGGCTCCGTAACTGAACAGGTTGCAAATAATTACTCATGTGGCTTTGTTGAAAAATATAATTTTTCAACAATTGTATTAAATTTTCTTAGAATACAATTCAAAAAAAGGTTCAATTTATTTATTATTTTCAGTGTTAAACACAACTACATCTTTAGCAAGGGTTTCTGGAGGAGACTTTATATTTAGTTATCTTTTTTTTAACCTTTTCCTTCCATCTGTTTTTGCTTTCTTTTCTTTTTCCTGCCTTCCAGTCTTTTAAGAGATTTTTTTTTCCTTTTTGTCACTTCCTTCTCTCATAATGGCCTTTCACGTTGACAGGATCTGGATAAGACTCAATCTGGGATTATGCGTCACCACAGCAGTATCAGCGAGCTCAAGCGCAGCTTCATGGCGTCCATCCCAGAGCCGCGGCCCAGCGAGTGGGACAAGCGCCTGTCCACACACTCGCCTTTCCGCACAGCCAGCATCAATGGCCAGATGCTGCCTGATGTGGTGAGTAGTATGTTATTGCTGTTCTGTTCATATATATATATATATATATATTATTTTATTATATAAAACAAAAACAAAAAAAAAAAAAAAAAAAAAAAATATAATAATAAACAAAAAAAAAAAAAAAAAAAAAAAAAAAAAAAAAAAAAAAAAAAAAAAACAAAAAAAAAAAAAAAAAAAAAAAAAAAAAAAAAAAATACATCACAAAATACACATATATACATTACAAAAAAAAACAAAAACAAACAAAAAAATATAAAAAAATAACATAATAATACAAAAAAACAATAAAAAAAATAAATAAAATATATATACTATATATAACATAAAATCTATTTATTATTAAAATTGAAGATCATAGGAAGGACAGATATTGTTGTTCTTGTGTTATTGTGTATAATGTGAACCCCAACACTATGCTGGAAAACTCAGAAAAAACAGGGCTGCTTGATGGTTATAAGAACAAGTAGCAATTGGCAGAACTTTATTCAGCTCCTGACCAGACGCCCTGTGGAACTTTCTGGAAAGCTTTCTATCTTCTGTCTAAGGTGACTAACTGACTGACTGATTATTTCAAAATGACATCAAATGTGTTTCCCAAATCAAGAGACTGTTAAATAGGCAATGCTGGACAAAAATATCCATCTATTAATATTTTTTATAAGATTTACTTCAGTTCTTGGGTTTGTTACATTCCAGGAAAATCATCGAAACATACCTCAGAAAAGTTCACTGGACACGCTGTCAGAATCTTCTATAAATCTGGTGCTTCTGCGAGTCAAAAAAGCAGCATTTCATTAGAATTCCCATACGATTACTCCGAGAATAATCTTTTTCTTTTAACGTTCATTTGAGAATGACAAAAAAAGTACAATGAAGGTACAAGTTTTACAATATTTTTTTCAAATTAATTAAATCATATTTTGTCTAGTTCCCTGCTGAGATATGCACAGCGGGCCATCTGTAGTGAGGGAGTTCCTGTTATTACTCAAATTATTCTGTAGCATTTACTTACGCAGTTTTTGAGTTGCAGTTGGGGTGGAAATTCTGCTGTAACTTGGCAACCCTCTCTACAAGCTCACAAGGGGATATTCATTCATCCATCCATCTATCATTCCTTCAGTCCCTTTGTACACACCTAGTGTGATATTTTGTTTCTGGCAGGGTTTTAATAAAAAAAGAACACTCCACCTGTAGTTCATATCTGTTTTTGTATTGTTTTAGAATGCATTGTCTGTACAATCCAGATATTCCTTTGGATTCAGGTACATCCCAATAGCATGGGATAATTGGCCTTTGCTAAAAACAGCCAACTGCCTTGTTGGTGAAGATGGAACAAAGCCTTTTCAGACTGGACCTCTTAAAGTGCAGCTGAATGAGGTCTTAACACGACACCTATCAACCATTTCGGTCCACACCGTCCGTATCAGAGGCGTGTTAGACTCGATCCCCCACATTGTGCACCCTTGTTTTCCACTCTTGTTTTTTTATTTAAGCGTAAATTAAGCTTAAAGTCATGTAACAGGGCATAGAAGTCTTTCACCTACGCAGTGGGTTCTCACTCTCAAACCTTTTTCAATTCAATTTTATTTGTATAGCGCTTTTTACAATAGTCATTGTCTTAAAGCAGCTTTACAGAAATAAAAAAACAGGTATAAACAGAAACAAACAGGTATAAAACAAATGGAATTTATCCCAACTGAGCAAGCCACTGAGTGGCGACGGTGGCAAGGAAAAACTCCAAGATGTTTTTGAGGAAGAAACCCGACTCACAAGGAAAACCCATCCTCATCTGGGTAACACAGATAATGTGAAAGTAACACAGATAATGTGAAAATGAGACGTATGGCCTTGGGAGCAGCCGTAGTCCCAGCAGAAGATTTGGGCTCATCCAGAGGCAGAAGGGATCTGAATCTCCAATATCTACATAAATTCGTGTGGGGCTCGGCAAAAAGAGAGAGAGAAAAAACAATTATTAGGACTGTGAAGTAGTGAGATAGAATCTAGTCAGGGTAAGCTTGAGTAAACAAATGTTTTAAGCCTAGACTTAAACACTGAGACTGTGTCTGAGTCCCGAACACTAATAGGAAGAATGTTCCATAACTGTGGGGCTTTATAAGCAAAGGCTCTTCCCCCTGTGAAGTCTTCAACTATTCAGGTAGGTAATTTCATATAGCCTGCACCTTTTGATCTGAGTAGGCGTGGCAGATCATATAAAACCAAAAGGTCGCTTAGATATTGTGGTGCAAGACCGTGTAGTGCTTTATAGGTTAATGAAAGTATTTTAAAGTTAATGCGAGATTTCACTGAGAGCCAATGCAGTATTGATAATATTGGTGTGATGTGGTCGTATCTTCTAGTTCTACTTAGGACTCTAGCAGCTGCATTCTGGACTAACTGGAGTTTATTTATATTCCTACTGGAACATCCAGACAGTAAGGCATTACAGTAATCTAATCTAGAGGTGACGAATGCATGAACTAGTATTTCCGCATCATGTAGTGACAATATGTTTCTTATCTTAGAAATATTTCTGAGATGAAAGAAAGCTATCCTAGTAATATTATCTACATGAGCATCAAATGATAGACTGGAATCAATAATCACTGCAAGGTCTTTAACTGCTGTACATGATGAAACAGAAAGACCATCCAGAGTAACCTAACCATGTGATCAGAAAGATTACTTCTAGCTACACGTGGGTCTAATAAAAGTATTTCTGTTTTATCAGAATTAAGTAGGAAGAAGTTAGTTAACATCCAACATCTAATGTCCTTTATACAATCCTCAACTTTACTAAGCTTCTGTCTGTCCTCCGGCTTCGCTGACACATACAGCTGTGTATCATCAGCACAACCGTGGAAGATAATTCCATGTTTACGAATAATTTGTCCTAGGGGTAACATATATAAAGTGAAAAGCATCCAGAGTAGCAGAAGCACAGATTTAATGTTAAGGACAACAGGGTGAATACAGTACATTTGACCATATTCATTTATTTGAGCCATTTAAAGCTTTTATTCCTGAACTTTACACTCACGCATGTCACGTTACGGAGGTAAGGACAGATGCCAGTGCAGAATCTAATTTCAAACGTTTTAATGAGGTACAAACAAAATATAAAACAAGACTTACAAGAACCCAGGACTAGACGAAGGTGATGCAGAAAGATAAACCAAACAACACAAGATAACCAGTGCTGTGCACAACGTGACTATTTATATATAAGTGTTAATGAGCCAGACGTGAATCAGGTGAAAGACACATGTGACATGGTGCAGTGGCTGATGGGAAACATAGTTTTAGTGCTTTTCCCACATTACAAGAGATGCGCAGATATAGATCGAAACACTGTTTTCAGCCTTTAGGCTATACTGTTAAAGACGAACATAAAAAAAAAATCAGTGCAATAAATGTGCGAAAGTATAACTCTGTGTATAATATTACACTCATGTGGACGAGCTGGCATCTCAGCTGAAATCATTCACAGAGCTGCGTTAAAGCTCAATGAGTGATGGAGGATGCAGTGTCTATCAGCAGTGTCTGACCTCAGTAGTGCATGGACACAAGCACATGTTGGACTGGATAGTAACGTGCAACCCACAGCTCCGAAAACACTTTCACACAACAACGCTGGTCAATACAGAATTCACTGCCACAGTGCAGGACTTCTACTTCCACTTTATTTAGCTTTAAAGTACATCAACAAGAAGTGCAGGAGGAATTCTTTTGGAGAGAGATTAAAAACTCACGGCACATCAAGTGATATCAAAGCGATAACGCTCCATAAAAGCGAAAGAAAATTTTGAAAAAAGTCCCTTTTTCAGCATAGTCATATTTTCAGACTAACGATGTATATTCAGCCTGCTTTCTCAGATAGTATAATATATATTCATAATTACATACGTTACTACTCAAAAGTTCAAAATCCAACGTTTCATTTGTTCTGCGACTTACAAATGTTCTCCTCTGTGATCCAAACACCTCAAACATAGATTCATCTGTCCATAACACTTTTTTTCCAGCCATCCTCTGTCCAGTGTCTGTGTTGTTTTGTCCGTTTGAACTTTTTCAGTTCATAAACAGTCATAGATATTTGGCTTTTTCTTTGCCTAGAAGGCCAGCATCCCGGGGTCGGCGTGGAAGATGAGGCTGGTGTTTTGTGGGTACTATCCAATAAAGCTACTAGATTTGGACCTGCGAGATGTCTATTTTCCAACTAGAGACTCTAATGTATTTATCCTCCTACACAGTTGTGCACCGGAGCCTCGCACTTCTCTTTCCATCCTGGTTAGAGGCCGTATGCGCCTTTTTTATAAGACATCTACAGTTTCTTGGGAATTTCTCATGCTGTAATAACCTTCATTTCTCAGAACGACAGCAGACTGACAAGTTTCTGAAGAGAGCTCTTTCTTTCAGTCGCTGACTGCACGAGTGGTAGTTGAGATTTATGCAGACTCGTTGTAAATCATTCAAAGAACCATACACATTAGAATGTATAGCACATGTTAGAAATGAACATTACCAAAGTACTGTAATGGCACAGGGAGTACAGTCAGATTTGGTTATTTATATGCTGTTAATGGTCTCCTTTAGTGAACAGTGGACTAGTTCATGTATTTCATGTAAAAACCATAATGAACTTTCTTTTACTTTCACACTATGTGTTGTTACCCAGATTTGGATGGGTTCCCTTCTGAGTCTGGTTCTTCTCAAGGTTTCTTCCTCATATCATTTTAGGGAGTTTTTCCTCACCACCGGCTCACTCAATAGGGATTAATCCACACACTTAAAATCTGTATCCTGTGTTTATATTTTTCTGTAAAGCTGCTTTGAGACAATAACCATTATTAAAAGTGCTATACAAATAAAATTTAATTGAATTAATGGAGGGGAAAACAGGGATATGGGTTAACACCCGATATGTGCCACATTTTAGCTAATCTTATTTTCATGATCTAGCCTTGTGTAACCATGAGAGTTAGTGTTCATTTATGCTGTTCATGCACCGATCAGTTTTTTTACTTAAAAATTTTCAGATAATTAGTTTCCTCAAATTTTTTGAGTTAAATAAGCTTATCACTTTAGTAGACACTCATGTCAGCTGTACAGTAGGTGGCGGTATGCAGCTTAAATGTGACCTCAGTTCTTTTTCCCTCTGGATTTATACGCTGTTGATAATGGCTGCAAAGAGACTGCGAAATGTGGTTCTGCTTTCAGTTGTTTACTTCCTTTACTTCCAAAAGAGTGTGCACTAAAGACCTAAAGCTGTGTTTTTTTTTAAAACGCTACTTGCTGTGTTTGAGGATTTGTTCCATGCTGGCTTGATGTCAGCATTTTCCATCCTTCAACCTCAATAACCTGCCTCGTGCAACGTTTGTTTAGTATAATATGTGTTTTACTGCTGTTCTATTAAAGCATGGGATGTTTTTACGGTTTACTATAGTCACCAGAATGGAAAATGTAATATTAAAGCAATTGCGTTTAGGTACACAGTAGTGCACTGCTACAGTAAACCTAAGAATTTCTTCCAAAATTAGAGATTTATATAAAGAGTTTGATGAAACATGTTTGAAGACCAGCTTAATCTGTGGTTTCATACTTACGTTAACACCTCACACACGAGAGCCATTCTTCATTTTGTGGACTTTTTGTACAGACGCCTGTAGTGAAGACTCACACAATCACCGTTTCTGATGTGACCAACTCCCCGAGCAGTGAAACTGCCACCAAGGAGGGTCCGATAGTGCACACTGAGACTAAGACCATTACATATGAATCTGCTCAAGTAAGGGAAAGATTGTGACATATTCTTACATTTTGTTGTTTATTTTTTACCTGCTTTGCATTCACTTTCCAGTTTCTGGCTGTTCTCTTCAGCTGTGTGTGCATTGTTAGATTTTATTTTCTATAGGAGTATTTGTTCACTATGTCTGGTTTTACATGTTTGCGAATAATACGAGAAGAAGTATCTGTGTTTCTTTTAGCCTGATGAGAACGTAGGGATGCTGCTCAATGCACAAACCATAACCTCAGAGACTTTGAGCACCACAACCACGACGCAGATCACAAAGGTGAGGGACTCCTGATGCTGTCTTTAAGGAATGAGTGTTTTCGTTCCTCAGCCATTTTTATAGGACATGAGCGGTGGTGTATATTTTCCTCAAGCTGACCGCTCCATTTTCTCAGAGGGTGAAAGGAGGAATCTCAGAAACCCGAATCGAGAAGAGGATTGTGATCACTGGCGACTCTGAAATTGACCACGATAAGGTATAGTGTTCTGCGTTCTGATATATTTGATTGATTTTATGTTCTTTTGGGGATTTATGTCATTTCCATGTATCGTGTCGCACAGGTTACTATGAATTACTAATAATGTGAATCCAAGCAGTGACAGAATGGAAAAATAGTTTGTGGAAATGTATTATTTATTGATACTTTTGTTACTCATTAAAAATATTAATTGATGGGTTTTTTTCTGTCATTTTTGACCTGGTCTACAGGCTTTGGCTCAGGCAATAAAGGAAGCAAAGGAACAGCACCCAGACATGTCTGTTACTAAAGTAGTAGTGCATCAGGAAACCGAGATCACCCCAGAGTAAAATCTACCCCTTAAAACACATACAGGTGAGAACAGTCAGCGTTGCTTCATCACTGGTTTCAGCGAATGATGCCTGATGATCGATTGTATAGCTTTGATACAATAATACAGTGTTCAGTTCGAATCATCAGCCAGTTCATCCTTGTACACAATGTGCTTGAAAATCCAAATTAAGAGTGAAGAAATGTCTATAAACACCTCTGCATCCTGAGACCCTCACACTGTGCCACGGTCCTGTCATGATTGAAACGACACCCCTCGCATCTTCGATCATTACTGAAGTTTAAAGCCGCCTGGTCCTTGTTAAGGCAGGTAACGTGTTCTAGGAGAAAGAGAGAAAAAAAGGATTTGGTGGTAGTAGAGCCATGTGTGTGTAATTGAGGAACTGTGTGTGAGTGAGGTGCGGTGTGTCTGGCATGGTTTAGTGCCCTGCCATGGTGGTTTGTATACACTTAACTCTCTCAGGCTGATCGCAGAGGCTGGCCCTGCTGTGCGTGCAAAGACATGGCTCTGGATGACTTCTACTCTTAATCAAACATGTGTTGTTTACTTTAATACTTTAGTCTCAGGCTGTGCAAAGGATTTTATCATTCGGTACCCTCCATTCCTGGTGTTGTAGCAAGTTTTGTGTCTAGACTTTCATCCTCCATCACCATATGTGTCGCATTTTTGCTGTGGTACATTACGTGTCTGAGTGTTTTGAGGTTTTTTTTTTTTTTTCCTGAGTCTTTCTCTCAGCATGTTAACTACCAGACGGACCTAGTAACCTCTGAGATATCCATCTTTCCCATAGAAATCCATCCCTGATTCACATACTCACCAGACTGCATGCCGAAGCTCCAGACTGCTTCTGCGGCCTCTCTCTCTGTCAGGACGGCAGGATGAACACTACTGATCACACGTCTCCTGGATGTTCCAGTGGATTCATCACCTACAGCACCATTTTTCTGTAGCATATCTCTCTCTCTTGTCTCTCTCTCTCTGTCTCTCTCTCTCTCCTGTCCATGTTGTAACTGTTAGTGTTCATGTCAGATTGTTCTAGCAAAGAAAGACATGACTTTTAATGAAATTTTAAATGTAGATTTTAGTGGGTTTGATAAACAGTAGGTTTTTAAGACATTTTTTTTAAACATAAACAATTATACTGTGGAGTTTTGCGTTCTTCACAGGACAAATGAGCAGCAGCATCGGAAATATTTTTTGGTTCTTTGTCTTCTTTTAAAGAATATTAATTATTGTGAACAAGTTCATCGCCTTCTACTTCTTCCTCTTAATAACTATTAGCATTACGACGTCTTCTCTGTAACATTTTTCTTCACTTTCCTTCACTTGAATTCTTTTGTCGCAAATGGAGTTGTTGTTTATTATTATACGAAGGGCTGAAGGGTGCGGACAAACGGTGAAACTGTATTCTAGTTTTCGGTGTATTTTCAGTTGTTAAGTTGTGTGAACTCGCCATTTTAGATTGCCTGCTCTTTTACATGCAGGTTTTATGTAGTCCAAGTTGTATTTTATCCCTCCTGATCAGCAAGTGCAGTGAACATCACCTGGTTAGATTCTTTTGCATGTGCACAGACACACTGAGACCTTCCAACAGTCATGAAGTGAGGTATGATGTCGTGTTTGATAAATATCATTGTCGTACAGTCATCTTTCGATATCTTCTCTTGTCTTGTCGACTTTGGACCACAACGTCTATAGAGCTTTCTGATTAACAGCTTGTGACTATGTTCAGAGACGCTGCCTGAACACAGAGTGCGGAATCAATGATGAATTTCTACTGAGATCATATGAAATTGCTTTATGTGTGGAAAACATGGGCAATTTGTTGGCTATTTTATTTCTTGTACTGGAGAAAGCACTTCAATTTACAGATGTTTGTCCCTCTGTTTGAGAGCTGGTTGATGCACAGCTCATAACAGTGGGGCATCTGGGATCAGGTAGCTCTCCAGTAATTTGGTTCATGTACAAACACAGGTATCATTGATACAGTGCATGTTGTTGGCCTTGTACAACTCAACCCCGCAAAATCTAAACCCCTGAACAGTTCCCCTGACCACTAAAGAGTCACAAAGATTCTGCCCATTAAGGGCAGGGGCTGTTGAAGGGATGCTTTACAGCTGAAATTATTGCAACTGCATTAGATCAGTGGTCCTGATGGCCTTTTGCATGAGTAGAATCTCCAGTTTCACTGTAGTCCATAGACTTTGTCAGGTCTATTGGTCCTGACAGTGTCAGACCCCAACAGACCCCTCAAACCCAAGATGGTCTTTCCCTTTTGGACAGAGGAGCAATCACAAAGGTAGACCTATTGTCCAGGGCAAGTGGGTCTACTCAGTTTTCTGTCTTATTCAGAATAAAGACAGTGGTTTTTATCCAGTTCTTGATTTGACAGAGCTCTCAAATGTAATTCATGATCTACATACACAGGACTGGTTCACATCGCCGGATCCGCACATTGCATCTTTTCAGATTCCCATCACAAACAGAACATAAGCAACAAAAGGTGCATTTGAGGTTTGCCTTCCAAGGACAGGTACTCCCTTTCAGAGTTATCATTTGGAACGTGGAAGTAGATTCCAGGGAATGATGGCTGTATTATAACAGTCTTTGTGTCTCTGTTGGAAAGTCTCAGCATTTTTGCACGAGGGCTTGAATGTCTACTAATTTTTACTAGTCAACAAGTAATTTAAAAAAGGATTTGAGTACTAGACTGTTTTTTCCATAGTTTATGCAAAAACTGCCAAAAGTGGCCATAAGTAGGTGGATACCTGACCGCCATACCCATATGTCTTTCTTCTCCAAACAGTTACCATAAAGGCTGAAGCACACAATTGTATAGACTGTGCCCGTATGCTGTAGCATTATAGATTCCCTTTGCAGGAACTAAGATTCCCAAACCCATTCCAGCATGACACACAGTGCACAAAGCGAGCTCCATGAAGACATGGTGTGTTAAGGTTGGAAGAAGGTGGAAGAACTCGAGTGTCCTGCACAGAGCCCTGACCTCAACCCCACTGAACACCTTTGGGATGAACTGGAACTGGAGCCTCCTCAACATCCCAACATCAGCGCCTGACCTAAACCTCACTGATGCTCCTGTAGCTGAATGAACACAAATCCCCACAGCCACGCCCCAAAATCTAGTGGAAAGACTTTCTAAAAGAAAGTGTGTAGCTTATAATAACAGCAAAGGGGGAATAAATCTTGAATGAGATGGTCAACAAGCACACATGGGTGTGATGGTCAGGGGTACACATACTTCTGGCCCAATAGTGTATTTTTACTTGCGCATTAAAGAATGTGTCAAATTGTATTTCAATTAACAAATTGAATTTCCAGATTCAGTTCTTTTTTTTTGGCTATACTGTTAAGGATGAAAGTGAATTAATTGGTGCAATAAATGTATAAAACCTGTGCATAATATCAGACTATTTAAGGATGCACCAGTTGTTAAAATACGCTCGTGAATGAGCTGGCGGTTCAGCTGAATCCGTTGGTTCGTTAAATCATGGAAGCTCTTAGTAGCTTAATGATTGATGGAGGATGCGAAGTCTACAGCAGTGTCCACCATGTTCACCAAGCGCATCACAAAACGAGTTCAGATCGGACTCTCAGCGCTGACGTATCGCTGAACTGGCTCTAAAAAAGCTGAGTAGGATCGGATCGCACCTCATGGCTCTGAAAGTGCTCTTGCGTAATAGCGCTTCTTGCGTTCAAGCAAAAGACAAAAACACTTTTTGAAAAGCATCGTCTTGTGCGTTGACCGTCGAATTGGCTTCATCTAGTCTGAAATACTTTCAGACGAACAAAGACTACAAAACCTGCATTCTTTACGATCTGGCTCACTGTTTGTTCCAACGTCACGTTGTCAATGTGCTAGTCAACTGGTCTGTACAACCCCTAGCATACGCATGTGCACAATAAGGTGATACTGACCACCGCTGATGGTTTGTGTTCATAGACATTATAGTTCTATACAGAAATAGTACTCAAATAAATAAATGAAGCCTCAAACCACTCTCTAACGCTCTAAGTGATTAGAAGAATTAGAGCCTGTTGTCGAGATCAGAGTAACATTACTGATTAAAGTAAATAAATGGTGCTTCTAGTTACTTGAGTATAAAACGTTTACCGTCTTTGCCGTTATAATTTATTTGCTCAGATTGGCTACTCATTATGCTGATGTTTAAGGACATAATTTATTTTTGTGGTGTGAGTTGCTGTCCCTTAAAATGAATCTCCAGCCCAGTTTAAACCAATTTGTTTTTATATAGGATTTTGTAAAGACGCTTAAGTGTTATGTCCTTTTCAGTGTTGTGTCTTTTCATTGTGACACTCCTTCCTTTCTGATGGAATTTTAATATTTCTATTCCTCCTTATTTAGCTCATGCACTGAATAAAACTCCAATTCAGTCCCATTGTATGTCTCAGTTTCAACAATGCACCAAATGTTGGATTTCATTCCCTATCTGTCAGTCTCATTTCAATGCTTTAGATCGTACTCCACAAGTATCTACGGCTGTACTGCAAATGAAACAGTAGGCATCTCTTAAAGGTTTGGCGGTGTGGCTTATTGACAGCCTCATTGATATACATAGAGAGCCTGGATGTATACATAATATTTAATGCTGGTAATGAAGCAACACAGCTGAAAGAATGAGACTCACTAAAGTAAAGCATCACAGATGTCTGTTATTGATTGCTTTCTGTTCGGCTACAGAACGACCATTATTACAGGCAGGAATTTCCTCAGACCATAGACCCTTTTATTTCTTTATGGGTGTGTTTTATTGAAGATACATAGACATACATCATATCCTCTCCATGAAGCTAGAGAAACATTCTGATAGGTAATCCCACGCAGTCTACATTAAGGTTTATTGGAATATCTTTTTCTTTTTTTTTTCCATTGTAAATGTAGGACCTTTTATTACTGTTGTTTCCGATGATCGCTTTGTAATTAGAATCCTGAACATTTTGTAATGTGTTTTGATTGATCTGTGATGTTGTGTAGAATGATTTACATATTTTTAAATAAAAGTAGTAGACAATCTGTAGTGAACTTCATGGTTATTGTCTTTGAGAGCCAAGCCAAGCTCGGAGGATTAAACAGGTGGAATAAGGTGTGGCTACTGCTGGATTGGAATGAAAAACTGCATCAACACTGGCCCTTTCTGGATAAGATTGGACTCCCCTGATGATGTACTCTCAAATATGATAATAGTCAATGATGTAATACAAAAGCCTGTCATTTATCCAAACCACAGTTTGTAGTTAACACCAATATCCAGTGCCAAATCAGCTAAAAACCTTGTGTGCTTGTTGTATTACTTTAGGCCATGCAGATGCAGCTTTTACTGCAGAAGCATAATTAGGCTACATTCACATCTCGGGGCTCTTTGCACAATTCAGATTTTTTGCTCAGATCAGATGTGTTGTGTCCATCTTGACAGCTCACAATCATAACTGCAAGTGATCTATATCTGTCTTCGATGTGAACACACCTGTTTCCCAAAATGCCCCACGTTTGCACATTGATTTGTTGGAGAAGTTGTTTTGAACACTAATAGGATTCAGTATTTTCCTTCAAGTTTTAATTGAATTGATTGCCGAAGTATCAAGTAAATCAATTTCCACATCCTCCCACTGACTATAGTCACTGCTGTCGCTCAAAAGTGCTTTTGTGGGAAAATCCATGTGAATTCCAATCCAAGCATTCTCATTCATATCGCATGTTCACTTATCAGATATCTGATCTAAGACCACATCTGAAAGTGACTTGGGTCTAATTTGAAAACATCAGACATTTGGTCCACACAGTCCTGAAAAAAGAAAAAAAACACACATCTGTATCACATTAAGATAGAACGTTGGAATTCAACCTGGTAATGGGAACATACAACCCCAACAGTTGGGACAGTATGAAAAATGCAAAAAAAAAAAAAAAAACAAAAAGTTATTTGAAAATTCAATCATTACATTCACATCATTAACACATAATTTGATGTTTTACTTTGTGAATTGAATTAATTTTTGGAAATATACACTCATTTAAAATCTGATGACTGCAACACACTTCAAAAAAGCTGTTTACCACTGTGTAACATCACCTTTTCTTTTAATAACACTTAAGACTTAAGAATTAACATTTGGACACTGAAGACACCAGTTGGTTAAATTTAGCAAGTGGAATTTTCCCCCATTCATCCGTTATGCATTTCTTCAGCAGAACCACTGTATGGGGCCTTCGTTGCCGTATTTTTTACTTCATAATGTGCCACATTATCGTTCGGAGACAGGTCAGGACTGCAGTCAGAACTGTTGCTCCATAATGTGTACATATCTTTCTGCATTAACAGTGTACTCACAGATGTGCAAGTCGCCCATGCCATGGGCACTGACACACCCTCATACCATGACAGACACTGGCTTCTGGACCTGATGCTGATAACAGCTTGGATGGTCCTTATGCTCTTTGGCCCGGAGAACCCGACCGCTGTTTTGTCCAAAACCTATTTGCAATTTTGACGCGTCAGACCACAAAACACCTTCCACTGTGCTACTGTCTATCTCAGATGTGACCAAGCCCAGAGAAGTCAGCGGTGCTTCTAGACATGTTGATGTATTGCTTCTGCTTTGCATAGTAAAGCCTTAACTTGCATCTGTGGATGCAGCAGCAAATGGTGCTGACTTGACAGGTTTACCAAAGTATTGCCAAGCTCATGTCAGGATATGCATTACAGACTCATGAATGATTTTCAGCCTTGCCTTTTACACACCGAGATTTGACCGGATTCCTTGAATCTTTTCATTACATTGTGCACAGTAGAAGGTGAAATGCCCAAAATCCTACCGATTTGTCTTTTGGGAATGTTGTTCTCAAAGTGTTGGCTTATTCTCTGACGCATCTGTTGGCAGATTGCTGAGCCTCGACCCATCCTTGCTCTTGAAGGACTAGGCCTATTTTGGAGGCTCACATCACCTTATTTAAACCTGTCACATTGCTATTAATCCTAAATTGCCCCATCCCAACTTTTTTGGAACACGTTGCATGCATCAATTTCAAAATAAACGCTTATCTTTAAAAAACTATGAAGTTGATTAGGTAAAACGTCAAATACTTTGTCTTCATACATTTTTTTGTTTACATACAAGTCAAAGTACATTTACAAATCAATCCTTTGTTTTTATCGGCATTTTCCATTTTATTGGCATTTTCGAGAAATGCGGTTTTTATTCCTTTATATGCATTCCTGGGCGTGTCTAAAGTGCCCATAGTGTATGAATGGGTGTGTGTGATTGTGCCCTGTGATGGACTGGCACCCTGTCCAGGGTGTACCCCGCCTTGTGCCCGATGCTCCCTGGGATAGGCTCCAGGTTCCCTGTGACCCTGAAAAGGAGTAGGCGGTAGAGGATGGATGGATCCATTCTTGGCATTTCACCATAAACACTATACGGTCAAATGTATGTTGAGGTCAGGACACTCGAGATCTTCCACCTTCTTGAAACCTTCACACACCATGTCTTCATAGAGTTTGCTTTGTACACTGTGTGTCATGCTAGATCAGGTTTGGACCTCTTAGTTCCAGTGAAGGGAAATTGTAAAGCTACAGCGTACAACGACATTCTATATGTGCGTGCTTCAGACCATGTGGTCACAACCACATATGGGTATTTAAAGAAGTTATAAACTAAATCTACAATTAAATATTAATGAGGGCTTTTCACCTGGCGAGTTTCGAGACCCTGTGAAATTTCAATAACATTTATCACCCAAATAGTTTGACCACTGCTCTTTACACTCTGCTTTCTTGCACTTATTTTTTCAATCTAATTTATTTTTTGCAGCTACCCCCTTGTACTCTCAACTACCATGTCTTTTCCTCAGCTTTCTTCCTGTCCTCCCTACTATTCTCTAGCAATAACCAGCTAAACTGAGCACATGAGGAAACATTCATTAATTGAATGTATTTTTCAGTTGTGTGTTTTTTTTTTTATATATATTTTATATTAAAAATTAAATAAAAAAAAATATAATAAATATTTAAAAATTTTAAAATTAAAAAAAATAAAAATATAAAAAAAAAAAAAAAAAAAAAATAAAAAATAAAAAAAAAAAGTATTTTTATAAAATATATAATAAAATTTTAAAAAAAAAGTTTAAATTTTTATTTTTTTTTAATTTTTTATTTAATTTTTTTATTTAATATTTATCCCTATTATTTATTTTTTATTAATTTAACACTTAAAACATAATTTTATTACAAAAACATCATTAAAAAAAAACACATAAAAAACATAAAAAAAAAAAAAAAGAACAAAAAAAAAAAGAATAAAAAAAAAAAAAAAAAAAAAATAGTTAAAAATAAAAAAAAAAAAAAATTTTAAAAAAATTTAAAAAAGTTTAAAAATATTTAAAAAAAAAAAATAAAAAATACATAAAATAAAAAAAAAAAAAAAAAAGTAAAACCATACCATAATAAAAAAAACAAAAAAAAAAAAAAAAAAAAAAAACAAAAAAAAAACAAAAAAAAAAAAAAAAACCCAAACAAAACAAAACAACAAAAAGCCCCCAAAACACCCCCCCCTCGTGTCCCCGCTCTTCCCTCCTCCCCTTCCGTAAAAACGGTGCCAAACTCCCCCCCCGGAAAGGGGCGCGGGCCGCAAACCCCGCGGGGCAAAAAAAAACAAACCCCCGTTCCCTTTTTTCCTTCTTTTGGGCCCTTGGTGTACAAAGAGGGTCTTGGGGGGGTGTGTTTTTTGTGGTAAAATTTTGTGGGTGTTTGTGGTTGTGGGGGGGTTTGTTTTTTTTTTGCGTCGGGTTTTGTTTTTAAAAAGTTTTTTGTGTTGCTTTTCGGGGGTGGGTGGGGCCCTTTTTTTTTTTTTCCCCAAAAAACGAACTTTGGTGCTGCAGCCCAACAACCCCCCCCACCCCACCCCACCCCCCCACCCGAAAAATAAAAAAAAAAGGGTGTTTGGGGTCCCTGCTTTTTTTTTTTTTTTTTTGTTTTCCCCCTTTCCTTTATTGAAGATTTTTGGGGGGGAGAGGCCCTTTCCCCCCCGTTCCCTCTTTTTTTTTTGTTGTTGTTGTTTTTGCTGCGGGGGTTTTTGTTTTTGGGGTTTTTTCCGGGGTTTTTTTTTTTTTTTTTTTTTTTTTTTTTTTTTTTTTTTTTTTTTTTTTTTTTTTTTTTTTTTTTTTTTTTTTTTGTTCTTTTGTAAACAAAAAAAAAAAAAAAAAAAAAAAGGAAAGGGATTTTTTTCCCCACTTTTTATATTATATTTAATACTCAGTCCTGAGCTTGGGTTACTGCCTGCATGGATTTTCTCAGGGTTTCTTCCCACCTCCCAAAAACATGCCAATAGGGTGACACTTAATTGCCCCCAGTTGTAAATGAGTGTGTGAGTGTGTTGGCATGGCATTCTGTGATGGACTGGTGTCCAGTTATTGATTGCCAAGTGGCGGCCCTGTTGTTTACTAATCTCAGCATGTATTTTTGATTTTTAAGTATTTTTAATTATTAAGTTTCAGACTCTGCTGAGTAAGTTGACACCAACATTCTAAAGATATAGCAAAGATCCTAGGACTAGTTTGTAAACGTAGGTTTTGCATATTATGAATATTATCATAAATATGAATGGGAGGGGCTAATTTGACAAAAATATTATAATGTAACCCACAGAACCAGAAAAACAACCTTTTCACAATACACCTTATTTTACAGGAGACATGCTTGTTTCTATGTGCATAGACATGAATAGCACATGAAAAGGACCAAAAGGTAAATTCTTATAGCATAAGACAACGAATCAGGGTGACACTGTATCAGTTATTGCTGGGTATCATTGTTTATATCACTGTTCATTTTGAGTTTAAAATCTCAAAATATTATACATATAAAGAAATCATAGCAAACTTTCACAGGGATGGATGGCACCTCCACACATCCTGGAGTGAAAACTTTACATTCTTTGTAATGAACAATGGGTTTCATTTGGGGTTCTGCATGAGCATGAAACACAGAATTTCAGAGCGTAATCACTTAACACTTTCTTTTGTTTGTTTTCAAGTAACTAACAATCAGCAACAGAATTTACGTAACAAGAACAGTAAAAGGTATAACTTAACCGATACGTGCTGTGAGAGGAGGACTGTAATTTTCCATTTATATGTTTGAACATGAACTCACAATATTTTTTTACCATGTTTTACCGTATTTTACACATCTACCACGAATAGTTTCCTCTGAGTTCTCAGGTTCCCTCCCATGGTCCAAAAACATGCAGGTAGGTGCACATTTGTCCTGTACTGAAATTGGGCACCATGTGGTTTGCTTTTAAAGTCCCCAAGGATTTTAAATTCTTTTCTTTTTTTATAACTTCATTTTTCAGTTCCATAGTGTCTGACAAAGATGCCCCCAAGCAAGAACCAAACAATTTAGGCACTGGTCATGTCCATCAACTATTTTTTTCAGGGCTTGACAAAGTAAACAGCCTGACCTAACATTGTACAAAGCAAAAAGAGTTCAATAAACGTTCTGTAATATACATAGAGTAAGACATTATCTATGCTCATAGAATCAAACAATATGCCACATCTGTTCCAACACAATCAAACAAAGTGCCTCATCAAAATCTAACACTGGTATTACACACTTATCTGATAGTACAGTGCCTTGCGAAAGTATTCGGCCTTCTTGAACTTTTCAACCTTTTGCCACATTTCAGGCTTCAAACATAAAGATATAAATTTTTTATTTTTTGTGAAGAATATCCAACAAGTGGGACACAATTGAGAAGTGGAACGAAATCTATTGGATTTTTGAAACTTTTTTAACTAATAAACAAATGAAAAGTGGGCCGTGCAAAATTATTCGGCCCCCTTGCGTTAATACTTTGTAGAGCCACCTATTGCTGCGATTACAGCTGCAAGTTGCTTGGGGTATGTCTCTATCAGTTTTGCACATCGAGAGACTGAAATTCTTGCCCATTCTTCCTTGCAAAACAGCTCGAGCTCAGTGAGGTTGGATGGAGAGCGTTTGTGAACAGCAGTTTTCAGCTCTTTCCACAGATTCTCGAGTGGATTCAGGTCTGGACTTTGACTTGGCCATTCTAACACCTGGATACGTTTATTTGTGAACCATTCCTTTGTAGATTTTGCTGTATGTTTGGGATCATTGTCTTGTTGGAAGATAAATCTCCATCCCAGTTTCAGGTCTTTTGCAGACTCAACAGGTTTCCATCCAGAATGGTCCTGTATTTGGCTGCATCAAACTTCCCCTCAATTTTAACCATCTTCCCTGTTCCTGCTGAAGAAAAGCAGGCCCAAACCATGATGCTGCTACCACCATGTTTGACAGTGGGGATGGTGTGTTGAGGGTGATGAGCTGTGTTGCTTTTACGCCAAACATATCGTTTTGCATTGTGGGCAAAAAGTTCGATTTTGGTTTCATCTGACCAGAGCACCATCTTCCACATGTTTGGTGTGTCTCCCAGGTGGCTTGTGGCAAACTTTAGACAAGACTTTTTATGGATATCTTTGAGAAATGGCTTTCTTCTTGCCACTCTTCCATAAAGGCCTGATTTGTGCAGTGTACGACTGATTGTTGTCCTATGGACAGACTCTCCCACCTCAGCTGTAGTTCTCTGCAGTTCATCCAGAGTGATCATGGGCCTCTTGGCTGCATCTCTGATCAGTCTTCTCCTTGTCTGAGCTGAAAGTTTAGAGGGACTTGGGAAATCTTTTTTTTAAAGCTTGGGAAAGCTTGGGAAATCTTTTTGTATCCAAATCCGGCTTTAAACTTCTCCACAACAGTATTACGGACCTGCCTGGTGTGTTCCTTGGTCTTCATGATGCTCTCTGCGCTTTCAACAGAACCCTGAGACTATCACAGAGCAGGTGCATTTATACAGAGACTTGATTACACACAGGTGGATTCTATTTATCACCATCAGTCATTTAGGACAACATTGGATCATTCAGAGATCCTCGCTGAACTTCTGGAGTGAGTTTGCTGCACTGAAAGTAAAAGGGCCGAATAATTTTCCACGCACCACTTTTCAGTTTTTTATTTGCTAAAAAAGTTTAAAATATCCAATAGATTTCGTTCCACTTCACAATTGTGTCCCACTTGTTGGTGATTCTTCACAAAAAATTTTTTTTTATATCTTTATGTTTGAAGCCTGAAATGTGGCAAAAGCTTGAAAAGTTCAAGGGGGCCGAATACTTTTGCAAGGCACTGTATCTTTGAAATCCATTTTCAGTAGAATGAGAATAAAAAAGAGATAAAGATGATGTAGCAGTGAACTTATAGAGGCTACCTACAGTATGTCAGGTCACAGTCACAAGGAGGTGACTTTAGTACTTTTAATCTCTGATGAAACAAGCACACGGGAAGACTCCACTAGTTCTGAAGGAAATCACAGTGGAAGTAGTAGAAGTCCAGCATGATGTGTACCTTTTACACGTAAGCCCCTGTGGACCGAAACTCTTGTTAAAATGGAAGCAATAATTTGAATTAGCCTTTAAGTGCTAATTGTCAGGTGATTCAGCATTTTGAGACCCCCTCAATTATATAAATGAATTCAATATCATTTCAGACCATCATAAATGAAACTATACAGCATATAAATAATACTGCACTCGATTCAGCGAGCACTAATTGGTAATTAGATGGTGCCTTCTGAGGAGGAAATCTGGCCTCATATTGACTAATCTGAAAACATTCTCTGGCTCCCTATAAATCTATACAAGATTCACTAAATTAAACAGGAATGGGTTATTTTTTTCTTAATAATTCTACTTCTGCTTGCAGCTTACAGCATTTTATTACCAAAGACCAATCAACACCCCCACTTCTGCTTCTGGAGCCATCCAGATCCATCCATTAGAGATAGCTCTGATTTAGGTGAATTAGTTGATAACCTAACTGATATGAAATAAAAAATCCAAGCAAATACAGTACACTTCATTTCTTCAATGTTCCCTCCAAAATACATGCACACACTCAAACATTGCCTTGGCAAGAATGCCTAAGGGCTAGTGCAAGACCCTCTAATTAGCGAAGTGGAGATGCTAACCTGTCCGAGTTAATTGGATATTGATGGCCCGGCTTAATTTTTTCCTAGCTTTGCAGTGTCCAGGCCAGCAAAGAGAGATTTCTTCTCAGTTCTTACTCAGAAGTGAATACTTGCCTGGGATTGGTGGAATACGAGAGCCCACTTAAAGGGCAAGGTTTGACCTGTGTCCATGTGGGTTTCCTCTAGGATCTCCTCCAAACCTCACAAAAGCCTGCTGATAGGTGGACTGTCTACTTTAAATTACCCCTAGCTGTGAATCAGTGTGTGAAAGTGTATATGGTGTCCATAGTAGCCTGAGATGGACTAGTGTCACAGGATCCACCACTATTCATCAGCAAGGTCTTACTTAAGTTTCTCCTTTAATGCTAACTTGATTCCTGGAGTACATTCTCTTCATCTTTCCTGAAAAGGTTCAAGGAAATTTTTCCATTGTAAGTTGTTATTTATTCTTCTTACTAATATTCTGCTCACTGGTTTTTCAAGGCCCCAGAGTTAACTGTGATTTCACATGGATATTCAGCGATCTCAGACACTCAATACAGAAAGAAACCTTTCTGTGTCGCTGCTGTTTAACCCTCATGAACCTGAAATTTCTATATTGTTGCAGAAGTAGTGAGGCTGAGTTAAAGTAAATCCCTGCTGTGCAGCATTTCAGCTTGTTGCTGTGTCTTATGTCTCCACCTGGATCCTATTGACTGCTAAATACAGGGGAATAAAACTGTGCCTCAGAGACCGGCAGCAGTAAAAACAAATTACAACCAGCTTTAGGCCACAACTCTCCTGCTCATAGATGCACACACACTGTGAGAAAAACATGTGAACATCCTTACACCCAATGCTTTGAGCTATATGACACATTGTTCGAAACTCGCATCCACATAAAAAAGCTTCAGGTTTATCTGTAATCCAACAGAAATTTAAGGGTAATGTGTAACTTCCATACTAGGAGCAAAAGTCCAACACAACTGTCAAAAAACTCCCTGATATTCCTAAATAATAGCTAGCATATTGTTAAACATAAATATGTCAAATGAAGTCTTCATTCACAAATGCACAGATCTAGATCTTCCTCCAGGCTCCCTCATTCAGTCTGAAGGCATTCGCAAGTCAGCTTTACAAGCTGTAAGAACTGCTAAAGCCATCTTGTAAACGACCAATTTAATGAAAAAAAGATCATAAGAGGCAGCTTACATGCCTGGAAGAAACTATAAAGTCTAATAAGAGAGGACATGTTGGCCTCAGAGAAGTACACTACCGAGGGTAATTACAGTGGAGGAATTTCTTCTTCTACCCCTGCCTCATCTTCCACTTTACATTTTACATTCAACTTTAAATCAAATGTTGTGACAAACTGTTATACGTCAATAAACATTTATAAAATGTAGCCAAATTAAAATGAATGTAGCTGAATGCAAATTAATTAACTGTAACAGTATGTACATCGAGCTATGGCCTCTTAACGAATGTTATGATATGTGGTCAAAAGTATGTGCACCCATGATATCACACCCATACAGTGGTGCTTGAGCTTTTTTGAACCCTTCAGAATTTTCTATGCATCTGCATAAATTTGACCTAAAACATCATCGGATTTTCACACAAGTACTAAAAGTAGATAAAAGGAATCCAATTAAACATATGAGACATAAAAATTATACTTTATGAGACCAAAATAGAACTTTTTGGTATAAATGAGAAACATTAAGTTTGGAGAAAAGAAAACACTGCATTCCAGTATAAGAATCTTATCCCATCTGTGAAACCTGGTGGTGGTAGTATCATGGTTTGGGCCTGTTTTGCTGCATCTGGGCCAGGACGACTTGTATCATTGATGGAACAAAGAATTCTGGATTATACCAGTGAATTGTAAAGGAAAATGTCAGGGCATCTGTCCATGAACTGAATCTGAAGAGAAAGTGGGTCATGCAGCAAGACAACGTCCCTAAGCACACAAATCGTTCTACCAAAGAATGGTTAAAGAAGAATAAAGTTAATGTTTTGGAATGGTCAAGTCAAAGTCCTGACCTTCATCCAATAGAAACGTTGTGGAAGGATCTGAAGCAAGCAGTTCATGTGAGAAACCCACCAACATCCCAGAGCTGTTCTGTACTGAGCAATGGCCTAAAATTCCTCCAAGCTGATGTGCAGGACTGGACTGATCAACAGATACCGCAAACATTTAGTTGCAGTTATTGCTGCATAAGTGCGTCACACCAGATACTGAAAGCAAATGTTCACATACTTTTACCAATCACAGATACGTAATATTGGATCATTTTCCTCAATACATTTATATAATGACCAAGTATCATATTTTTGTCTCGTTTTCTTAATTTATTCTCTTTGTTCACTTTTAGGACTTATGTGAAAATCTAATTATGTTTTAAATCATATTTATGCAGAAATTTAACTATATAGTATATATTATACAGTTATATATTATAACTAAATATATTGGACACATTTAGCAAGTTGATGCATTGAAATATTTTCTTAGCCAGAGCATGTCATGTTGTGACTGACACAACACAGTGTGACATGAAGATAGGCCTAACCTTTTACACACTTACCAACAGCGCAAGTAACAACCACCAAAATATCTTTTTGCCCTTTTCATAAAAAAATATGCAAGCATTTTATTTTTAATTTATTATTTATTTATTTTTTTTGTTTTGCCTTTATTTGGAACACAGATATGAAATTCAGTACAGTGGTTGGTGCACAGTTATCCATATGAACACATGTTGTTTAGACTACAATCAAAACACACAAGCAGCATACAGAACACAACAATCAGAGAGATGGACTTGTAAACAAAGTTGACTTGGACCTTCTCCCAGCACACAGGAGTGTTTAATTAAACTCTGCCTACTGGATGGAAAATGTACTCATATCTCTACATTACTGCAGGCAATAACAGTGATAATATAAAAGTACCCCTAAACATTTTAATAAGTCTACAGTTTTACTGCCTGAACATGCATCATACACCAATATGCAATTTAGAAACACTGCACAATCTCCTATCACCCTAATAGCTAACAACCAGCTAAAAACTCTTTTAACTGGAACAAAAAACTTTGTTCAGAACAGTTGTCCTTCTGATGGAACCCTTAAAGATTCTATGTAGAACCCATTTCCCCTTCAGAAAAGCGTTCCAATAAGGAAGAGGCTAAGAATGCTTAATTATTAAATTAACCCTTAAAGAACTCTTGAAGAACCATTTTTTTAAAGCCGAATTTAACTTGCTTTAATATATGCGTATATGTACACAACATGGCTGCCGCACACTTCCTACTGTTTCCCCCCAGAAATAAATATTATCTGTCCATGTCATGCAACATTAGGGGGCAAAATACTGTAGTCATGTGATCCACCTATGAGACATTGTGTCCACAACTGACTAAACAACCTAGCTTTGTGTCTTGAATCATACACTTGTGAAATATTCCCAAACATTATTAAGTACTATAACTGCTTAAACTGATTTACCAATTATGGTCAGCGTTTGCTTTCTGAAAAACTCTTACATCACCTTAAAATGTACCAAAAGCTCTGTTTTAGTCTTCTGGATTTTTTAGATTAGCAAATACATTTGAATGCAAGATCAGAGTTTTCGATTGAGACACAGATCACGACAACAATCACGATGACGGCAGAAAGTTTTAAGCGAGTTTTATTACAGTTTGACTTGGAAACCAGATTTACAGGGACATATGGCTCTGATGTGACGTCCAGCAGATGTCGCTTTCAATCCTCCAGACGTGCATAAACTACGCAGAAGATGCCACTTGCATTCCAGATGCGTGCAAACTCATTTTATTAGTACTATTGAGTCTTGATTTTTCTTAGTTATATTGTCAGTGATTTACCAAAATACATTATATCATTTAGCAAAATACACCATAAGAATAAGTGTTCATAAGTCAAATGCACACCACTTCTGTGAGTAAAGATTCTGAGTATCATGTCATCCTAATATCAGTTCAAAACTGTAAAAACATTTTAAACCACTGTAACATAAAAGCATACCTAATAATTTGTTCGTTCTCTCTCTCTCTCTCTCTCTCTCTCTCTCTCTCTCACACACACACACACACATACATACACACACACACAAGTGTCTGCACTTGTGAATCACTCTCTGTTGCTGTAGATGATCTCACATGGACACGGTAAAGCTTGCACTTCCCAAAAACAGTTCATTCCCATGTCTCACCATTTCTGCAGTGGATACTCTCACCTGGATATTTGTACCTAAGAACAGCTGTAATCATAAAGGATTTCCTGTTCTAATTCAAGGCCTCTGAGTCACCATCTGTTCATACTGACCATACTTTAAACACACTCGGTACTGATTGAGCTTACAGTAATCAATTGCAGACAAGTAATACAGTTTCTATACCTACATCCACATTTCTGTGAAGTTGCCTTATGAAAATGTCTAATGTTAAAAGCACTATACAAATGCAATTTTATTAAACTGAATATTTTGTGACCTCCAAAAACGGAGCTGATGAACTAGGCTTTCCAAATATATGTTTTTAACAGATCTGTGAAAGTCTTTTTGTTAAACTGGGAGTGGGGGGGGGGGGGGGTGTTAAGAGTATGGGTCATAAATGCTACAATCAAAGGGACTGGATGAGGTGGAAATGTTAATCCTTGCAAATCGAAAAGAGAAAAAAAACTAATAAAGTTTTTTATGGACAACCTTATAGTGGACCAAAACATATAAACATATGTTCCTTATAGTGGAACAAAACATCCCTCTTTGTCTTTGTTTAGATAAACAGTCCTGTAGGTATTATTAGCATTGATGTCTGCACACATATCCATGGAAAGCCCTGTGTGACTGAACAAAGAAATGGGGTTATTTGTCAAGTCATCTTTGGTGACACAGTGCTGCATTTCCTATCCAATACATTTGACTGTTGGTTTGTTCAACAGGTCTGTTTATAGAACCCATAATGGATCGCAAAAATGATGGTGCTGACCACAGCAGGTCTTTATTCTCCATCCATCCACCCATATCCTGCCGCTTACTCCTTCTTCAGGATCACGGGGAACCTGGAGCCAGGAATCATCGGGCACGAGGCGGGGTACACCCTGGACAGGGTGCCAATCCATCGCCGGGCACAATCACATACACATTCACACACTACGGACACTTTAGACACGCCAATCAGCCGACCATGTCTTTGGACTGGGGGAGTACCCGGAGGAAACCCCCGCAGCACGGGGAGAACATGCAAACTCCGCACACACAGGGCAACGGTGGGAATCGAACCCTGGACCCTGGAGGTGTGAGGCGAAAGTGCTAACCACTAAGTCACCGTGCACCCCCAGGTCTTTATTCTCCGCAAGCAAAATAATCTGCTCCATTTAGGCAAATAGCTGAGACTTTTAGCTGAAAAGTTAAAAGTTGTTCCAGATAATTGGTTTGTTTCAGATGAATTGTAAAATATCCATATATCAAGGCCAACTGTGGTGCTTCTGACCCTCCACAGGTACAAGCTCCAAGCCAATAGTCTTTGTGCTAATCCCTGGCTGATTCACACATACCTCAGAGATGTATGATTGTGGGAACAGTTTAAGGCAACTTGTATACTGCATTGCCCTTTCCTCTAAGTGTACTAAGGGCCTGGACAATGTGTCCGAGTTAGTTCTATAACTCATACTATGGGAGCGCCTTGGAGGGACCGTTGTTAAATCCCAGTCCTCTCTCTCTGGGGTAGACATAAAGGATGAAGCCAGGTACCTGTTGAGGTTACAGTGCCTCTCTGGCTGGGGTTGGTGGCCACAGACTTCTCCCTTTTCTACATCCAGGCAAGTGCTGATGTCTCCTCTGCTGGAGTTGCAGGAATCTGATAAATGAATAGAGGAGATGAATAAAGACTCATGATGATGAAGGACCTCAGTGTGAATCACTTCTCTCTGAAGTGAAACGCTGTCTTCTTTTGTGGTTCTTTTGTGCAGCAATGGCTCAGAGGAGGCCAGTTCTTTTAGGCACAAGATGTTCAAGTGGGCTGAAGGCAGGCTGCCAAGCCAGTGGTAATGCCTGATCAGTGAGTTTACTTGGGTGAACTCTGCTGAGGGCACAGTAGACATGGTGCACATCACACTCTGCATCTCAGCCAGAAGAATTTGAGTCTCTTTGTCTCGATTCTCATATAGTACTGTGTTAGCACAGATGAGAATAAATAGTCCCACTCCCATGATTACAGGTCCTACTAGTTTCATCCTGTCGGTGTGAATCAGACTCGCCGTTGAGAACAACCCTTTGGCTCCAAGTCCCCAATTGGATCCCTGAGAGGGGCTCTTACTCACTGAACCTACTGCTGATCGTTGCAACCGGTATGGCCAATACCCCACCACTGCCAGTGTTGTGCCAACAACCACCACTATCATCCCCAGCACCAGGAATGCCCCCGGCATGGAGCGGATGCGCACCTTACCCTGGACTACATCTCCTTTATTCTTCCTGGACCTCAGACTGAAGCACGGCAAACGCTGAGAGGACGATGAGGCTGAAGCATGGGCTTGGAACTTGTGGGTTCTCATACTTCCAACTCTCTGGCTCTGCAAAGGACGGGAAGGTCAAATGTTATAACAGAGACCAAGTACAAATACCCTTTTTGAAATACTGAAAAAATCAAAGCACAGTTACAGTTACAGAGATCACACACTTTCTTCATTTGGATGTTTGATGTGAAGATTAACTAAAGCTCTTGAACTGTAAATGCATGATTTTATGTGCATTTTGCTGCAGCCACATGATGGACTGATTAGATAACTGCATAAATAAGCAGGAGTACTCGAGTTCCTACTCGTGTTCCTCGTGGTAGAAAGTTAAATTGTAGGTAATGGTAATTAGATATTTACATATTTGACATCTGATTGTTTTATTTTAAAGTGTGTAGCATTAGTGATGCACATGAGAAGCAAACTTGCAGAGATTGAAAATGCTATAGATAGATACATAATAAATATGAATAATACTTTTCACAGAAAACATGACATTAGTTTAAGTTCATCATTAAAAATATTTACATTTTAATATTTGTAATATTTAAGTCACTCTTTTATTTATTACTTTCACTTGAGGCTACATTTTGAGATGGATACTTACACTTTTAACTGAGTAAGAATTTGATTATCTATATTTTCATTTTCACATACAATTTCTCAACATTTTTTCCCACACCTGGCTGAAAGAGTGGATTCTCAGTAATAGGCAACCCAAATAAGTTCTCCCCCAAAAAGCAAAGCAACAACCACAGGACAAGTCCATGGAAAAGAGTAGATGTTCTGATTAACTCAGCTTCCAGCTGCTGTTGGCAATTCGTGCCAAGGCCATTCAGGAATCAGCAGCAGCCTCCCAGAACGCAGTGTTAATAGAGAGAAGATGCAGCTGATAAACAAACTTAAATGTTTAAAGTGTAAATTCCACCGAAGTCATTGATTTTTTTCAAGGTCACATTCCATGTAATGGGACTTTTGTGATAAATGTGAATGTCTGCATCCAATTAAAATACCGTTTGATGAAAAACAAATTGTACATAGCTTTCCAAAAAGCTTTGATTATATGAAGAAAAAAAAATCACTTTAAAGCACAGTATACATTAATAACTATTTTTTTTATAGTTGATTTAAACAGAAAGGACACTGTTTTGTGCCTGAAATAATGCTTTTATGTTTGTAATACAGCTACTAAAGCTATATTACAAACAAAAATAACTGTTGAATGGGATTGGTCAAACATTCTACTGGAGAAGGCTGGATTAGACAAGAGTAAGACAATGAGAATGAGTGCCACTGTTATTGAGAATGATCAATCCTGTGGTGGTCATATAGTGTAGAGCAATTGATGACCTATGGTCAGTACTGTACATCTATACAATATGACCTATGTATAATTAAATGACCAGTGAGTGTAGTGCATTGCTTTTATTTTTCATCAATAGTTTTTTGACCACAGCAATGTGACACTGACATGATAAAATACGTTTGCCTTTTTGATTAGAATATGTTGCACAGTAAATTTGTAAAACCACAATGTTGTTCCTTGATGTTTTACAAAGTGTCATTTATTAGAGAATTTATATTTGACATAAGAATGACTGATTTGTACAGATTTATCAGAATAAATCAACAATGAACTAGAGCATGTTATTATTATTATTATTATTATTGCAAAATAGACCTGTTCCAGCATGACACACAGTGTACAAAGTGAGCTCCATGAAGACATGGTGTGTTAAGGTTGGAAGAAGGTGGAAGAACTCGAGTGTCCTGCACAGAGTCCTGACCTCAACCCTACTGAACACCTTTGGGATGAACTGGAACACCGACTGCACCTCAGGCCTCCTCACCTATTATCAAAAACACCTAACATCAAAACATTGCACGCACCAGACCCGGTAATGAACATTCTGCACACGGTAGTGAACATTGTACCCCTGTAGCACACTGCAAAATCAATCACCAGGTTCTAAGAGCCATAAAACCTTAGGTAGGGACCTTAGTAATTTGGTCATAAGATCATTCTTGTTATCTTCAAGGCATGCAGTTCTCCCAGTCCTTTGCTGAGGTGATCCAAAAAAGTCTGTCTACCAGAATAAGCATCAAGCACCTTGTCTGGGTCGATACAGAGAGGTAATGAGGGACTCACAAGGAGGTGATCCCACATCTGAATCCTTCAGTGTGGGGCAGATTGAGGTTTGGGGAGGTTTCCAGGTTTGCGGAGTAATGGAATACATTTACTAGTGTTAAGAAATCAGGATACAAAAAAAAAATGGTAAGTGTAATCCATTACAGTTACATCAAAAAACACAAAATTAGAATACAATTAGATTTACATTTTGTAAAAAAATAAACAAAGTAAATAATGTGAATACTATCAGGATTAAAAATCTTTTTCATTTAAATCCGAAGAAAGTAAACTTTTGCAGGGCTCCAGACTGCGATCAAAAATATAAATTTGCGAATTATATATCATTTGTGAGGATCATCTCTCCGTGTCAATCAATGAAGGCCCAAGTAAAAGTGCAGAATTGCATTTTAAGATGAAAAAATGTTTTGTGACTTTTGTTCCAGTCCATTTCAAGAAAGAGACTGTGGCAAAACAGGATGATAGTCAAAAGCATAGAAAAGCTTGTGACGATGTAATCATGTGAAATACCTGACGAGACAGAATGGAAGGAACTAAAAATAAAATTTAACACTGCCTATATGATATGATTGCATGTGCAGAGCTGCCTTTCACCAAATTTACCTCTCGGATATTACTAATGAAGAAACATTGACTGGATGTAAATTAACAAGACGTAGGACAACGACACAGCATGCACTTTAAGCAGAATGCATCTAGTTAAGATATTGCTTGTCCTACTAATTTTGGCTGCTCAGTGTGAACATGGCTTTTCAGCTCAAAACAGGATAAAATCAAAAGTATGCAATTCAACCATGGAAGACTTGATTAGGATCAGCACAGAGGACAATTAACTTGAACAGTTTGATCTGGAACCATGTGACAAATGCTGGCTTTCTGCAAAACAAAGGAGGAGGCCAGACTATACTCACTCAGGCCAAGTGATGCTGATGTAATTATGGTCAGTGACACTGGTTCAGATTCTGTGTAAACAACAATTCTTTGTGACTGTATATAGTTCTCAAGTTGGAAAAGATGTTCAGTTCCCACTTTAAGTGAACTTTAAGTGAATGCTGACACTGTGAAAGGACACCAGACATACACACATGACGGGATGACTGAAAGTAAGCGTTTAAAAAAACATTTTAACACAAGTTCAGTCTTATGTACTTAAAAAAGTAATTTGGCACCTGTTTTTTTGTTTTGTTTTGTTTTTTTTCTTATAGGAGCCAATGGCTCCTTAATAGATTTTTATTGTCTAGAGCCCTGCTTTTGACATAACACAATATAGACAGCTGCATGATTATAGTTCTGGTTCTCTCTTGCCAGTTGTGACTCACATGAGCAACAAATGTGTTTATTTTATTAGAACAAATCCAAACACTGAACACGTTTTAAGCTCTAAAGTAAGCTCTAAATAAAAGTATTTTAGATCAGATTGCATTTCTCTTGACTATATTTACATATGTGACCTTCAAGTAATCCAAAAGCAATCAGATTACATTACTTTCATATTGAGATACTTGGATTACGTTACTGGTGACATTTTTTATGAAGTAATGTGTAGCTGTAATGGAATACATTTTTAAAGTAACCCTCCCAACCCTGCTTCTTTCAGATACACTGCTATAAGCTTAAAACCTCCCATTGAACAAAGTCCTTGTGCTATGGTTCTAGTAATCCTTTTACTCATCTGTGACAATGAGGCTTCCTGTGGAAAAATTCCCAGGATGTTCCAACCACAAGTGAGGGCAGTAGTGGAAATCTGGGTACAATTTCTGAGGATAATTTCCTGTCTGTGGTACTTTAAGCATGCCAACAAGTGATGGAGCCACTCATAGGAGCCTAGCTAAAGTGCTAAGGCTTAATAATGTCTATCACATGTTGGGACAACATGCTGGCTAGCATTCTTAATGACTCAAGCTTCCACACGATGAATTATATGTTCTCCTCTTTCACAATTGAATGATTTCCTATTTCACAGTGGGACTCAGTGCCATGATGTGTGTGAAGATGTGGGGCACAATAGGACAATGATATGTTGCACACAATCTCACAAGGCTTCTGGCTAGCACACGAACACTGGCTGTTTAATGCTTTGACATGGGTGTTAAACTCAAAGGCCACTGTCTTGTTTCATTCAGCCCATGCAAGCAATATGACAGATGGTCATCTGGATCATCAAGTCCCGTTTTCTTTTACATCATGTGCACCGTATACTTGGCGAAGTGATAGAACCAGGATGCACTGGAGGGAGTGTGATGTGCTGGGCAATGTTCTCCTGGGAAAACCGAGGTCCATCCTAATGTGGACGACAATTTAACACGTGCACACCAGCTAAGCAGCATTGTGGACCAGTTACACCAGGTACACCGCTTCATGGCAGGGGTATTCCTTGATGGCAGTGGGCTTTTACAGCAGGATAATGCACCACAGTGCACACATTGTTAGGAACTGTGGCACTAGCAACTATAAATATAATAATAATAATAATAATAATCATTATTATTGATGTTGTTGCTGTTGTTATTATTATGCATCAGTGACAGGAGCAAACATTACTACATATTTTTTTTTACCATTGTAATATAAAGTATATGGTGTATGGAACTCTCTCACATGACAGATGAGTTGAGTTCAAGATCAAAAATCGTTATTGCTTTCCTCCCTCAGGCTTCACTTCAACCATGTAAAACAGCCATTTTGAATGACACTCCCGATAATTCAGTTACACGGCTATTACACTACGGGAAAGGAATTGTGATGTCAACAACAAGTGGTTTGAGGTCTAATAAATGCTAAAATGACCAAAAAGAGAACGTTTCAGGTCCACTTGAACAGGACAGAGTATGGTTTATTCATAAAGAACTGTATGTGAAAAGACAATTATAAACGCGGGGGCTGTTTTGTAAGACATTGCGACGTTATTTGCACATTAAAAAAAGGGTATGTGGGGGGCCCTAGGGGAAGAAACAGTGTGCAGATTTGTAGGGTTGTAGTATATAATCAACGAACACCCTGAGCTTTCCATGCAGGGATTCAGATTTCAGACTAAACATGTGAAATGCAGTCAGGTGGAAGCTGTTTATCAGCCTTTATTGTCCAGCTGCTCTGTTTGCACTCAAAGCTTATCAAGCAGTTAAGCTGATGGAGTTCTGTTCCAGCCTGTAGCTCCTAGTCCACTACACTACACATGTTGTGCACTCTGAATTCAAATGGAAATCATTCATTTCTGCGTATAATTACAGGGAGTAGTTTTGTGCAAGCGGAAGAGGTGTGTGTTATGAAAGACAGTTTATTGTGATGTGTAAGACAAATACTTTTATTCAATTCAAGAGCAAAAACTCCCTGATCTCATGAAAAAATACCGCCGTACACTTTACTATGGTAAACTGTAGATTGTGATATACTGTTATATTTTACAGTATTTACTACACATTGTTAATGTTATACTACAGCATACTGTAGAAATGATTATAGTGAATGGATAAACAGTGTTTTAAATATCAGAGTTACTATAGAATACTACAGTGTGTCTTAGTGTTCATTATAATGTATTAGAAAAGTTTACAACATTCACCTGTGGTATGAAGGTTTTCACAAATACTGTAGTACAGTTGTAGAACATTTACTACAGTAATGACTGTAGTTTCTTTTTTATATTACTATAGTAGAGTTACCACAACAAACGACTACATATCACTGCAATTTACTATAGTATCTTTACTAAAACACTACAGTGTTTTCTACAGGAATTCTACTACATTTTTTTATAGTAAATTTACTCTAAAGTACTATAGTATTTTTTCATGTGGGATCTGAGGAGGCGTAACTGACGATCAAAACAATGAAATGCACCAATTAATAAGACAGCATCCATCTATATGTTTAATATGTTCTAGCTGGGTTCTTTCATTCCAGCTGATTCAGTTTTATACTTACCTTGGTTATGCTGTATAATATCTGCGATCACTGCATCCCAACCACTCCTCAGGTCACACAAATCCGAGAGTCTTTCTGGAAAGAAGTTTCCTGGCTGACAATAAATCCCCAAAAACGTACAAGACGTCTGAGTTGCATAGTCATCCAGTCCGAGAGGAATCAGAACGCAATAAAGCTCATGAGTAGAAACATTTACCAACAAACGCACATGCACTCTCATACAGTCTGGAGGTGGATGAGACAAGAAGCTCTTGGCAGCACATAATAAAGAAGGTATACAGCGCCTCCCCAGCTCGAGACTTCCTTTCCTTCACACATCATTAGTGCAGGGGGAAAAGTGGATGTGCATGAAGTATTCTATAATAACACTACAACTGTACTACAGTATTTGTGAAAACCTTCACACCACAGGTGAATATTGTCAACTTTTGTAGTACATTATAATAAGCACTAGAATACACTAGTTTCCCCATAGTATTCTATAGTAACTCTAATAGTTAAAACACTGTTGATCAATTCATTATAATCATTTCTACAGTATGCTGTAGTATAACATTAACAATGTGTAGTAAATATAATATACTATAATATACTACAGTATACCACAATCTACTACAGTTTACAATAGTAAATAGTAAAGTATAGAACAGTGGGGGTTTTTTTTCATGTGAAATCTGTGATTTTTTGGTCTTCGAATAAAAGTATTTATCTTGAATGAACTGTGGCTATAACAGCACTTGCACAGCATAGCATATGTGTAGAACACAGCATAACAAGTCATTATTTAACATCTAATAGGCTATATCTTGTTTTAAAAAATTCTATACATTTTTTTTTTATTAATCTACATGATTCCTTTAAGGTCCCTGGGTTATATAGCCTATACACATTGTCTAAATTACTATACAATCACTGAAGGAGAATAAAAGCAAGCAGCAATGGATCTGTGGCCAGTGCAGTTGAACAACTGCTACTGATATAATAATGTTCATTAAAACATGTAGACATCCTTTTTCTAAATGAACCTAAGGATTTGTTGCCTATTTTTTCTTGTATCACATTAGTTCCATATATATTATTCTGTTTGTTTTGGCGACATCTTTTGGAGTGGTATTGCAACTACTAAGTGATTCCATGATTTGGGTGCCATTTGTGTCCCACTGCTATTATACTATACCTACAAAAAACTAAAGATGCAGTACATCATGTCCTGCAATCGACTGGTGTCCTATCACCTCACGCCCAGCATTCCTGGGATAGACTGCATCCCTGATCAGGATAGACTGGATCCACTGCATCCCTGATCAGGATACTGAAAGGGAGTTTGAGGGAATAAAATACATTTCAAGCACATTTCAATGTGTTCTTCACAACATCATCATATGTGCATATTTCAAATAAATAACTTAAAAACATTAACAAAACCTATAAAATTGACAGCAATTAGAAAGCAGCATCACCTTAACACTTAACGACTGTAAACTTATTAATGTGTGAATACATTTAACATCACATGCTCGAATGATCCTTTACCATGAGACATCCAACCTAGGTTATGAAAACTACATTTTAATCAAAGGAACACTGAAGTGGTTCAAACCCTTAATCTATCTGATTAAGATATTTAATCACACAGTCAAACTAATGAAGTTACCAAACAAACAAACAAACAAAAAAAATCTATATTTCCACCCACTGGTACAAAAAAAAAAAAAAAAAAAAAGGACTGGAACCAAAACATTGGCGAAATCATTTTCTTTGTCTTTTACTTTCATCTGACCCAAACTTGTCATCTTCGCGAGAAGACTTTTTTCTTACCTGGAGTTTCCCGTCCAAAAGCCCTGAAGTCCAACACACACAAAATTAAATCTTCATGGAATATATTGAGAATTAAATATATACAATGATTTAATGACAGAAAAGGTCACAAGGATGAGCCAGACAGAATAATAACAATAATAATAATAGCAAGTTAAATGTTTTTATTTCAGTTGAGGACTACAGATTACACAGACACGGTCATTACAAGAAAGGCCAATGTTTTTCAGTCTCTATTCGGGGTGCTTAAGACATACCTGAGACACTTCAGAAGAGGTTGCTAATTAACAGCGCAGTTGCGTTAGGTACATTTAATGTCCACAGGCCTGGCACTGTAAAGCACTATTTTTAGGAGGAGTATGAAAATGCCTGCGTGGCGTATCACGTTCTCTCCAAGTTTGTATAGGTTTCCCCACACTGTACAGAAACACGCACGTAAGCAGACTGGCTGCCTTAAATTGTTAGTGGATCCAGAGCTGATTCCACTGAGACCCTTAGCAAGCGGTTACTGAAGATGAGTGAATGAATGAATGTCAGGTCTGAAATAGATATGCTGGATAGCAGATACCTGTTGCCATTCTGTTTAAGAACTGAACTAAGTCTACCGCTAAAAGCAACAAAGGTAATTATTGTGGACATGCAGATGTTCAATGCGTCATCAGAAGCTTCTGACACTAAAGAATGCAGGCAGAAATATTGGGTCATAATAATCAATTACAAGACCAACTTTGTCAATCATTTCTTACTTTAAAATACTGTAAATATCCACTAGGAAGATTATTGGGCTTTCCTGGAATTTAAGATCTGACCACAGCAAAACTCATGTTTCCGAAGGGGAGACTGCATTAATGTGGAAACTGCATTTTCAGGGACATTTATTGGCACAGTAGAATACAATGGAATGCTTTCATTTGATGAACCTTAGTAACAATTGTTATCTTGCCACATATACAGAGCAATAAAACAGCGTTTTCAGATCAGTTGGTGGTACTGAAGGGTCATATGCACCTGGTCCGCATCAAACCGCAAAAACAGCCACTATTTTTTTCATTCATGACATACAATTAACATTAGCTTGCTGACCACTAATCACGTCGATTTAGTTTGTCAAGCAACTGTAAAAAGGACAACATAATAAAAATAAGACAATATATATATAAAGCCAACTGATTTTTTGGTCCACAGGAGATCAGGTTTTTTGTTGTGTTTAAGTGTAGATTAGTTTCAGATTAAGTATAAACTGATTGCAATCGAGATTAGATTATCTATTTATTCCATATTCTGGAGCTCCACTGATTACAATAATGTAACCAATTACATTTAGAGACAGGAAAAAAAATAAAATAAATCAATTGGAATGCTGATTCGTGCAAAAAATTAAAAACATGACTAACCACAACCAAAATAAATCAAGGGTAAATCCAGTGGAGTACTCTGTGCTTTCAGATCACCGCATGGCAGAAAGGAATACGTGTTTGGCATTTTAAAAATGGCATAGATACAAAGAATGGTGGACATTGGAATTGGGCAGAGGACATGAGGCAGGCCTCCCTTTCAGGAATCACCATCTAGCAAAGCAGAGGAAAAGACATTGGATGCTACAAGGTTGGACTCTCATGCAATCTTGAGAAACTTCTCCACTGTGTCCTCCTCTACTGCCTCAGAAAACATTTCATAGTCCTGTTAGGAAGAGAAAAAAAATAAATAAAAAATTCATAAATAAAAAGTCCAGAGCATGAGTTTCTGGAGAATGGGCCAAACATCAATCTCTCAAAAGAGTGAGAGAGATATATATACACACACACACACAATATATATTTTTATATATATATATATATATATATATATATATATAACATTACACATTACACACACACACCCCTTGAACTTTTCAACCATTTGCCACATTTCAGGCTTCAAACAAAGATATAAAAAAAATTTTTTTTGTGAAGAATCACCAACAAGTGGGACACAGTTGTGAAGTGGAACGAAATCTATTGGATATTTTAAACTTTTTTAGCAAATAAGAAACTGAAAAGTGGTGCGTGTAAAAATTATTCGGCTCCTTTACTTTCAGTGCAGCAAACTCACTCCAGAAGTTCAGCGAGGATCTCTGAATGATCCAATGTTGTCCTAAATGACTGATGGTGATAAATAGAATCCACCTGTGTGTAATCAAGTCTCTGTATAAATGCACCTGCTCTGTGATAGTCTCAGGGTTCTGTTGAAAGCGCAGAGAGCATCATGAAGACCAAGGAACACACCAGGCAGGTCCGTAATACTGTTGTGGAGAAGTTTAAAAAGCGGTTTGGATACAAAAAGATTTCCCAAGCTTTAAACATCCCAAGGAGCACTGTGCAAGCGATCATTTTGAAATGGAAGGAGAATCAGACCACTGCAAATCTACCAAGACCTGGCCGTCCCTCTAAACTTTCAGCTCAGACAAGGAGAAGACTGATCAGAGATGCAGCCAAGAGGCCCATGATCACTCTGGATGAACTGCAGAGAACTACAGCTGAGGTGGGAGAGTCTGTCCATAGGACAACAATCAGTCGTACACTGCACAAATCAGGCCTTTATGGAAGAGTGGCAAGAAGAAAGCCATTTCTCAAAGATATCCATAAAAAGTCTCGTCTAAAGTTTGCCACAAGCCACCTGGGAGACACACCAAACATGTGGAAGATGGTGCTCTGGTCAGATGAAACCAAAATCGAACTTTTTGCCCACAATGCAAAACGATATGTTTGGCGTAAAAGCAACACAGCTCATCACCCTCAACACACCATCCCCACTGTCAAACATGGTGGTGGCAGCATCATGGTTTGGGCCTGCTTTTCTTCAGCAGGAACAGGGAAGATGGTTAAAATTGAGGGGAAGATGGATGCAGCCAAATACAGGACCATTCTGGATGAAAACCTGTTGGAGTCTGCAAAAGACAGACCTGAAACAGGATGGAGATTTATCTTCCAGCAAGACAATGATCCCAAACATACAGCAAAATCTACAAAGGAATGGTTCACAAATAAACGTATCCAGGTGTTAGAATGGCCAAGTCAAAGTCCAGACCTGAATCCAATCGAGAATCTGTGGAAAGAGCTGAAAACTGCTGTTCAAACGCTCTCCATACAACCTCACTGAGCTCGAGCTGTTTTGCAAGGAAGAATGGGCAAGAATTTCAGTCTCTCGATGTGCAAAACTGATAGAGACATACCCCAAGCGACTTGCAGCTGTAATCGCAGCAAAAGGTGGCTCTACAAAGTATTAACGCAAGGGGGCCGAATAATTTTGCACGGCCCACTTTTCATTTTTTTATTAGTTAAAAAAGTTTCAAAAAGCCAATAGATTTTGTTCCACTTCACAATTGTGTCCCACTTGTTGGTGATTCTTCACAAAAAATAAAAATTTTATATCTTTATGTTTGAAGCCTGAAATGTGGCAAAAGGTTGAAAAGTTCAAGAAGGCCGAATACTTTCGCAAGGCACTGTGTGTGTAAACCCAACCGAATTAAACATTTTCCACTAGATGGACAAGTTTCTGAAACGTTGATTTTCTGCTTATTCACGTGTGCATGTTGATCACCCGTAAATTATCAAGCTCGTGCACAACACAGCTCATTTGCATGTAGTGACGCCCACTAAACTCCATAAAAGGTCAAGCACACAGACAGCTGGGAACACGAAATGAGTAAAGACTGAAAAAACAGAAGTGGAAGTTATTCTGATGGACTTCTATGCCAATAAAAATATTTAATTATAATAATTATAAATGTTCAGACATATAGACTGACCCATCCTCTGTTTATACACCATCATATCTTTCATCATAACTGAATGATTACTTTTATTTGTCTTTATTTATAGGTGTGTGTCGACTTGCTTTCTTAATAATCTTCAATTAATGCCTGTAAAATAAAGTGACCAGTTTTCCCTAAAATGTTATGGATGATTCTTTTAATCCCTGACCGAGTAAACCAGAATGAGTATGGGTTTTTGATCGAGACTCCAAAGCTCTTATACAAAGTGGCTCTGGATAATCGTGTCTGCTAACAGCTAGATCCGTATACTCCTCAGAATACCCAGATATAAAAAGTAATACATGTTATATGTTGATGTTTTAATATTGTTTCATATACACACACTCAGGAGCATGAGTAGAATACAAACGTCTTTTTCAGAACATATGGGATTTTCAAAATGATTGTCAAACTGATCGCAAGACTGATTTACGCAGAAATTCACTTGTATGCAGGTTGATAAGTTAGGCCCAGTAGACCAACTACTTTGAGCGCAAAAAAAAAACCAAAAAAAAAAAAACACCGACACACATAGGCTTTATAAAGTGGGTTGATTGAACTTGGGGAAAAAAAACGAAAATTTAAAAAATAAATAAATAAATAAATAAATAAAAATCAGGTGTTAGTTTTGTTCTGGAACAACGAAAGCATTCATTAACAAGACACAACCTGTGAGATGTCCAGGTTATACACACCGAGTTAAGTTTATCAGCTACACCGTCATCCTTAACATTCAACATTCCAACATTCCAGGTCACATAAATAGAGCACACTATAAATCATTTAGATCAGGATTTGTAGCATCATTTAGTGTTTATAATTTGTAAAAGAAGAAAAACCCAAAACAAGCTGTGTTAGTGAATGAAACCTCATAGCACAAGTGACGTAATTATCTGCAGTCCAGACCAGGTCTATGGTTAAAGCAGAATGACAAGAAATCATGCAAGCAAACAGGCAGGTCATAACCTGGCAGATCCCACCCAAATTCAACAGAGGTGTGCAGAAGGTCATCTCACATCGCACCACTTTCGCGTCAGCTGATGGTCATGAGGGTACAACAGTAGTGACCGGAGCATCAAACTTGGAGCACTGAAAAGCGGTAAAATATGTGACTGGTTGGAAAATGAGAGGGACACCTTGTCATAATGGTGAAAGGACCAAAATTTGGTACAAGCAAGACAAGCCCATGATGTTAATCCAGTGCCAAGTGTGATGATGTGGGGGAGGTATTACTGACACACATTAGGGCCACAATATCCAGCGAAGAATGTCTGAATGGCACAGTGTATCTGAATATTGTTGCGGTCAACGTTTGTGGTGTGTGTGATATTTTGTGCCAAAAAGAAAATTAAAAAGGCATCTAGAGATCTGCAGCAACAGCTCTTTCTCTCATCTCACTGCACATCAGCACTTTATGCTTTCTGTTCATTATACAGTGGCATCAGAGTGATAAAGAATATAGTAATATATATATACACACATAATATATATTAATATATATATATATATATATGAGATAAACAATTATAATAGACATTACACTGAAACCCTTGATTAAACCCATGAAGACTGATCATAACTTGCTCAGTGACATTATCTTTGACATTCAATGACATACTGTACCCATAAAACTCATTCTACATGTCGTGGTACAAATACACTTCGATGAACAAGTATAAACTAAACTTAAATAGTTGTCCATAATGAAGTCTAAATTAAGATCTCATCTCATGTACAGTATGTAGCATCTGTTTACACTGAACTCTCCGGGAAGGTAGAACGGGTAAAGTACAAGCATATAGAGTATTTACAAATATTCTCAAGACTGAAAGGCCTCATACATACCCCACAGTACTGATCTTCATTGAAAATCTGAGGAGGGGCAGCATTAGGGTTACCCGACTTGGTTCTCATCTCACTCCGGATGTCCCCACCCACAGAAATGTCAATCAGTTCAAACTGGATGTTCTTACTCTCTAAAATGCGCATCACTTCAGCCTGCTGTGCTTTCACCTGGAAAACAAGCAAGTGGTGCAGATCATATACTGACTTCTGAACACTCAGTAGAACAAAGCTACAGTCTAGAGACTACTGTTCAGAACTCATGGGGATGGATGGATAGAGGTAGTAAAACAAACTGAAACTGAATTTGATGCTTGAATGCCTACAAAGACAAAGAAGATTAAGGTTTTTTTATTTTATTATTATTATTATTATTATTATTATTATTATTATTATGTCAAATCAACAGCATCCACCGTTGATAAAATACTAATGAGAAGAGACTGAAAATTACACAAGAGGGCAGACAAACACCCAGGATTTTAAATCACAAGTCAGGGAGCAAATAAATGCCTGTTGTCTTGGTACAGTAAAATAAATTGGAAGAGTTAATTATTAGTCCAAGATTGTGTGTGTGCATACAAAAAAATTGAATACCATGAAAAAAGTTCATTTTTCCCCCCGTAATTTAATAATAAAAAAATGTGGAACTTTCATGTATTCTAGATTCATTATACATAAAGTCAAATACTTCAAGCCTTTTTGTTTTAATCTTGATTACAGCTCAAGGAAATCAAAAATCCAGTATCTCAAAATATTAGAATAAAGAATTTATAATCTCTGTGTGCAAAGGGCGAGGCAGAAGGCCATTGTGCAGAAGCGCCTCTGACTTCTCTGGGCTCTGTATCGTCGGAGATGGACAGTAGCACAGTGGAACGTGTTTTGTGGTCCGATGAGTCAACATTTCAAATAGGTTTTGGACAAAACAGCCATTGTGTTCTCCAGGCCAAAGAGGATAAGGACCATCCAAGCTGTTATCAGCATCAGGTCCAGGTCATGGTATGGGGGTGTGTCAGTACCCATAGCATGGATAACTTGCACATCTGTGAGGGCCTTTAATGCAGAAAGATATGTACACATTTTGGAGTAATACATGCTCCCATCCAGAGCAGGACAACGCCAAACCACATTCCACCTGGATTACAAGCACATGGTTGCGTAAGCAGAGAGTGCGGGTGCTAGCATGGCCTGCCTACAGTTTTTTTTCTTTTTTTTGTTTAAAAAAGTATGAGGAGGGAAAAGGGAGGGGAAAAGGGGGGGTGGGGGGGTGGGGGTGGGAGGAAGAAAAGGGGGGGGGGGGGGGGGGGGGGCCCCCCCCCCCTCTTCTCCCCCCCCCTCTTTTTTTTGGGGGGCGGAAGCGGCGGGCCCCCCCCGCGGGGGGGGGGGGGGGAGGGGGGGGGGGGGGGGGAAATTCCACTTGCTAAACTTAACCAACTGGTGTCTTCAGGGCCCAAACACCGTGTTATTAAAGTGTTATTAAAAGAAAAGGTGATGTTACACAGTGGTAAACAGTCAACTGTCCCAACTCTAATTAGAGTATGTTGCAGTCATCAGATTTAAAATGTGTATATTTTCAAAAAGAAATTAAATTCACAATGCAAAACACCAGATAATGCATTTTCAATATAGTACAGAGTGAACTGAATTTTCAAATGAGACTGTTTTTTGCATTTTCCATACTGTCCCAACTTTTTCGCTCTCCTTTATAGGAGTGAGGGGTGTATGTGAGAGAGAGAAATTTCCCTTCACTAGAACTAAGATTCCAAAAACCTGCTAAAGCATGACACAAAGTGGGCTCCATGAACATCCATCTTCTATACCGCTTATCTTTTTCAGTGTCACGGGGAACCTGGAGCCTATCTCAGGGAGAATCGGGCACAAGGCGGGGTACACCAATCCATCGCAGGGCACAATCACATACACATTCAAACACCCATTCATACACTACAGACATGCCAATCAGCCTACCACACATCTTTGGACTGGGGGAGGAAACCGGAGTACCCAGAGGAAACCCCCACAGCACAGGGAGAACATGCAAACTCCACAGACAGAGGGCAACAGTGGGCATCGAACCCTGGAGGTGTGAGGCAAACGTGCTCTCCATGAACATGTGGTGCGTTAAGGTTGAACTCGAGTGGAACTCAGAACTCGAGTGTCCTGCACAGAGTCCTGACCTCAACCCCTCTGAACCCCTTTGGGATGAACTGGAACAGGAGCCTCCTCGACATCCCAACATCAGCGCTTAACCTCAATTTCATTAATGCTCTTGTATCTGAATGAACACAAATCCCCACAGCCACGCCCCCAAATCTAGTGTAAAGCCTTCCCAGAAGAACGAGTGTAGCTCATTATAAACAGCTCTACTTTAGTGTATAAGGAAGCTTTAGAGCACATGCTCTTGATTTGTGGCTATAATCAGCCACGCTGATGATTCATCCTGAAACGTTCTCAGACTAATCTGGTCAGGGAAGTGAACGGCACTCTTCAGATGTACTGTAGATACACACATGGTGGTGTCAAGGCAGGAACCGGTTAGAGCTTATGAAGTGTGTAGATGCACAGGTCTCAGGACAGCTCGGGTTAACCATTTACCACATTGCAAAACCGGCGACAAATGCATGTGTCCATGCATTAAAGTCCATGCATGTGACTTCCTGGATTTCTGCACTTCTGTATACAGGAAGCAACACGCGGGCAGCGCGTGCAACTTTCAGACATGCCCAGGCCATCAGCACTTCCGCTTCTCCGGAGCAGTAATAACGGATTTTGTTTGTTTGTTTGATTGATTGCATGACAGGTCGCTCACCTTTCTTTCTTCTTTAGCTTCTACGGTGCACAATGTTGAGCGACACACAAGCACGAGTGTAAATGTGCAGAGGACTGGATTGAATTACGGATTAAAGAAGACGCAACGCGACTCACACACTGGGTGTGTCTCCTAATCTCACTTACATGCTAAATGTCGTTTTTTTTACACCGCGAAAGGATTCCTAATTCGTGCCGAATAGAATGTCGGTGTGGATTGTTTCTCACCTCTCTGGAAGCGGTGACGGTCGTGTAGTATAATTTAACACCCATCGTAGAGATTAAGTCTTCGTGTTGGTTTCAGGGTTTATATCAGCGAGGACAGTTAGCGTACACTCCCCCCTCCCCCTTTCTCACCCATCACACCCTCTCCTCATCCTCCCCCCTCACCGCTACTCGCTGGGAGATTTAAAGCGACAGGATCATGTTTGCGTTGTGGGAACTGGAAAGTTAACGAAATTCCTAGCAGGAGAGACTGAAGAGCGACGCTCCAGTTCGCAATTCCTTCTCGGAAAGTCGTAGTTTTTGTTTGTTTTCCCTGTCCCTCAGAACGCCGACCTTTTTTCAGAACGCCGAAGTTGCCCGTTTCTAGTGACGTCACTTCAACATGGCGGCGTTCATGGTGAAAATTAAAGAGCAAGAACAAACAAACAGTGAGATGAAACTCTGCTGAACCCTCCACCGCCCCCCCACAAAACAAACAAACAAAATAACCCAGAAACCCTCATATGTAATGGTTTTAATGGTTAAACCAATAAGAATTGTATTGAGCTCATGGTGAAACTGGAGCCTATCCCAGGGAGCATGGGGCCAATCCATCACAGGACACAATCACATAAACATTCACACACCCATTCATATACTTTGGACAATCAGCCTACCATGCATGTCTCTGGACTAGGAGGAAACCGGAGAACTCAGAGGAAACCCCTGCAGCATGTGAAGAACCTGCAAGTGCCAGGAATTGAACCTTCAGTCCTGGAGGTGTGAGGGAAACATGTTAACTACTAAGCCACTGTCCACTCTTCCTGATGGTAATTTGTTGCTTTTGCATGCTTTTGTGGCATGTCGTATCTTGTGAATACCATTGCGTAGAGCTGGACAATAATGCGCTCCTGGTTCCCCCGCGACCCTGAAAATGAGTCAGCGGTTGAAGATGGATGGATGGATGGAGAGCTGGGCAACATGACGAAAATATCATATCAGAATTCTTCAGGGCATTTCAATGATACACGATGCGTATCACAATATATAATTTGTCTAACAAAGCTGTCGTTCACAATGCTTTTCTTTAATGCCTACAAAAACAAAAAAGATTAAGGTTTTTTTAATCAATGGCATCCATTCAGTATTGTTTAATTTGTAATTATTAAAAATGTAAAAAAATAAATAAATAAATAAACAAAATACAATGCCTTAGCAACAATATCTCAGAGAAGGGTATTGCGTAATCATTATCATGATATCAATGTTATATCGATATATTTCCCGGCCCTACCATTAAGAAACAGTAATGGTAATGGTTAGCTGATGGTTTGTAATGATATTTGTTTTGGAAACCATTAGAATTTCTTTGATGGTTTCTGTTGGGTTTTTTTTTTCAGCGGGGAAGGTTTTAAAGCAGTCTTTTGAGTTTGTCACGCATCGTGCCATAGCGGATAAGAAAGAGACGGATGCAATCGCAGTTTAGAACGGAAGATTTATTTAAAGCATTCAGGCGGACAAATCCAAAACGTAATCCATGAACATAATCCAGAAACAGGTGAAGGTCGGGTGAAAGGCAAACAGGCATATATAGGGCAAAGCAGAGATCAAGGTCGTGGTACAGAAAACAGGGTCGAGAGATCTAACATGAAACAAACATGAAGCGTGAACAAAGAAGTGGACCTGGGAGCGGATAACCCAGCGTGAACTAAATCTAACATGAGCTTGAAAACTAAGTTTAAATCTATTCTAATAAACCGCACCGTGTGCCGGGAGGCGCGCGGTATATATGCCGGAATGATCAGCCTCCTAACCGCTAACAGCTGAGCGCAATACCGACACACATGACAGCACAACCAATGACAGAACAGGGAGGAGACATGACAGAAATGTAAACAAACACACGTGTCCAAATGTCACAACAGAAAAGCACATGCTCGTGCATTTGTGCATTAGAGCACGCTGCCTCAAGGGGGAACCGTGACAGAGTTTATATTTATATCTGAACAGCTAAACACTGGGTGATAGCTACCTCGATAACTGAAATGTTCATTTGTTTTCTGCAAGACATTTTAATCACACTGCTCTTTGATGTCATTTTTGTCGCTATTTTTTCTGAATGATCTCGCCCACTTTTAAAATAAATAATGAATCACTAACTAAACAACTCTTTAATGTTTAACGTTCTAATGTGGAACGTTGGAACATTACAAGTTCCAGTTGTCATGAATCCAGCATAACATCTCCATACACACAGGCACAATCCAGCAATCAGTCACCTTCATTTAAAACCAACATTGTTGCATACAAATAAACAAATTATTTACAATCCTGATATATGCTTGCATTTTCTCTGTGTTGTTGGTAAGACTACCCATTGTGATCCTGGCCTAATGGTTTCCGTTAACCATTTCCACACTAGGGCTTGCACTACTACAATTACTCACTAGTCGACCAGCAACAAATGCTATATTTGCTTAAGTAAGGTAGATTACATTAATGTTTGCACTAGCACAGCAATAGGAACAAGGGTTATCATATTTGAAAATTTCCTTCATTTACAGTACTGTGCAAAAGTCTTTTTTTTTTAGTAAAAAAAAGGCACATTTTTTTAGTAAAAACTTTGTTACAGATTTTCAAATCAGTACAAAAACATCAAATCAAATCAGTACATTTTAGATTCCCAAACATTAGTTTTCTAGCACAACATTAAATGTTACAGAAAAATGTTGTATGTCATTAAAGAAAGCAGTATGTTATGTAAGAGACACTTTTCAGACAAAAAATACAATGAAGGCTGCTGGGTTTTGCTGCAAAAAAATAAGAAGCAAGTGCTACAGTCAAAGGGTCCAGAAGAACTGTGACTGGTTCTGCAAGATGCTCAATAAACCTTCCAGCTCATTTCATTATAAAACTGCACTAATTGTACTGGTGACAACTATTTTTTTTTTTGTCACACCAAATATTGACTTGTTTCATTTACTACTGTTTACTGCTCTCTACTGTATATTATTACTACTGTTTACTGCTCTCTACTGTATATTATTACTACTGTTTACTGCTCTCTACTGTATATTATTACTACTGTTTACTGCTCTCTACTGTATATTATTACTACTGTTTACTGCTCTAGCAGTATTGCAATAGCAGGAATTTAAAACAAATGTATTCAAATTCATCATCAACATATTCTAATGTTTGAAGACTAATTGAAGATGATTATGCATCCACTGTCTACTTTTAGGAACACCTGTACACCTGCTCATTTATGTAGTTATCTAATCAGCCAATCATGTCGCGGCAGCACAGTGCATACAGACATGGGTTAATGAATGTTCACATCAAACATCAGAATGCGGGGAAAAGTCTGATATCTGTGACTTTAACTGTTGGAGCAGTGAAAACAGAGAGCACAGCGACTGCTAGTGGTGTATAGAAGTCAAAGCAGCCATAAATTCGAGCCTACCACCAGAGGGCGCACAGAAAAAACACTACTTACATAATTAGAAAAGCTTGTTTACTGCAAGAGATGAAGTGTAAACAAACGAGATGAGGTAGAGTTTTGTACTAAAGTACAAAGTGCATAAGAGTGCAAATATAAAGAATGTGAATTCAAGTACAAACCTGTGCATTTAGAGCGTAATGAAATGAAATCAAATAGTACAACAGATTTATTAAACAATTCGCATGGTGTCTTTGTTTTACAGCCCCAATTGCAAAAAAGTTGGGACGCGGTGTAAAATGTAAATAAATGTGAATAAAAACAGAATGCAACGATTTGCAAATCTCATAAACCCATATGTTATCCACAATAGAACATAGAAAACATATCAAATGTTTAAACTGAGAAAATGTACCATTTTAAGAAAGAAAAAAAAAAAGAATTTGATTGAATTTGATGGCCGCAAGATGTCTAAAAAAAGTTGGAACAAAAGGCTGGAAAATGACATTTTCACAAATCACATAAATCACATTTGACATGTTTTCGATGTTCTATTGTGAATAACATGTGGGTTTATGAGATTTGCAAACCGTTGCATTCTGTTTTTATTTACATTTTACACAGCGTCGCAACTTCTTCTGGACTTGGGGTTGTAAAACAAAAATCATCTAACAGTTTTATACAGTTTCACACGAAAACATGACAGTAAGTTAATTTCATCAGTTAAAATCAAGTTTAATAATTGGAATAAAGTCGGTGTGACGTTCGATATTCGCGGAAATGCGAATAATAATTGAATAGCTTATTTTGATAAATATCAAAAATGTAAAAAGGTGTGCCTCATATCTGACACCTACATGAACACTGTACAGTGGGTTATATGACTGTAAGTCATTCCCTTCAAATGCTATTGAAGTTACAAACGTGTTTAACAATGTCGTATGTACCTTTAGAGACGGTCCCTTAATTTCCGCATATCCCCGAATATCGAACGTCACACCGACTTTATTCCAGCACTATTTAAAAGAAACACCTTTTTACTTTTTACTTGAGTATATTTTTGCCTGAATGCTTGAGTATACAGGTGTTCCTAATAAAGTGGACGGTGAGTGTACTGTATAATCCATGTCACGTGTGTGTGTGTGTGTGTGTGTGTGTAAGAGAGAGAGAGAGAGAGGAGGAGGAGGAAGAATCCAGAAGAAAAAGTAGTTCCTATTTCTCCGAGCGGTTTCTGATCTCATTTATAAGCAGATATGGTCTGATTCAGTCTGATAAACACATAATCATGTGTTATAAATGATATGTATGATATTTAAACTCGATAGTTAGAGAGCAGTGTCAGGATCGGAAGTGATGGTGTTTCTGTATCACTCCGCCAGGTTCCGGGAGCCGGAAGTGGCAGGAGAGGAGTTGGGGGTTTTCACACCATATGGTTTATACGGTGATGGCGGATGTTGCTGAAATAGAGTCGGTGAAGAATTATCAAATAGCGTTTGAGAAGATAGACCTAAACACCAGTCGATATCCATACTGTATTGTGTGGACACCCATCCCCGTGCTATCGTGAGTTGGTCTAGTACACCGGTTTGTCTTGCCTTTACCTTCAGGAAGAGAAACCGCCGAATCTTTCTTCTGCACTAATTCAGTACCTTTGACTTTCTCTAGCTGAAACACTACCACTGAAACGACACCTAGTGTGGTGTCCTGGTCAGATGGGTCTTTTCTTGTATTTCACTGACAGCTGTTTACTGTAGCATGAAGCTAGCTGTGCTTGTGAAGGAAGGCACTGGAGGAGAACATGTACCCCAACACCGAGAAGGACAGCTGTGCAGAATAAACTGGGATGAGATGTGTACGCTTTGGTCAAAATAATAATGCTTTCTTCTCGGAAACATGAAAGCATCTACAATGTTTTAGTCTTGTCTGGAGCAAAGGGCCGGCGGTGTGGGTGCAGGTTTTCATTCCAACCGAGCAGAATCCGTACCTGACCTGTCTATTGAAAGCCAAGATCAGCTGATTAAACAGGTGGAATCATCAGGTTTGGATCCTGCCCGCTCGGAATGATAACCTGTGGCCACACCGGCGCTTTCCACATACGATTGGACACCCAATCGGTTTAGGCTCGTAGCACTGTAAACAAGTATGGTTAAGCATGTATTTAATTCGGTTCTTAGCCCCCACATTTCACTAGAACTTCCTCATCCTCACCACAATAATTCTACAGCTGAAGGCCAGCTATGGAAGAGAGATTCTCTCTTTCAGTGAGGATGATTGACTCCTACAGACAAGATTATTATTTATTTACGTAAAAAATGTGAACGTGAAACATAATTTCCTGCAATGATCATGTCGTGTAAAGCGCCACGGCGGTTAAAAACTATTAAAAAGTCTATTTAAAGCCCTTTTCGGATGGGGTTAGTTTATCAGCCGGACATCTGTAATACTTTTTTAAAAATACCCTGAAATGAGCAGAGGAGGAGCGAGTTACGAGTGGGTTGGGTTTTCTACACTTGATGTTTAGATATTTAAGATATTTAAAGTGGCAGTGATACAACTTTATAGAAAATATAGTCCTTATTTATAGAAAAGTAACCTGTAACTGTCATTATAATGGCTCCTTTAATCCGCCAGCAGGATCTTGCTTTACTTAAGTCATTTTTATTTTCTTTTTCCTCCTGAAAATGCTTTCCCAGGATACACGTGTTGTCAAGTCAAAGTTTTACCTCACAGACCACGTATATGGCCTTTTTTGCGAAAGTAATGTGTTTGGAAGTGTTTACCGAGACGTGCGCTGCAAGAATAAATACAGCGTATTTAAGTAGTGGCAGTCAAACATCATCTTTTCCACCGCGAAGGGACATCTGCGTAGAAAATCTCCAACGTGGATCTGGACAAAACTGATCAAACGAGCGCCAGGTTTGGTGGAAAACACTAGTTAATTCACGGAAATAAAATGAGTGAGGAGTGCCTATGCCAAAATACATGACCCCATGTACATTTAATCCTGTCCGAATAGGGCTTATAGAGGTCTAAGTGTGATTTATTTATTTTTATTTTTTCCCCACACAGTAATGTTTTCTCTATTTATTTCAAGGAAGTTTGTAATTAGATTCAGTTTTATTTGTAAAGCCTTTTTAACAATGGCCTTTGTCCAAAAGCTGCTTTACAGAAACATATATAAAATCAGGATATAAATTTTAAATGTATGAATTTATCCCTAATGAGCAAGTCAGAGGTGATGGTGGTGAGGGAAAAACTTGCCGAGATGATATGAGGAGGAAACCTTGAGAAGAACCAGACTCAAAAGGGAACCTATCCTCATCTGGCTTCAGTTAACTGAATTTGTAGCCTGTTTATGGCTGTTAACCGCTTCAGTGCTAGTTTAAGCTAGACGGTTAACGATAAAAGCAAATAAGGTATTATACTACTTTAAGGATGGGCTAACTTTTAAAATGCTCTGAATGGAGGATGCAATGTCTATAGTGTGTGATAGACATCACAGCGTCTGTGAGGTTTCTCCACCATGTCCAGCTCCGTAGCGTCTGAAAGTCTTGTGCAGTTCACTTAGGAGTTGGCTTCATCTAATCTGAAAAATGTTTCAGATATCATCTGCTTCGGTGTTTTTTCCCCCCACCATTCCAACTAGTGAACAGTGGCAACTCGTGAATGTATTAGTAGACTAGTCTATGGAACCCCAAATACAAGTGGTGGGTTGGTTATTTTGCTTTTCGTCTAACACATAGACACGTGACACATTCTGTAACAACCACCAAAGTCAGGTTTATAACCAATACTGGGTAGAGAGAGAGAGAGATAGATAGAAATGTTATTGATCCTGAGGGAAATTGAATGACTTGAATAGTCTTTGGGACTAAACCGCCTTTTTTGTTGACGTCTCAGATGGCTGTTTCCATTCATTGGGCACATGGGGATCTGCACATCGGCAGGCGTGATCCGTGACTTTGCAGGGCCTTACTTTGTATCGGTAAGTTTGCAGTACTCATAATATTTTGTAGTATTTATCATATTATTTGCAGCCCATCAACGCTATAGACATCTGTGGCCAAGAGTAAAAAGAGGGAAGATTGGCTAGGTGGGAGGGGCATGTCAATCACACTGACTCTAGCCAATCATGGGAGACTGTCAGCTCATGTATGCAGAAGAAGGTGGATAGCGCTTTCCTCCAAGTTTGACGCACATACCTAATGCAGCAAGAGCTCTAAAAGACGTAGTTTTCTGGTTTTATGTGTCTCAGAGGAAGCACGTTTTAGACTAAATTAAGGAGAAAATCTGGGGAAAACCCCCCCAAGAAAGAAGCAGTGAACTGATGAAGTAATGAAAACTATAAGGCTGTGACATATAGATGGCTGAATAATGCCACTGGACTAACTTTTGTGTTGCAGGAAGACAACATGGCGTTTGGAAGACCAACAAAGTGAGTTAATTCAATTGAAATAAACCTGAGGGCACCTTTTTAGTTTTACATAATAATTTCTGAGTAAATCCTTAACTTATTAAGGCAGGACTTAATACATTCTAAAAAGGGTTCTTTAGTACATTATTCACTTATACAGATTTCCCGTTCAGGTACTGGATGCTGGATGTCAGCAAAGTATACGCCAGTGGCTCTAATGCTTGGGACACAGCAGTTCATGACGCCTCAGAGGAATACAAACACAGAATGGTAAAGTGCATTTGTGTGTGTGTGTGTGTGTGTGTGTGTGTGTGTGTGTGTGTGCGCGCCTACCTCTAATTTCTTCAATTGATTTGGAAACTGCTTTGACTGCACACATAAAAATTCCTATTAGCTATGGTAAATTACCTGAATGTACTTTTTTTATTTCATTCTTTCTTCAGCACAACCTTTGCTGTGACAATTGTCACTCACATGTTGCCATGGCACTGAACCTAATGCACTATGACAATAGCACCTCGTGGAACATGGTGAACCTCTGTTTGCTCGCCCTCATTAATGGCAAACATGTCAGGTGAGTGCAATAATGGAGAGCCCTGTTATTAAAATGTTGACGTATTTAATATTTAAAATGTTTCCTAAGGTAAAGCCATGTCATGCTTTTCTGTTAGTATCCTGTAAGGGAATTACATCCATGGATTATGTGTTGGTGGTGCTCAATTCTCTCATGCTTCATATCTCTTTAGCCTATATTCTGAATTTATGGCCGCTTGCATTTTATTTAAAAAAAAAACACATTGTACTTCCATGCTCTCAGAATAAAGGGTTAGGGAATTTTGTTTACAGTTACGTATATATAGTGCTTTTCTAGACACTCAAAGCGGTTTACATTTCACATTTTTCTTTCACTCTCTTCAAATAATCTCCATTGCAGTCCCCCAAAAACTGATGCAAGTATGAAGCAGTTTTCCCCCAGTTCCAAGCCAGTGATCGAACAACTCGAAAACTAAGTTGCTAACTGATTTATTTGCACGTTAGCTGGTTTGTGGTTCAGACTGCGTTCTGATAAACTCCGCTTGAACCATTCAGAAATGTATGGTTTAAATTTGTTTCTACGGCAAATGGAAATAGTGAGGTTCATTTCCCCAGATGGTTTAATATCTAACGTGGCTTCTCTCAACATCCTGCTCACGATGCAGCATGGATCCAGGTCCTGGTGAATTTTCAACTGTTAAACACACTTTTGGAACATTTTGTGGACTTTTTATTATCTGACAGTTACAAGTAAACAAGCATCTGTTCAGGTTATGACCGAAGCACATTTAGATCCTGAGAAGATTACAGAACGCAGAATGGCTGCAAATAGGTAAATGTTGTCTTCGTGATATAGCAGGACTATTGTCGCAAACAACGACGGGCTTGCACAAAGTATTAGGAAAATATTATCCTTGACCATGCAACAAATTTTAGTTTACTCCATGATGGCACAATAACTAAGTCAACCAGGCTGTGGACCTGGCATTGTTACTTGATAGCTGGCATTAATATTTCCTTAAGATTTAGAGGATTTGCACATCGCAGTTCTGTAACTTGTAGTATTTTTCTTTTACATTTGTTTTGTTTTGCCTTCCTTTTCAATCATTCATCTTTGCGACGTGTAGTAGGATGATTTGTCTGTTTAATGATGCTTCTACTTGCTGGATATGCTTACTGCCTTATAGTTAATGTGTTGTATGAGGTTGATGGAGACTAAAAGTCGGCAGCCTTTAAATGCAATATCAACAAGCATACAGCAGGTGCAGGAGCCAGCTGCTGTCTGAATGAACAAAGTGGCATAATAGAAGGTGGAATTACCTTAATGGAAGAAAATGAATGAAAAGAACGAAAATGTCAATTGTCCATTAAGCAGTTTTGATTTTTGCCAGAACCATTACCTTACTAGAGCAGTTTACTGTATAAATACTGTACCGTAGCTTGCTATAATGGAGAGTCACATGAAGGAACATTATGGCAAGAAGTCTGATAAAACGATTAATAAAAAATTTATAACACAAATACACACTAGAGGTTTGTGTAAATAATCCTAATTGTTGTTTTGTTTTGTACAACCTGTGCATGGCTATTAATTTAATTCTTTTCTTTCTAATTGCACTTTCATTTTACTAAAAAGTCACAATGCTCTGGATTTGTTTTTAGCGTGGATTTACAGACAGATTCCCATGCTCTTAGTCTCCTTACTCTTTGCACATACAGTGTCAGGTGCTTGATGTTCACCATATCAACTTGGATAGACGTGGATAGAAATAAAAGGAAATCTAGATTCACTGAAAAAACAAAACACTAAATGTTCTCTAAGGTCGCAAACATGAATTCTCTTATTAATTAGTTTGTTATAGTGCACGAGTAAAAAGCTGTTTTTGAAGTAAAGAAATCAGGGACATGGTGGCTCAATGGTGAAGGCTGAAGGCCAATAATCTTCTGACCAATCAGAATTGAGATACGGCGCTGTGGTATAATTTGGTTACATATCAAACACGTTATGTTTTCAAACGATTATGACGCCTTTCATAACATTTTTTTAAAGGTGCAGTGGTACAACAGAGTCTTTTTCCTCACCTGGTGTGCTTTCTTTTAGGACATGATGTTAGAGCAGCTTGATGCAAGAAAGGCTAGCAGCTGTTAAGGCTTCCCTGAGGGCTATTTTCTGTCAACAGCTTTTATTTATTTATTTTTTCTTGGGAATGGAAGTTTCTATATTCGGTGAATCATCATGGCAAACTTGGTCCTAAATGAACATTTGAAATGACGCGTCAGCTTGAAACCTGCAAGCACCCTGTTAATAGACAAAGACGAGTTGCATTAGGAAACTTAGCTGCACTAAGGTCCACCGGAATACAAATAATGAGAGCTCAGGATACTGGAGCTCAATGCTACGAAGTAAATGCAAATCACAAGAGAGAGGCTTAAAGGAAAAGTCCACCATGAAATCATTGTGTATTGATCTTGTTCATTAACGTGATCTTCAGTTAAAACCAGCTTTTATTTTGTAATTGAGTTGAACTTTTCACTGATTTCACACGTTACCCCCAATGCTGTTTGCCCTTTGCTGTTGGATTTTGCCCTCAGTAAATAGAGCGAACCAGCAGCGCTAGGACTGAGACGGTGGCCATGACAACTGCACCACCGTAGTGGTAGTTTGCCACCGTGGTGGTGGAGTGTCCCCTGTGGTAGTGTGACCTCACACGCCACATTTCTGCTTGAGTGGGAGACGTTTTGTATACGTTTTATATACAAGTATAATAATAATAATAATAATAACTGCTGCAGTTTTAATTTGTATTTATAGCCTACCATATAGCGGGAGAGTTTATATTAATGCACAAATTACATAATCATATTCAAACACTTTATATGGTGTTTTGTTAGTTTGGCGCGGGTTTGTTTGAGCAAAATCCAGTCAGGCAAATTCTGCTATTTCACTTCGGGTTCTGCCGCTGCGATGGATCTCGTTGGGAAACCACAAGTTACATCAGCAACCTGGGACCATTTTGGATTCGTGCCTGGAAACGGGAGACTGTGTCCACTTCTCCACTTCTTCTACTTCATTTTATGGCGGTTGGCAAACCAGCTTATGGTACATATTTCGCCACCTACTGGGATGGAGTGCGAGACCTTGCTATCAAGGGGGAAAGTTTTTACTTATATTTTATTATATAACTTTATTATGTCCAGGAAATTTATTAGAGCTTTTTCTCTTTTATAAGAACTGTTTAACACATTCTGTAAGGTCAGAGAATTAATGCCTCTTCTCCTTCTCCCATCGTGTTCAATCACAATACCATATCCCACTGTGCTCTCAGGCTGTTTCTCATTACAACAACACGACACAACAAGGCTGTATTTGAGTTGTTTCACTGACGGAAGTGCTTAAATAAAGTCTAGTTTCATTTTTTAGATTTAGGTTTTTTATTTAATTTAAGCCTGTAAAATTATTATTATAATAATTATATTATATAATTTAGTGATATAAATTTTATAAAAATTTAATTTGGTCATTAACTACCATGGTGTTAAAAATCTGTCACCATCACGGCCCTAAGCAGCACTTTAGTCTTTTATTCTATCCAGCTCTCTCTCTCAATTCATCTGTACACTCTGCTCAAACAGATCATCTTCCAAAGCTTCAACGTTCATGATTTTTAAGAGCTAACTGTGAAACCTGAGATCATTATCACTGAAATTATTGAATGTTTTCCTCTCGTAACTGCACAAACAATAACCTCCTCTGCTACTCTGTAAGTTCTCAGAGGAATAACAGAAGTACAGTATGAATCTACTGGCACTAATCACACCACATCACCAAATATTTCAGTATGCATAGTTAATGTGTGTTATGCCACGGTCAAATTAGGCTTGAAGCATGTGTATTTTTGTCAGACGCCGCTGTGAATATGGAGGGGGAAACAGGATATGACATTATCCAGGGCACTGAAGTTTTCACATGTACTTTACTTTTTACAGCATTAAAATGTCAGACAATTTTGAAGCAATTAAAAAATATATTTTTTTTCCATCTGTTAAACATACCATCTGTTCCTGTTTTCAATGACACCACAAACCAGACAAACTCTCTTTTTACGTTGTTTTTATAATCTTTTAAAGCTGTGTTGTAAAGTACAGGGTACCGCTAAAATTAGCTCTTTCATTTTTTTCTTTTTAACTGAAAAGGTCACGCACTGATGTTGCACATCTACTAGTCACACGTGTTCACGTAATACGATTACGCAGCACAGAGTTCAACAAATTTGAACTTTTGTCATGCAACGTAGTTTGAAAATTCTACGCATGAGATTGCGTTTTAGGTGTGACGTTTTTCGATGCGTTTGAATGGAATTCATTGGAACGCTAAAGCCTAGCGTGACCACCGCTTTAGGTTGGACTTCAGATAAACAGGCTGTTAGTGGCACAGTAGTTCTGTAGTTACATGGCTGTCGTTATTACACAGAAATCTGACTTTAGACACAGGTTTATACTTACAGACCTCATGACCTTTCTTTAGAATCATTGTGTACAAAGTAGGTCATAAAGTGCTTACAGCAAGTAAAGAAGGCACAAAGAAGCAGAATATACACTCATTTTTATCATTGAAAAAAAAAGGAAAGCCATATTGGTCCACAGAGCTGTAGTGAATTATTGGAAGTCATTACAAAAATGAATATATAACACAAATGGTGCAAGTAACGTGTGATAATTTGAGCTTACCCTAAGGATGTGTGCATCACCGATCTCTCTCATCAGCAAGGTGTTCCAGCCTGCAGACCCTCTGCTTACAGGATGTTTTTTGTTTTTCGCACCATTCTACAGTATGTAAACTTTACAGACTGGTGTGTGTGAAAATCCCAGGAGATCAGTTTCTGAAAAACTCAAACCAGCCCATCTGCTACCAACATCCATGCTATGGTTAAGATCACACTTTAGAGATCACACATTTTTTTCATTCTGATGTTTGACATGAACAAACTGAAGCTCTTGACCTGAATCTGTATGATTTTATGCATTGTGCTGCTGCCACATGACTGAACGATTGGATAATTGCATAAATGCACAGGTGTACATGTGTTCCTAATAATGTGGACGGTGAGTTTATAGTGAATGTGAAAAACTGGGTTAGGAGCAGATTGTCCCGTGCCTAGACTCAGGATAGGCACAGACCAGGATAAAGCATTTACTGAGTATGAATAAATGAATTAATCAATCAATATACAAACAACAGACAATCTGATCAAGTCATTCATTTTTGTTTATATCCTTCCTTTGTATATTTTCATTCCTTTTCCCTTAGTCATTACACACAATTTACAAAAATCATCCAGTTTACCTGTCTTTCTCTCTTCCCCTGCAGCTGGGCTGGATTTCTAAAAACCTGGCTGCCCTTCCTTATATTATGCAGCGTCATTGTGTCCTTGGCTCTGTACATAAACTTGCGGTGACCACACAGAGGTAGTAAATGAAAGGAGGACAAAGAGACTTCTGCATCCTGATGGAGATCCTGGTCTGGACCATAAAGTGGGACTCCAATGAATGTCAGGTGGACTACAGGGGACAACAAACTCATCCACGTGCAGACTAGGCGCCTCCACGTCTGAAACCTAATTCTAATCCTGTTTTTCACATGATTGAGATGGAAAACCCATTATGGGTCTCTTGTCTCATTGTAATATAAGAATTTATATACTCAAATGCTTGTCTTCCAAGGTGTGCAATTAGTGGTGCTGATTTATTGTTTATTATTATTCTGTCCCACAATCATAACCCCAGTTTAGACAATTTAATGCAACTAATTTTATATCTTCACAGAATCACCATATGCTCTGAAACTTGATCTACCTACATTTAGTTTTCTTGATAACATGATTCTTTGTATCCTGGTTATGGGTCTTATTGTCTGTGTAGTTTATTTCTACCGATTCTCTTTATTGTGCTGCAGAACAGCATGTTTTCAAGGGCTTTCGTATTTAAGTCATTTTATATACAGATATGCCTTTTGCACTCAACTATTGTACTGCCATGTAAACATGAGATTTATTGTGTTTTTGAGGTACATTTTATGTAAATATTGGACAGCACTGTACTGTAGTGGGCAGAATTGTGGCTTCACTGCTCCAGGGTGCCTGGTTAGATCCTGAGCTTGAGTTACCGTCTGTATTTCTTCGCTGTGTTCATGTGGGTTTCCTCTGGCTTTTCTGGGTTCCTTCACCTCCCAAAAACATGCCAGTAGGTGGATCGGCTGTAATAAATTACCCTTCAGTGTGAATGTGTGCGCATAGTGCTGTGCTATAGCCTGGCATTCCACCAGGATGTACTCCCACCTTATGCCCAGAGTTCCCGGGATAGGCTCTAGATTTACTGTGACCCTGACCTCAAGATTAAATTGATTGATTGATGTTAAAGTTATGTAAAGTTATATCAGTTCTTCTGCAATTTATTTTCCTTTGCCACTGTTGCTGGCTTGGTCATTGGGGATCTAGACCTAAATCTGTATACGGATTTCTGTAAAGCTGCTTTGTGACAATGTCCGTTGTTAAAAGCACTGTGTAAATAACTTTGAATTGAGTTGAATTTTGACTTTATACAACAGAAGCATTACTACTACTATCCCTAGCAAAAATTATATAATCACCACACTTAAAAGGATGCTCACCTGGCTTTTTTACTTTGTAGCAAATAAAATAAAAAGAAATCACAGATATGACACAAAAAATTTTTGGTTAGTAGCTGAACATTCTGACTTTGTGAAATGTACCTCAAACAAATTAAATTAACTAATTTTAATTAATGGCATGTTTTTTTCCAGATGAAGTTGAAGGGAAAATGATGGCATGACCTTGTAATCTGAATTTCTAAAACAAATACCAGCACAAGTCTAAAAATGCAAATTAGTCTGCAGTTAATAGAGAGTGCTTACAGACCTTTACCTTGGACTTTTTTAAAGGAAACATCACCCCAACAAAATAGTTGACAATTGAAACAATGGAAAGGATTATAAAACTCCTTTAAGAAGGAAATCAGACATGGTAGTTCCCAGTCGGCGGTGTCTAAAATTGGTTTAAATACAAAAAAAATTCAAACCGTTTCTATTTCAATAATAGAAAACTCAATTTCCCTTGAAAATAGAAAATGGCCAATAAAACAAATGAAAAACAAATAGGTAGAAACAGAAGTCAATATCTGTGACAGAACTGTAAGAAATCAGCTGAGTGAAATGTGATTTACATTTAGAAAAGGCAAAAGCACTAACACCTAAACAATAAAACAAGGTTACAGTGGGCTGAAGAGAAGCAATCGTGGAGTGTGGATGATTGGGTGAAAATGATATTTAGTGATGAATCACGAATCTGCACTGGTCAAGGAGATGATGCTGGAACTTTTGTCTGGTGCCAATTTAATTAAATATATAAAGATGACTGTCTGAAGAAAACAATCACATTCCCCCACTCATTTATGATATAGGGTTACGTGTCAGGTAAAGGACCAGGGGAAACCTCAACAGTTAATGCACAGGTATACTCTGAAATTTTGGACACTTTTCTAATTCCATCGATAGAAAATAGGTTTGGTGATGAAGTCATTTTTCAAGATTATGCATCTCGCCACAGAGCAAAGAGTGTTGAAGCTTTTCTTCAGGAAAGGCACATCAGCTCAAGCCAATTGAAAATTTATGGTGGGAATGTAAAAAACTTATCCATGACAAGGCTCCATCCTGTAACGCTGATCTGTCAACCACTATTCAAGAAAATTGGAACCAACTTGATGGAAAATATTGTTTTTCACTAGTGAAGTCTATGCCTCAAAGAATTTAGGCTCAAGGAGCAACAATGAAGTACTAATTGTGATTTTTTTCTTCTTCTGTTGATTCCATAATTTTTTCCCATAATTGATCTTGAAAAAAAATATGCCATTAATTAAAACAATTTAATTTGTTTGAGGTATGTTTCACGAAGCCAGAATATTCCGCTATTAAACAAAAATTGTTTTGTGTCATATCTGTGATTTGTCTAGTTGTTACAAATGTAAAAAAAAACGACCAAAAAACAAAAACCAGGTGAACATCTCTCTGCAGCTATTCCTTTTATAATAATTCTATTGACCAATAAACATATGATGTCGTCAACCACCAAGCCAAAATGCATACGCCATGAGGCAACAAAAATGTATTTACATTAATATACTCTAACATACAGTAATGACTACACACATGCAGTCTATAGAATATTAGAAGCTTGATTTTTTTTTTTACTGCAGTGAAGTGCTGTAAGACCTTCAGCAGTGTTGCGTGTCAGGAAAGGCTCGAACAATAGTGTATTCTGCCTCATCTCACCACTATAGATGAACAAATTGAACTGGGTTGATTTGTATTTAAAACAGATTTCTGTTTTTAACTAAATCCTGTCAGATTGCACGCCACCCAGTTGACCTCAGCATTTACAGTAAAAGCACAACTCTGCTCTTCATGCAAAGGAGAAACATAAAATGTTTTAATCATAAACTTCTTGTAATAATTTTTAAAAATGCACATGTGATATTTGTAGTGCTTATTCCTAATGTTGCATGTGTTCCACTTAGATGACATCCAGCGTGTGGTCATGTAATGGATTAAACCGTGTGTAAACTTCATGAACATCTCAATGAACCCACACGATTCATGTATTAGCACCAATCACATATGTTAAAAGTGTGCTTTGTATTATATAGAGTTTATTCTGACTATTATGTCAAGTCTTGTTGTTTGCTTTTCTCCATTGTACATATTAACTTTGCATTCGGTTTCAAACACCAGACAAACCCTGATGTAATTCTAAACCATAATCAGGACACCAGATCTATTACTATGGCTCCTGTGTCTGCATAAAAACCTGCCATTGTTTGGAATCAAACAGGAAAAATTCCATGGCCCCTTTCCTCCTCTTACCCCCTTTGCCTTCACTGATTATCCTATCTTTCACACTCGCTTGTTCTTTGAAACAGCAGGTAGCCAGGGGTAGTCACACATTCACACATTCCTGCTACAGATCTTGAATCTCCTTGAGTGTGTGAGGAGAGTGGCCCCTGCTGGTTCCAGCCAAAGCTGACAAGAGACCCATTGTGTAATTTCTTTTAAGGCAAAGTAATGCCATTTTAACTGGGCTTTGGTTTAGATCAGTCTGTATGTGGTTTTATCAGTTACCCTGGATACAAAAAGTCATGTTATCTTGTTACCCAATGATCATGAGATAAATCAAATTACCCCACCCTCTTTCACTCTGACACAAAGATCTCTCTCATATATATATATATATATATATATATATATATATATATATATATATATATATATATATATATATATATATATATAAAAATATCTAGAGATCTTTTTTCTAATCTTCAAACTGTCCAGGGAGTGTGCAGCCTCAGAGTCCTGTTCTTGGCTGACAGAAGTGGAACCCGATGTGGTCTTCTGCTGTTGTAGCTCATACACCTCAAGGTTGTTTGTGATGTGCGCTCTGAGATGCTTTTCTGCTCACCACAGTTGTGAAGAGTGGTTATTTATGTTACTGTAGCAGTACTGTCAGTTTAAACCAGTTTACCCATTCTTCTCTGACCCTCTCACATCAATAAGATAATTTTCTGCCAATTGATGGATAGAATGGATAGAGTGACTGGTGTGGGTGTGTGTACACCCATTAATCTACACACACACACACACACACACACACACACACATACATATATATATATATATATATATAGTTTTCAAATTGTTTGCAAGTCCATTAAAAATCAAAAACTGAAATATCTCCTTTAGATCAGTATTCAGACCCTTGGCTAAGGCTCTCCAAACTGAGCTCAGGTGCAATCTGTTTGCTTTGATTACCTTGATATGTTTCTAGAATTGGAATGGAGTCCACTTGTAGCAAATTGAATTAAATGGACGTGATTTACACACACCCGTGTGCATGAGGTCCCACAATTCACAATGCATGTGAGACTAAAAACCAAGCCACAAAGTCCAAGAAACTCTTTGTAGACCTCCAAAATCAAATTGTACTGAGAGATGGATCTGAGCAAAGAAGTAAATCCATTTCTAAATCTTTTGATGTTCCTAGGAGCATAGTCAGCTCCATCATTGTGAAATGGAAGAAATTTGGAACAAGCAAGACTCTTCCTAGAGCTGGCCTGTAAAGAGACCTGAAGACCATGCTTCCCTCTTTTAAAATAATGCATAAGAAAGTAAACTAGTGGCAAAAAAAAGTTGGCACACACCACTACATTTGTTGGAACCTCAATGCTGCCCATCACCCTGAGAACACCATCTGTGCAAACACCATCCATGCTGTGGAGATGGTTTTCATCAAAACCAATCAGGGTGAAGGCAAGAGGGATAGCCAGGGAGAAATACAGGGAGAAAAAGCATTCAGTCTGCACACATTCTGACCTAGGGGAAATTTAGCACCAGCAAATTGCCTACCTGCATGTTTTTTGGACAGTGGGAAGAAACCCAGAGAGCCTGGCGGAAACCCACGTAAACACTGGGAGAACACACGTAACTCCAGGGAAACTTCTGGCAGATATACAATATACAATTAATAATTATGATTATATATATATATATATATATATATATATATATCCATCCTCCGGCTACTCTGGTTTCCTCCCCCAGTCCAAAGACATGCATGGTAGGCTGATTGGTGTGTCTAAAGTGTCCGTAGTGTATGAATGGGTGTGTGAGTGTGTATGTGATTGTGCCTTGATGGATTGACACCCTTCCCAGGGTGTACCCCGCTTTGCGCCCGGTGCTTCTTGAGATAGGCTCCAGGTTCCCCGTGACCCTGAAAAGGATAAAGCGGTATAGAAGATGGATGGATGGATTGATTAATGATGAGTATGATTGTATTTTGTAGCACAAAGATGAGTTAAAGTGGAAATTAAATTGAGCTGATGTCCAAAAATGCAGTCTTAAAAATAAAATCACAAGTTAGAGTTTATTCCAGGACAATAGAGAGTCTCGCAGCAAACATTATACGGAGAATTTCTTCTGACAAGCAGCTCTAGAGAAGACAAGAGAAGAGTTCTTTGTTATTACTTGTAGTTTATTAGGAATACAGATCCATCAGGTGCCAATTATTCTGTTTATTTCAGTACATTTGTGAATATCTTTTTACAAGTGAAAAATATTTGTAATCTTTGCTCATTGTGCTCTAGAGATATGCTTTTAAAATGTGTTGTTAGTCCAGTCCAGGCTTTATCAGCATCCTGAGGAAGAGCAGAGTGTTCTGAAAACGTCTGAGTACTGAATAGCGCGAGAAATTAAGAGTACATGGATTATTCTGTGGGGTTTTTTAATTTTTTTTTAAACTTGCATTTAGTTGTTGGACTTTCCTCTCACACATGAGTAGGTCACCCTCCTCCTTCTCCTACTCCTCTTCCTCCCCTCCTCCAAGCGTGTGTCCAGCGTTGCTGCTTTCATTTCATTGTTCCACAGGAGTTCAGATGGTTCTCTTTCTCATGATAATCAGCCCCTGCCTCTCACTTCACTACACATGGCTTCTCCAAGATGCAGAGGGAGCTGAGAGCGCGGTGGGATCATTCATAAGTTCACAAGTTCTCATCAGGAGCTCCACGCCAGACGTTATTTGGAGAGTGTTTGCATTTTGTTAGGACCAGGACGCACAACTTTTTCAGGATTTGTCTTACTTTCCAAAAAGGACATCTCACGCAGCCGGTACAGAGTGATGTATATAGAAATATATATATTTAAAACAAGCATGTTTGTTCGTCCTGTTTAAGCTACTCGGTCGAGGTGAATTTAGAGAAAGTTTGAAGGCATTTACCTGGTTCATTTTCAGACTTTCCGACATGTGCGTGTTCGCGCTGCGCGTCGTGTTCGCGCTGCTGTGCGTCCACGCTACGCGCTCTGCGTTATGTCCTGCTGGCTGTGAATGTTCCGAAGCTGCACAAACTGTGAAGTGTGTTTCTAAGGAGCTTCAGGACATACCGACAGGCATTCCTACCTACACAAGGAATTTATTCATCACGGGCAACCACATTAGACGGATTGGTCCAGAGTGTTTTAAGGGACTGGACAACGTGACAACGTTATCACTCAGCAACAACAGGTAAAATGTTTTCCTCATTTCCCCCAATGACTAAATTGCACAGTGATTGATTCTGATCCTCTTTTTCTGTGTAGAATATCCGAGGTGGCGTCTCACACATTCTCCAGCCTGCGTAACCTCAGATCATTGGACCTGAGCAGCAACCAGCTGGTGTTGATTCACCCTCAGGCCTTCATAATGCACAACCACACTCTGAGAGAGCTGAATTTCAGCCGAGCTCTCTATAACCACTCCTCGGTCACTAACTTGGCCACAGCTCTGCGCTGGAGCAGCTTGGACAGTCTGCTTGGGTTGGACCTGTCAAGCAATGGCCTGATCTTCCTACCCCCTCACATCTTCTTTCGTATGAGCAGTCTGCGCCGGCTTCAGTTGGCCAACAACTCCATAGTATCCATTACCAATGCGACGTTGCTGGGTTTGGAGCACTTGGAAGACCTAGATCTCAGCCATAATGCCGTTAAAACCTTCAACAAGGAAAGCTTGATGGAGTTGGAGCGTATTCCCAAAGCAAAGTTATACCTTGGGCAGAACCCCTACACATGTACCTGTGGAATTGAGCCGTTCATCACCTTGCTGAACACTTCGCTGGACCGTGTTGTAGATGCAGAGCATGTGGTCTGTGTGTTCCCTGTTGAATTGCGCAACGTTTCTTTACTGCTTGCAAGGAAGTTGGTGCTTGAATGCTATCATGTAGAGGAGAGCAACAACCTGGCTCTGCAAACATCCTATGTCTTCCTAGGCATAGTGCTGGGTTTTGTGGGCCTAATGTTCCTCTTTGTGCTGTACCTGAACCGGAAAGGTATCAAGAAGCGCATCTATGAAATACGTGACACCTGCAGAGAGATGTGGGAGGGGTATCATTACCGGTATGAGATTGACTCTGATCCCAGGTTGTCACAATTGTCCACAAGTGCAGATGTGTAATTTGGATTACTGCTAGTTTGATCCAAGTTCTTCCACCCCAGTGTCTTTATTTGAACTTGATTGCTAGCAAATTTTGTAGACCTAAAGAAATTTGACAAAATCTACATGTTTTGTAAATATCAACACATTCTTACAAAAGGTTTTCAGACATTAATACTATCAATCTGCACACCCATTCTTTTTAATACATCCATCATCCTGTCCATCACCGTTCAGTGCATTAACCACTAGTGATGCGTTCCAGTGTCTATTTCCACCACATTTTCCAAATTATCCCTTGTATGCCTGGAGTATAGGGTCAAGTGACTTGGTTTAGGATGGGTCTAAGACTATTCTGCTATTCCATTTAGACCTAGTAGGCATTTACTGTTTTGGGGGGAAGCAATTGTCGTACTAAATCTCTTCTACTGCATGCTGTGGCTGTATTTTTCCCTGATGTTCATTGAATCAAAGAACTGGGCCACAATCAGTGAGGATACGGAGCCCACTCTGCCCCTCTACCCACAGGGAGCTTGTGAAGAATGTGGTTGCCTTTCTCTACAAAGCATTCCAGTGCAAGGATAACCTCCTCTAAGCTTACCACAGAGCCACAGAGAAACACACTTCCTTTGTGTCAGATAAACAGAATGTAAGAAATGAAAAGGGGGATCTTTCGAGAAAGGAGACCAGCTGTGGAAATCTCTGGTCCTCTTCTCCTTCCTTTTTTCGGAAGAAACTTTACTGTGTTTTTATTCCTCTCATTTTTTCTGTCAGAATGATGAAAACCAGCCCTGTGAGAGGCTTGCTGAAGACTGTAGTGGGCCTGTTGGCTGTTTGAAGGCACAGCCTGGCTCAGCTCCTAGTAACTTCAGCAGCTTTTTGTGCTTGGGGGATTTTTATAAGTGATACGATGCAGATGAATCTGGAATGGTTGAGGTTCAGATGTTTTATGTGTCAAAATGTATGGGGCAGAATTGGTTCTTTGTGTACTAGAAGCCAAAAGCATGGGCTTGGATGTCATGGGTTTGTACTTATTTTATATATATAATTTTTTTTTTTAATTATCCAGTGGATACACATAGTCAGGACATTTCAAAACTGAAAGAATTACTTGGTCTGAAATAAACCACTCTGTTCACATAACTTTATTTAAATGTAGGATTAGGCTTAGTCAGTACCCTGGAAACTGGCCTAGCTCCATAAAGCATTATAGTACATTCAGTAGTACAACATGTGCTGATTTTAAATTAAAAGATTTGTTTGTGCCTGAAGCTCCTCATTGTCATAAAAGCCTTTGTCATCAAAAAAAGCAGTTTAATGTTGCTCTGTTCTTGACAGTTTATTTAAGAAGTACATGCCTTGCTGTCAAATTGCAGTTCATTAACTACATATGAAGGTCTCCGAAAGAGAAATTATGGAAACTTGAAATGAAAGTTAATGACAAATGCAAATAATTTTTTTTTCACTCTTTATGTATGTCATGCATTGAATGAACAAAAATCGATGACTTCCACAAAGCAAGTTTTATCTGCATTCTTAATAAAATGTTAAAATGTAAGTTTTATGTGTCCCTTTACTTTTTGTCCCCCCCAACCCTAATCTCTGCTCTGGGGACACCATCATGACAAACCTTGCGCTGTGACCCCAGCTTTCTGGGATGCTGGGAAATCTGAAGGAAATAATTTCACTGGACTTTTGCTTGCTTTCCTTCTTGACCCCTATTGTGAGAAAGCCTTGTGTCTCAGTGTGCTAGAGTGTTTGCCACTTTGCTGAGACAAGGATGCATCTCTGTCTGTGGTATCTGGGTCTAGCCACAGGCTGATTATCCACTGAAATTCTTAGTTTCAGAAGACCCAAGGGAGCTACTACTGCAGCTGCGGTCAGCAGACCTAGCGTCCTGAGCAGGAGGCAGTACCACAAATAGAAACCCACCTGAAATCAACTGGTGAGTGCACTCTCAATGTTAAAGTAAAACATAAACAACCTAGAGGACTTTTTATTATTTATTATTATTATTATTTTAATCTAAATGACATCCTTATACTGCAATAAGAAACAAATTGACACAAATAATCATTTAATTGCCATTATAGACAATATGACTCAGTGAACTGCAAATAATTAAATATATTCAGGAAAAACCTTTAACAGTCAGATGAGCAGACAGCTGGTAGCCATCTGTTTCTCTCTCTCTCTCTCTCTCTCTCTCTCTCTCTGTGTGTGTGTGTGTCTCTTTCTCTATGCACACATTATGGATTACATAGAGTAGTTCTAGACACATGGACTGTGTCCAGACACTTGTGTCCAATAAATTTAATACAGGGAACATAAATATGTTTAAGCTTGCCATATGCAAATATTGAGAATTGATTAACATGCCCTTTGCACATCTTAAACATTTATGTGAAAGGTTCAAAATTCATGGATTAGGTTCAAAGCAATATCTTGCTTCAGATCATTATGGCTTGAAAAAATAAATTGAACAAATAATATATTTAAATTCAATTTGAGTAATAATCCTAGTTATACCAACTGACTGAAACCAGTTACCCCACTTGACACAGCTATTAATGATTGTGTTATGCTAATTGAAATGTTTATTTGTTCAGAAAATCTTTACTTCAGGTAAGTTGTTCATCAGTTCAGTGTGAATTAATTCACATTTAAAACATTGCCGTGGTATTATAGTGCTACCACAAACAATTTATTTTTCTTTCGCTTCCTTTCTCTAGTACAATATAATATTTAAGGATATTACTTATTTTGCATATTTGTCAATCCAAATGTATAGCTTGCTGGTTTTACCTGTATTTACATTTCTATATACAGGTACATTGAAATATTTTTTTCTAAAAGAGATGACCCTAGGTATAATGCGATTTTTGTTAATTAAACATAGAATAAGATTTTATTAAACAATTGAAGTGACTGTTCTGATCCGTGATATCTGTATTCATTGTAGTGCCTTTATGCAAAAATTCTGCCAAACAGTTTGGAGGCAGATGGAAGTGGTGTCTAAATTGGTGACCCCAAAATGCTCCTATCTTCTGTAAATCTTCAACCTTGATCCTTGAAGAACCTCTTCCGGGCAGTTCTGCTTGCTGTAAACTTCTTAATTATTGCCCTAAGAGTGAATGAGTTTTCTTAGAAAAATCAAAGGCAGTCCCAATTAATTAATTTTATTTTGGGGCTTCTAATATGCACTCTGAGTTACATGGGCTTTATGAAGATCCACATGCACATGAACCATCTTGGCATACTCTTGAATCATTAATATGATCTCTTCTGTCTGCTGTTGCAACATTAATATAAGCATTAATTGCTTAGATTTAAAACTTATATTAAAACTCAGATTGTAAAACCAACACTTCAGATTTGAAGACACTTTCCTTTTCCTGGAATTCCCCAGGGTTGTTTCAGGGTTGTCTCTCCATGCTTGTCTTGCTCACTCTTAGAGCAGGTAGACTAGAAGATTTTGTTGGAGTTAAGGAAATGGGTCTTTCCTGGCTCCTTAATGTTATTAGTAATCTGGGATGTTTTTTCATGCTGTCACACCCCTCTCACACTTATCCCATGAACCGTAGTGAGCCATGGCTTGTTGGTGGAGTGCCCAAAAGCCTGGTTTGCCGCCTTCTGCTTCTCTATTAGTTAAATCTGGCAGTGTTTAATGCATATAAATTCCATCAATGCTCCATGTAACCAGAATTAGTGGTTAAGGCTCTGGGTTATTGATCGGAAGGTCGGGGGTTCAAGCCCCAGTACTGCCAAGCTGCCACTGTTGGGCCCTTGAACAAGGCCCTTAACCCTCTCTGCTTCAGGGGTGCTGTATCATGGCTGACCCTGCGAAGTATATGCGAAGAAAACAATTTCACTGTGCTCTACTGTATATGTGACCAATAAAGACTCATTATCCAGTACAGTGCCCTCCACTAATATTGGCACCCTTGGTAAATATAAGCAAAGAAGGCTATGAAAATTGTTATATTGTTTGTCTTTATTGTTTAACATTTTTTGATCTTTTGTTAAAAAAAATCACTAAATACTCTGCCCTCATGGACATAAAACGAATGCAAACACAGCACAGGTTTATCATAAAAAAAACTTTGATAAATATAGGTGTGCAACAATTATATATTTTAAGTATATTCCCATTGATATTTTGCTTTTTTTTTTTGCACTACATCTGGGTGACTAGGAACAGGAAATTGTTCAACCATGACTTCCGGTTTCACAGGGGTATAAATATGAGTATAGGTAAATATGGTAAAGGACCTCATGCCTGTGGGTACATATGGTGATGACTCTAATGTTTTGGGGCTGTTTTTCTGCCAGAGGACCTGGACATTTTTTTAGGATACATGGCATCATGGACTCTATCAAATATCAAGAGATATTAAATGAAAACCTGATTGCCTCTGCCAGAAAGATTCAAATGGGCTGTGGTTGGATCTTACAGCAGGACAATGATCCAAAACATACATCAAAATCAACACACAAATGGTTTACTGACCACAAAATCAAGGTCGTGCCATGGCCATCCCAGTCCCCTGAGAGAAACCCATAGAAAACCCTGTGGGGGTGAACTCGCATCATTCTGCTCCTTTCCCCACAAATTCCTTATCTGAATGTATCAAGGACATTAATTCCTGGATGACCAGTAATTTTCTGAAATGTATTACTGAATAACACAATGTGTTCGAACATGTGGAGATGCTACTACTATCTCGTCTCCCTGATCAGTTAATTGGTGTTAATGGTGTTCTTGTCAGACCATCCTCCACACTCTTTTTTTTTTTTTTTTTTTTTTTTTAAACTTGCACATCTCCTCACTCACAAAAACAGCTTTCTACCATCTTTGAAATATTACTAGACTTTGCCCCATTCTCAACAGCAAAGATGCTGAAACCCTTGTCCGTGCCTTCATCGGTTCTCGGCTTGATTATTATAATGCTTTCTTTTCTGGCCTTCCCACTAAAACAATCAGTAAATTGCAAATACATCCAGAATTCAGCAGCCAGGATTCTCTCTCACTACGAAATCATCACACATCACTACTGTCCTGTCTTATTTAGTTCTGTGTTGTGTCATGTAGTTAGTGTTTTGTTTTATGTAACACCATGGTCTTGGACGAGCGTTGTTTTGTTTCACCATGTACTGTACCAGCTGTATATGGTTCAAATGACAATAAAGCCACTTGACACACGACTTTGTGACTGTGCTGTAATGTTTTTTGAGATTTTGTGTTATTAGTGTCAGCTTTCTAATTGTAAAGCGACCTTGAGTTTATAGATAGGTGCTATAAAAAACTTATTATTCTAAAAATGTAATTTAATTGATTATTGGAATGGATTAGAATTATGAGGATATTTTTATTTGTGAAGTTTTAGGGTAGGCTTTAGGACATTTTTGACATTTTTTTTATTTGTGCATTACATAGAAAGAGCTTTTGTTTGGACATTGACAGCTCATCTTCTTTTTGTAAACAAGTGGAGGAGACATTTGCACATCTGTTTTTTGAGTGCCCTATATCTAGTACCCTATATCTATACCTATATTTTTTTTACTATAAGGATACTAATAATAAACCTCTGGAGTATGTGGTTAATTCTTTAATTTTATACAGCAAATGTTTCACACATAAATAAAAAAAAATAGCAAATGGTATTCCATCCTTCCCCCACCTTAATATGGAATTAAACCTACTTTATAAATCTCTTCATTTTTAAAAAGAATACAAAAATACCCACCTAAGATTTCTTAAATATATTAAAGATTTTTTTAAGAAAGTCCATGTATCTAGATGCTTTCCTGTGCTGTAAAATCTGTGTTCATTTATGTTTACAACTGTAGTTTGTGTCCCTGACATGTCAATCTGTTGTAAGATTTACATGTTGTTGTTCTTGTTGTTCTTCATGTAATTGTAAGTAATTTCTTTGCAATGCTTATGTAACCGTATTAATAATATCAATAATAATGTTAAAAATAAATAAATAAATAAAAGAACAGAAAAAGAAGAGCGTTTGTTTTGAACATGAGCAGCAACTGAGGCCCACAGCTGCCACCTACTGGAAAATGATTTTATTTACTTAAAAATAAAAATAAAATAACAACCACATATTTGTTTTAAAAATTTTATAGGCTTATAAAATATTCAAAAAAAAAAAACAATTTTACATTGACTTTGCTTGGTTTGGTTTGGTAATAACACATTGAATTCATTAAATGACAAACGTGTGAAACTGACGTATGACGTCAGCACGAGCTGTGGACTACCTGTTGCCTCAGGTAACTGAAAACTGCGGTGTGAGGGGAAGACATGGGGGACTTACAGGACGGCTGTGGTACAGACTACTAGCTTGTCTTTACCCTCAGGTCGAACTGCGTGAGCGTCTTGTACACGCGGGACACGTTACTGGGTGAAGTTTTAAGTTGTAGATCAGACGTGTGTTACGGATAGGAAAAGCACCCTGCACTTCCGGACTGCGTCATTTCTCTCCCTATGCCGTAAGTTAAAAAAAAAAAAAATCAATGTTATTGACTTTACTCCCTGCTGTTAAATTCAGTAAATACATGATATATTCGTGTTGTGTGAGGCGGAAGAAACGCACGGGCTGTCTGTCTTTATAATATTAAACGTGAGTAAGTGTTTTCCTGACGTGTACAGAGTAAAGTTCCCGGTTCCTGGCTGAAGGTCGGTGTGGATCTGAGTGGTTAATAAACTATTCATGTACTTCTCCCTTCTTTGAACTCCTTCACACCTTCTTTACCGGTTATAGACTCCATGTGATCAGCTTTTATGGAGCAGATCGATATCTGTGGATAGAGTTTTAGCGCGCGCGCGCGCCTGTTTGTGAGAAAGTGTGAGTGCGAGCGCGCGCGCGCGCTTTGTCGTGCTCGCCTAGGCCTAGTCTGTCAAAACACACCTGACAAGACTGATCTAAATATCAGCCGTGTAGCCTATATACCAGCATGTACATGTGTGCATAGGATTGTCTTTGCGTTGCACAGGTTTAAAAGGTAAAACAGGTAAAAAGCCCTGAGTCTAACCATCTGTTTTTTTGTTTTGTTTTTTGTTTTTTTGTTGTTGTTTTTTTTGTAGCAAGGGCTAGGAGTGAAAGCATGCCTTCCTCTGTTATGAGATCTCTTTCATGCTTACAGTGATTTCATTCTCATTGTTTATGTCCCCTTGTGTGACTGAGTGCATTTCGTACCGCAGAACTGGTTGGATTAGTGGATTAGATCTGTGTATATCCTCAAAGTCAGGAAAAAGCCCCCCAAAACAATAGAACCCATCACAGGAATTCAAATGGTTGTAATGGGAGTTGTACTGGTTTTAATGGACATTACAATGGTCCGTGTGGTTCTCTACGGGTAATGCGTTGGGTTCTGTTGGTGCCATGTTCATGTCTAGTGGAAACCAAAACAAACCATTCGATCCGAATAGAATACGGCCCAAAACACACTACATTTGTTAATGGTTTTAATGGCGTTTGTAGTAGAAACCATTCGAATTTCTATTGTTTTGTTGTTGTTGTTGTTGTTTTTCCAGCAGGGGACATTCTCAGGAATCAGTGCAAGAAAAAAACGAAACAAAACTTCACATATCTGCATTTAATCTCATCTCATTTGACAGGAATATATTATTTGGCATCAGTCTCTGAAAAAGCATGATTTTTTTTTTCCTCCTCGAACCCAGTCACAGTCAGCTTGAAATGTCCCTTGTAATAAGTTACTCGATAGAATTGGAAATCCTCTAATTGTACTCTTCTAAAACATTTCTTGTTTACCTAATCTCCCGACAGAAAATGTGCCGTCTGGTGTCATGTGGTAATGTTGTTTATTTATAATGTTATTATATCCGACATTTCAAGTCTTTCATGGTGGAGTGCTTTTTTTTCTTTCTCATGTTGTCTCTCACACACACACACATACACAGAAACATATCTGTCTTGCACTTCATCTGATCTGCAGTTTAACCCAGTAATATATTATTCTGTACTTATTCTATGCACTCCGATCTTACTAACCAAGTAGATCGACTCACTGGACTTTCTCCAGGGGTTAAAGTGATCCTCAATGTCACCTCCTTATGTTTTTAATATTTTAAAAAAAGTTTTTTCTCCTCTCTCTACTTCGTATGCCTACTAATTGATTAACAATTAAGTTTTATATGCAACCTAAGGAGAGAGACAATATCCAGGAGGAATGTAACTGAATATGAATCTGGATTGAACAGATGATGTGCTCTAAACAAACACAAATACAGATACGAATGGGTGGTGTACTATTCGTTTTTTGTGTGTGTTTGTGTATGTGTGTGTCGTACAAGCGGGTGGTTTTACCTTTCACGTGGGCGCCAGTAAAATGGGACAAACACGGACAGACTCAGTGTTGTAGGAAGCGTTTACAGCGTTCTTACATTCATCGTTAGAGTGGTAGATGATAGGGTTTGTTTAATTAAAAAAAAAAAATCTTTTTGCTTTAGGCCACGCCTACTTTAGGTATAAATTCGGATTCATATATTTGGAGCACTAAACAGATACAGATAGTGGCATTGTGTTACACCTCTAAATGACAGGCTATTAAACGTCAGCACCATATTTCTTCAGTTGACTCCTTCACCTCTACTTATCTCAAGTACACAGTTTTCTAATAGTGTTATCTTTTATTTATTTATTTTTTAAATACACTTTAAGAAGTATAAATCAATCATTCATCCCTGTCAGGTCCAAAAATTTTTAAGGGCTGAATGTTATGGGGTCGAAGTTTTGTCCAAACATCAATAGTAACTTCCTAAGCTAGCAGTCATAATTTTACAACACCGTGTTTATTCACATCAGATATGTGTGCAGTTTGTGATCGCTTTTGTACCATGATTTGTAGCAGTAACAGAGTTAAAACTGTGAGCTCGACAAGATTGAAGTGAAAGTAAAACTAAGTCAATATTTACAGAGGAGGGAAAAGAAGCATTTCTCTTTTTAATGCATGCAGTCAAATAGACTTTGGTTTTCATGTCATTTCCTCGAAATGGCGCAAGTTTTACAGGGTTGAATGCATCTGGCCAACGACAGAAAATGGTGCCTGATGATGTGTGACTAAAATAATATAATCCTGTAGAGAAAAACATCTACATATTAGTAGGAAGTAGATTATATTTCATTTCAGTGAAATAAGAAATCTGATTTAATGAAAGAAGAAAATATTATTTAAATAATCTATGTATCTAAATGTAATGGTGATCAGTGGGGTCATGGCTAAATGCTGATATTTCCATTTTATTTTTTATTTTAGAATTTTCTTTTTCTTCACATAGTAAATACATTTAAATCTACTAATTTGGGTCACATTGGTGACCCACACTGTAGTGATTTTCCTTATTGGTAATTAATAATATTAATGCAGGTTTTGGAGAGCACTGTATCCTGAGAATGGCCTAGTCACTGTTTTCAAAATAACTGATTTAATGTTGTTTAGAATGAAGAAAAGGAAAAAAAAATATTGGCCCTTTGCAGGTAAAATTGGACATCCTTGATTTACAGTGGATTTAAAAAGTCTACACACCTGTTAAAAAAAATTAGACCAAGATAAATCATGTACAAAACTCGCAATAACCTGGTCGTATACAGTAAGTGTGCACAGCCCTAAACTAATACTTTGTTGAAGCACCCTTTGATTTCCACATAGTTCCCTGACTTGTGTTCACGAGAGAACCACGATGCACGACTGTACACGGAGGGACAGAAATCTCCCGAAAATTCATGTTCCGAATGTGAATGAAGGTATAATGGGTTTGGAACGACATGAATGGGGGAGTAACTGACAGAATTTGTTTTTTTTGGGTGAACTATCCCTTTAACAATATTTTCCCATTCTTTTTTAAATAAAAAAAACCAAAACATTCCAGATCCCTCAGATTGTGAGGGCATTTTCTGTGCACGGCTTGCTTCAGGTCACTCCGCTGGGTTCTGGTTGGGTCATCAAAAACATTTATCTTCTTTTGCTTAAACCGTTCCTTTGTTGATTTGGATGTGTGCTTTAGGTCATTGTCATTCTAAAAGGTGAAATTCCTTTTCATTGTCAGCTTACTAGCAGATAAATGAAAGTTTTGTACTAACATCGATTGGTATTTGTAGCTATTCATACTTCCCTCCACCTTGATAAAAACCTCTGAAGGAAAGAAAAGAAAAGCAGCCCAAAAGCATTATGCTGCCACCACCATGCTTCACCGTGGGTATGGTGACCTTTTGGTGGTGCTATTGGAATTATTATACCTTTTCGAATTGATCTAATCAGACAATAGCACATTTTGCCAAATGGTTTGGGGTGATTTAGTTTTGCTTTATGTGAGAAAGGGCTTCCATCCTGCTGCCCTACCTCATAGCCCAGATACGTGAAGAATATGAGAGATTGTTGCCACATGCAGAGTGTAATCATTTCTGTGTGTCTGTGTGTGTGTGTGTGTGTGTGTTGAGCTACATGCTACTCAAGAGCAGTCACATGGGGTATTTCTGCTCACGTAGCCAAGGTCTGCCAAATAGACGTTTTTGAGAATTCTGTGAGATATCTTACAGTGTGCTTCTCTCTTTAACAGACCCTGACACTACGAAATCATGTCAGGTGATGGCAAAAGCTTTTCTCAGAGGTGGGAGAGGGCAGGAAGACCTGAAGCATTGTCCATGCAGAGTAGTAGCATCAAGAGCAGACCATATGAAGAGCGCTGTGTTGACCCAATCAGTCCTGAGACCCAGTACCCTGGAGCGCTCCACAAAGTCCATCAAAAAGATGCTAATGGAAATACTACTGAACCAGAGACCGTTCGCTTTCTACCTGGCAAGACGAAGTCTACATCTGGTTCCTGCATGTGTGGTCCCTGTGTCTCAGTGAAGAGCTGTAGAACGTTTGCGTGTAGCGTGTTGACATGTGGACTGTATCGGGTGTGTAGGCGAATGCCATGTCTGCTGTCTGGGGAAACCCGAGGCGACGAGCCAGAAGTTCTAAAAGCTGTGACGTCTGCGCCGGATGATAAGAGCGATTTTTATCCTGATCTTTGTATCGGTGGTGTCAAAGTGGATCCATCAGCGCTAATGGAAGAGCATGAGCCAGTCTCCTTTAGCCGTCCTAAAATTGAGTTAGACAGCCCAACATATCTAAGTGGCAGCAAGCATTTCAGTGATTTACAAGATGAGGACTTTATTTATGAAGGCACAGATGAGGATGTGGACTCGCTAATCACACGTAAGCTACTTGAGGTTTTCTCTGAGTTTGAGATCAACGAGCTAGCCAAATGCACGTCGGACTCCATGTTCCTGAAGCGCTCCCAGGAGATCAGCCAGATCATCTCGGATATTGTCCAGGAGCGTAACATTAAGGAGCAGGAAGCAGAATGCCGGCTAGTGCGCGAGATCATCCGCATCAGCACGCGAAAGAGCAAGAAGAAAGTGACAGCCAGACCGCAGGAGCTGCAGAGGGACAGTGGCAACGATACCTGGAGGAGCAGTAAGAGAAGCAGCAAGAAGAACAGCTTCAATTCCATGAGTGATGGCAGTAAGTGGCACTGACCTGGTTTAATACTTCCTGCTGTATTGAAGAAATGAATCATGCTAAAATTAAACATGAACATCTATCTTGTCTTCTCTCATGGGCCTTTTCCAACATCATTGAGTACTTTTGTGAGAACTTTATGCTTTCTGGTACATAGCTGGACGAATACTCTGGATAAATAGGTTGTGAATGAGCATGAGCATAACAATCTGTATGGGTCAGGTTTACAAACTTGTAAATTTGTAGTTGTTAATGCATGCTTCTACTAGTTCGGCTATTTGTGCCCTTAAAGATTGTTTTGTTCATTTCCAAGCCCAGGACTACAGCCTGTGCAGGCAGTTTAACGTGGATCAGTGGTCACCAACCCTGTTCCTGGAGATCTACCTTCCTGAAGACTTTAGCACCAACCACAATGGTGCCCACTTCACCAGCTAATTATTAGAAGCCTTAATTTTGGTTGGAGATGAAACCTGCAGGAAGAGGATTGGTGACCACTGACAGACACTGTTTCATGTAATTTGATGTATTATCACCACAAGCATGGAACATTGGTTTTATTAGCTTTTTTTATTTTTTAATTTTTTTAGGTCTAAAGATTTCAGAGGAGAGAGCCGATGACATAGAAGCGCGGAATCTGCGGAACAACAGTAAGCAATGTGAGTTATTTTAATCTGCTCATTCAGAGCTGATGTTCCTGTGAAATCAGCTAACTCAAATAGATGCTGCGTTCTGGATTATTACTGATTAATAACAACAATGTTGCAGGAACTGGGTTTATTACTCTCTACTTAACTCTTTAAAAGCCGCAGTTCCTCATTAGACCCCATGTCCATTCCACTCCAACTCATTTCCTAATCAGCGTTAATATGAGCCACATCCTCATGCTTCATAATAAAAGCTTTACACTGACTGGACACTGTCACTGCATTCTCGCTTTAAACGACTTCTCATAGAAAAAGCTGACTGTTTTAACCCATAGTTTTATGCTCTGTAGTCCTGAAGCTTGGTCAGACCTTTATGGTCATATTTATCAATCTTTCCTGCGTCATCAGGAAACATCGTCTCGTGGTACTTTGGCCAAAATGCTGATCGTTTGTATGACACCATAATGGATTGAAAATGACTGAACACGCTCTCAATTCGATGATTAATCTAAGGGATTATGTTTTTTTATTTCCCGCTTAAAAACACGACTTGTGTCGAGAAGCGTGTGTGTAGCACAGCGAGTAGTGTAGCTATTTGAATCGGCTCGTAAGTAGTTCAGATATTTTATCGATAAACACTACACTCCGCTTTTAGCGTGTCAAGTCATCAAATCTCCATCTGGCTTTCGGTTCATATCAAAGTCAGTCCCAGAAAAGAGTCGATTTAACCGAAACCAGGCATTTGAAAACTAAAGGTTAGCTCCAAAGCTTTTAAAATGTCTAACAGACTTAACTTCTGCCTCCCGGTCTATATTCATCACACTGCACCGTTTCTCACTTGTACCTTTGATCTCTTCATTAGCCTGATACCACTATCTTTAACCCCTTCCATGATTTATTGTGGGTTTTGGACTGTCGGCTTCCAAAAGAAAACCCCAAGCATCCAAGCAAGTGTCTTAGTGAGATGCTTATGTTTAGATATCAGTAAGATTCTTAATCTGCGCATGCAGACCATATGCACGCACCTACACAGCACAGATTCTACAGGCACAATGCCATTGCACAGTGACATTTCAGTCTCTGTGTGCCTGCTTTAATTCTTTTTGCAGTGAATATTATTGAACGCAGGATAAATCGCCATAGACGGTGACATCCAGGACCTGTACTACACCGTAGACGAGGACTGAGCAAACCTCTTTAATAACCAGGTGTTAATGCTAACGGATCTCTCCAGGTCCTTGCATCTGTTTACCTCCTTGAGGGGAACTGGAGGGAGGGGGTGGACTCATTCGGTGACTTCTCTGACAAATTACCCATGCACTCGTGTTAGTACAGCGACACACTTAAATGATTACTCTTTAGAATATGCCTGAAATACATTTTTGCCAGCTGTGTAATGTTGTAATGTATTTGTGCAGACTTAACATTTGTGTAGATGGCCCTGTTTACACTTGGCGTTAACATGTGTCTGAGGTAATCAGATTTAACCACAATTAGACAAATGAGACCGATAGCCCTTCACACCTGGATCGCTCGTGTCGCTGATGTGTCTTCACTGACCATTTGTGGTCACGTTTCATCGATAGCGTCAGCTGCCACATCTGATAAAAGCAACCCAATGTACCTTCAAAACCAAAAATTCCAAAAGAAAAAAGAAAACACACGATTTGTTTACGATAACCTTTCAGATGCCATTTTCTAAATAAAACATCGGATACTCAGATCGGTCGCTGGACGTTTTACTGTAATCTTACATTTCGTGCCGTATTTGTTCATGTAATCATAATGTTCACACCTGCCATTAACACCTGTCTCAAGTGGACATCCAAAACGCACAGCCGTTGACGCCTCTTCCTCTACATTTGTTTTCCGGCAGAAACGTCCCATGAATCCTATCTCCTGTACCTGTACCGGCTGCTTCAAATATGTTGAACGTGTGGTCTGCTAAAGAAGCTTGTAAATGAATGGGAGACAAAATAAGCTATGAGAAGCATCTGCTTTCATGTCTGCTGTTCTAGCATTGCCTTTATCCATTAGACCAGCGGTCCCCAACCTTTTTTGCGCCACGGACCGGTTTAAGATCAGGTGATATCTTCACGGACCAGCCTTTAAAGTTTGGCGGATGAATACAACAAAATAAAATGATACGACCAGCATAAAAACGGGGGTATTTTTAAAAAATATAATAATAAACGTGAATCCAATGTGAAATCGCAACTTTATTAGCAGCGTCCCAGTAACATCACGCCAACAACATAACACAAGTAACATCCACTCTGCCCCCCCTAATGCTTAACGTATCACGTGACCGAGTAACGCATCACGTGACCGAGACAAGCAGAGTCATAGACAGATGTAACGGAGAAAAATAAAACATCGTTCAGACCCAGATAATAAATAAAATGGAAATAATGTAAGTGATTTATTCTTTCTGTGCGGCCCGGTACCAAATGACCCGGGGGTTGGGGACCCCTGCATTAGACTAGCGATGGGAGAGTACTCCAGTCAGAGCCATTTCCAAACAGTCTCACAATGATTGTGTTTTCCTGTAGGTCAGTGACGCAGGGCATTAGGCGCTCTTTTATTGTTGTCCAGGACACAACGAGGTGCCTTTGCGATCATGCTACAAATGTGTTTGTGCTCATATTACGTCCCAGACCATCGAGGGTGGTTCGAGTGATCATATCACCATGCATCTTTGAGACACCTTGGACCCTGTTAAGACTTGAACTTAGTGCTGTCCACTTACGTCGGATCCTCCAGGATGCGTGTTAATGCCAGGTGTGAACAGGGCCTTGGATGTAGTCAGGGACCGGACCACCTTCGACCCGAATGTCAACCGAGTGATTGGATCTTGAGACACATTTGACCTTGGAAACTTTGTTTAATTAAATCTACAATGCTCATGCTTTTCCCTCCCCCATTCTCTCTCTCTCTCTCTCTCTCTCTCTGCAGCATACTCGCTCAGCTTTCCTGCATCTCACTCAGCAAGCTCCACGGACCATGTCACACCCATCACGTCAGACACCCCTTTGCTCTCTCATGGAGTGAGAGCCTAAGCCTGCATTTATTTCCAAAAAGTCCTCTGCGTCAGCCTCTGGGACTATAATGAAGAACATGTGCTTACTTTCTTTATAGCCTTAAGATTTCAGATTGTATGACATGACTCAATTAACTTTTCTATTTATGGTATAAAAAAACCCAAATTGCTTGAATTGTTTCATTTATTGTAGACAGTAGATACCGGTAGTAATGATGGTTAAACATGAAATAAAAAATAACTATAGTGAAATGAGGTTAAAAAAAGTTTTTTAAATCAGCATTTAGGTTAGCATTGTCTTTTCATTTTATTCTACAGAAGAACCACTGTTGCACTTTCCTAAATAGTGACTGAAGGACAGCTGTATTCTGCGCTTTCTCTTAGTTCTCCGTCAGCTGTTGATGCACAGGTGAAGCATGTAAATAATAGTTTAGTGCATCCGTGATGCGTGCTCGTATGTGCCGGAGAGCTGATTTTAAAGGAAAATAACTGGATCAGTAATATGTCAGTGCTGACTGGTTGGAGTTTTGGAGTCTTGATGGATTTGGTTTTGTTACCTCCCATTGTGTACTCATGAATAAAATGTTTGTGTGTTTGTTTTTTTCCTTCTTCTTCAAATGTACAATTTAGTCTTTAGTCCCGCGCTTAGCTTTAGATGAGATTACGTAATGGGAGTTTTCAGAGAATTATTAGTCTGTTTTTGAGTTTAATCAGTAACAGTTCAAGCTAAGAGTGACATGCTATATTCCTTTTCTATCTTATATAGGATTTGTGTAAATAAAATGTAAATTAAATTCAACAGGAATCCTCGAAGAGTAAAGCTGATCTTCAGATAAATGTGAGTGTTTGTACATGAATTTGTCTGCTGATGGCTTGTCATTGTTCTCTGGAACAAACTTACTCTTACAGTTCTCATCACATTTCTGATCTATCTGGAATGGAAAAAACCACCAAGCTGAAATAAATCTGATAAAATAGTATTAGATGCCTCTTATTGTCAACTGTGGCATTAAAAAGAGTGTCTTGATTTGGTAAAGACACTGACGTTTTGAAACATAGTTAGCTTCCTTACGCGGTCACATGAGATTAAAGATCTAGAGCTTTCCAGAAAGTTGCACAATGACTTCCAGCAACCATAACCCCAACCCCCCACACCTGCTTCTGGTTTCCGTCCAAATACATTAAATACATACAGATATTTTGAGCACTAAACCGATGCAGATACATACAGTGCGATTGCGTTAATGAAACCTGTGCCTGTGAATGAGACCCAAAGTCAAACCAGTTAAATGAGTTTGGTTTCATCTACAGCTATTTAAGTGGCCTGGCTGTTCAGAGAAAGGTTGATAGCAGAGTGTGTGTGTGTGCGTGTGTGTGTATATATTTCCATTTTTAATGGTTTTGGTTTCAAGTGACGAAAATGTTTATCCAAAAACACCTCTTCCTGCTGTAAATTTAAGAGCCATTTCCCACAACCCTACCCCTTTTACTGTAACTTGAATCTTAACCACTGAAATGTATAGACTCTATTTTCTGGGACTGAAAAGTCAGGAACTGACGAGGGTAAAATACTTAATTACTAATGTATTTATTATTTACAACATATGTTCTACATGTTCATCCTTATGTTCTGCATGTTTTCTCAGCTGCTGTATCATGTTTCTGCAGATTTTGCTCAACATATTCAGATTAACACCATATGAAATAGTATTAAACGTTAATTGTTGAACATTTTCTCATTGGTTCCTGACATTTCAGATACCATAGAATATTAGAAAGCTAAGTTTGTGTTCCTTAATATACTTGTCTGATTGCAAAATACTTGACCTCTTACTTTATGTAAGACTCCAATTCCAATACCAATTCCATTGACCTGCCTTGAACTCTGCCTTCCTTTCATCCACCCATGTTTGTACAGTGTGTTTGATGTTGTCATGTCTGGAGGATATTTCAGTTTGTACATCCGGGATGTTCCTAGAGGGATGTGATGAATACTCTCCAAAACGTTGCTCTTATTTTCCGTTGAAACTACAGATCCATGTTATAGCTGCTTGTGAGATTGTTATAGCTGCTTGTGAGGATGTTGTTATAGCTGCTTGTGAGGTTGTTGTTATAGCTGTTTGTGAAGTTGTTATTGCTGCTTATGAGGTTGTTGTTAGCTGTTTGTGAGGTTGTTGTTATAGCTGTTTGTGAGATTGTTATAGCTGCTTGTGAGGTTGTTATTATAGCTGTTTGTGAGATTGTTATAGCTGTTTGTGAGGTTGTTGTTATAGCTGTTTGTGAGATTGTTATAGCTGCTTGTGAGGTTGTTATTATAGCTGTTTGTGAGATTGTTATAGCTGCTTGTGAGGTTGTTATTATAGCTGTTTGTGAGATTGTTATAGCTGTTTGTGAGGTTGTTGTTATAGCTGTTTGTGAGATTGTTATAGCTGCTTGTGAGGTTGTTATAGCTGTTTGTGAGGTTGTTGTTATAGCTGTTTGTGAGATTGTTATAGCTGCTTGTGAGGTTGTTATAGCTGCTTGTGAGGTTGTTGTTATAGCTGCTTGTGAGGTTGTTATAGCTGCTTGTGAGGTTGTTGTTATAGCTGTTTGTGAGGTTGTTATAGCTGCTTGTGAGGTTGTTGTTGTTATAGCTGTTTGTGAGGTTGTTGTTGTTATAGCTGCTTGTGAGGTTGTAATAGCTGTTTGTGAGGTTGTTGTTATAGCTGCTTGTGAGGTTGTTATAGCTGCTTGTGAGGTTGTTGTTATAGCTGTTTGTGAGGTTGTTGTTATAGCTGCTTGTGAGGTTGTTATAGCTGCTTGTGAGGTTGTTGTTATAGCTGTTTGTGAGGTTGGTATAGCTGCTTGTGAGGTTGTTGTTATAGCTGCTTGTGAGGTTGTTGTTATAGCTGCTTGTGAGGTTGTTGTTATAGCTGCTTGTGAGGTTGTTTTTATAGCTATTTGTGAGGTTGGTATAGCTGTTTGTGAGGTTGGTATAGCTGCTTGTGAGATTGTTATAGCTGCTTGTGAGGTTGTTGTTATAGCTGTGCTTGTGTGGTTGTTATAGCTGCGTTGTGAGGTTGTTATAGCTGCTTGTGAGGTTGTTGTTATAGCTGTTTGTGAGGTTGTTATAGCTGTTTGTGAGGTTGGTATAGCTGCTTGTGAGGTTGTTATAGCTGCTTGTGAGGTTGTTATAGCTGCTTGTGAGGTTGTTGTTATAGCTGCTTGTGAGGTTGTTATAGCTGCTTGTGAGGTTGTTATAGCTGTTTGTGAGGTTGTTATAGCTGTTTGTGAGGTTGGTATAGCTGCTTGTGAGGTTGTTATAGCTGCTTGTGAGGTTGTTATAACTGCTTGTGAGGTGGTGATAAAGAAACAGATTGTATCTCACTTCAAATGTTGCTTTCAGTGATGTCACTCCTTATTAGTTTGCAGTACATGATTGTGAATGCAAGGAGACAAATAAATGACACAGCTAGAAGGGGATAAACTATAGCCATGTGATAAACTAAAACTCAGATCAGTCAGGAAGATAAATAACATGGTTGACTGCAAAGTTTCTAACAGTGGCACATATACAGTATACAAACACAACTGGTCTGACAAGTTAGAGTGATGGGAAAATAAATGCATTTAACAGGTAATACCCGAAAGTGCATTGGGACATTCACTGTTCAGTCAATATATAAGCGTCTAAAGCAATTTCCACTTCATTTTAGAGCTTTTCCCCCAAATAATGCTGCATGGCAAGAAACAGTCATACAGTGGATATAGAAAGTCTACACACCCCTGTTAAAATGGCAGGTTTTTGTGATGAAAAAAAAAACAAAACATTAAACCAAGATAAACCATGTCAACATTTTCCACCCTTAATGTGAAATTACAATGTATAAAAATTTAATGGAAAAACAATCAAAGATTTTATCGGGGAAAATAAAACACTTACAATACTCTAGTTGCATAAGTGTGCACACCCTAAAAGTAAAACTTCGTTGAAGCACCTTTTGATTTTATTACACCACTCAGTCTTTTTGTGGAAGAATCTATCTGCATGGCATATCTTGACTTGGCAATATTTTCCCACTCTTTTAAAAAAAAATAACATTCTAGATCCATCGGATTGTGAGGGCATCTTCTGTGCACAGCTCGCTTCAGGTCACTCCACAGACTTTTGGTTGGATTCAGGTCTTTGTTCTGGTTAGGTCATTCAAAATCATTTATCTTCTTTTGGTTAAGCCGTTCCTTTGTCGATTTGGATGTGTGCTTTGGGTCATTAACGTGCTGAAAGGTGAAATTCCTTTTCATCTTAAACTTACTAGCAGACAAATTAAGGTTTTGAACTAAAATCAACAGGTATTTGTAGCTATTCATAATTCCTTCCACCTTGATGTAAGCCCCAGTTCTGGCTGAAGAAAAGCAGCCCTAAGCATGATTCTGCCACCACCATGGTTATGGTGGGTATTCACTGTAGGTATGGTGTTCTTCTGGAATGATGGCACGATAATACCTTTTGGAATTGTTCTCATGGGATCATAGCACATTTTGCCACATGGTTTGAGGTGATTTAGTTGCGAGGAAGGGCTTCCATCTAGCCCCCAACCCCATAGACCAGACGTGAAGAATACAAGAGGTTGTCACATGCAGAGAGTAATCAGTACCTGTTAGATGTCCCTGTAGCTCATGTTGCTGTAGGTCTCTTGCAGCCTCCCTTGTAAGTTTTATCTTCTCCTTTTGTAAATTTAGGAGGTATGTCCTGTTATTGGTGATGTCTGTGGTGCTCCATTTTCTCTATTTGTTGATGATGGTCTTTACAGTGTTCCATGGTACATCTAATGTAATTTTGGAAAATAATTTTGAAAAATCTTTTATACCCATCTCCTCATCGATATCTTTCAACAAGTGAGATACCATGAATGCTTTGTAAGCTCTTTGTGGACCATGTCTTCAGAACTACTACAGAAACAGCTGATCTTTATTTGGGGTTAATCAGAATAATTTCATTGATGACAGCTGTATGATAATTACTTTTGAACATGAGACTGAATGTAATTGGTTAATTCTGAACACAGCCACATCTCCAGTTATTAAAGGGTGTGCACACTTCTACATCCAGGTTATTGTAAGTTTTTTCTTCTTTCGATTTTCCCCTGAAATGTTTTTGATTGTTTTTCAATTCATTTTTATACATTGCAATTTCACATTGAGGGTGGGAAACGTTCTGACCTCACAAAAACCTACCATTTTAACAGGGGTGTGTAGACTTTTTATATCCACTTTACCTGATAGCAGAGTATACTGAAGTTTCTACATGTCAGTTTTTAGAAGTATTTTTCTGAGAACTGTATTTTGTTTTATTGTTATAATGGTGGCATGAAGTGGAATAAGATAATGACAAGTGACCACAAGGTGGAGATTAAACAAAGACAAAATCAATATTACCAACATTGTGAAAAAAAATATATTTATTCAAAGATTTGTAGAAAACAGAACGGACAAATAAGGCGTCAACTTAAGATAGTATAAGATTATACAAGCCTGTACTGCTGTCGTAATAAACCACCTCATTATATCCACATGTAAGATGACATGGTTAAGAGAAGCTGAAATTTGGCTACTCCTCATCGTGATGAGTACTGAAAGTTTTATGCAGGAGTAGTCCAGAATAAAATACAAAATTAATACAAAAAACATTATTTCTTAAAATTTCAGTATGAAATGTTGAAAAAGAAACCTTCACGTGATTGCGATATAATGAAAGCAAAGCAAAATTAAGTAACTCAACTCACTTTGAATGAAACTAGTGAAGAAGGAAGTGGACATCACTCAAACTGCATTCGAGTTCAAGTCAAAATACAGTACCATGTGATGGACTCCTTCGTCAAAAAAGTCCTGTACTGAAAAGAATTTCATTCAGTAGTTCTAGAAGGTCTGTCTGACCAATCACACGTTTGAAAAACAGTTCTGTCACAAAGTTTTGGGTTACTGTGTGTAGTGAGGAAGCTGTTAGCAGGACACTTGACAATCGACTGTGGTCATTTGGGTGAACTTTATGAATGACTTGATGTAGAAGTTGCTGAGCCTCCCTCTGAAGCCCATCAATGAGCTTACAGTTTATCAGCTCAGGGACGTCTGAAAAAGATTTTTTTTTAAAGTAGAAACATAGCTTATTTATGATTCTGCTGTAAGGTTAAATCTGTGATTGATCCACTGTTTGGGTCTGGATTACACTTTTCTTTTCTTTTTCTTTTTATATTTGAAAATGACTTTGAAAAACATCTAAATGTTCTTCACGAAATATGAGCATTTATTTAAAAATATTATTAAATATGACAATATTTAAAACATACGTAAAATATTTCACTTAAAGAATTCATAATGACGAGAGTAACAAATAAAACATCAAATGGTTTGTCATTTTAGTTCCATTACCTCCGTATACAGTAACTCAATATAATTTGGTGCTTAAACACATGCCATCAACTGACTATACAAACATTAAATTTCTATTGCTAATAATTCCTAATATTGAGCTAAGCTATATTTGGAATTATACTATGAAATGTAAAAATAATAATAATAATAATAATAATAATAAAATAGAGCTTTACAGAATATTAGTGTTTAGAATATCAGAATATTAGTGTTTTAGTATTTCACCTGGATTGAATAATATAGTACCCTTGAGGTATGCATATTCTTCAGGATTGAGCTCAAGCCTCCAGAGCTTGTCTAAGCATGATCTGAGATTATGCACAGCTGCCAGGTTCAGTGGGAAATCCTCAGTTTCCTGCTCACTGTCAGCGTTTTGGTCATGCAGCAAGATCTTGTGAAGGAAGCTCGTCATGGGGAAATCAGCCACCTCAAAAGTTATACGCTCCTGTGCAAGACCCAGTAGGAAGAGCGGCACCCAGTGGCTCCTAAGAAGTAAAAATTGATCCGAACCTGGTAGGTGGTGAAAGGAAGGAAGGCTTTTCATGAAACACATGGTTTTTAGTAACACTTCTGTAGCTGCCTGGCAGGTCCTTTCTGGGTTCCTCAGACAAACCAGTCTTTGTTGCTTACAGTGACAGTTGTGGGTCAGAGAACTCCAATCATCTGCTGCCACAGCACAGCTGTCTTTACTGTTGAGGATGTGAAATAGGATGGTGTGGGAACGCTCGTCCTTGAGTTTCCTAGAGTAACGTTCCTTTTTAGGCTCCTCAGATGAATACATGCTTGACTATGTGCATTGACAGACAGAATTGGATGTCTTCTCAGATATATCCTAGCTCAAGAGACTATACAGAGTCTTATTTATAGTGACAGACTTTGACTTGTAAGCAAACCAGTGACCCTGGACTGCACACACTGGGTTACCCCTCTGCCACGTGGAGGCCATTAGTCTTATCCAGTTCAGCAGCGATGAGACCGTGGAAAGTGGGGTAAATGACATTTATCATGTTTACCATTCATTAACTCTGCTTGTACCAGGACACCAAGGTCTGAGAGAATTATTACATAGGTTACATAAATGGGCCTCATGCCAACATTTTCTGAGCTACCTAATCATAACAGCTATTAATGCTGACAGTCACATGACCACTGTGTATAGATATCATGCACTGAGTTCAGTTATTTATGAATGTACGGCATTAACTCACACTTCTTTTTTCAAGTAAAAATAGTGTATGTGAATATATGTAAATATATGAAAATGTGTGTTACTTTACAGGTGAGAAGACGTACTGAGCAAGAATGATCTGAAAAAAATTATATATATGTATATATGTATATATATGTATATATATGTATACATATATATATATATATATATATATATATATATATATATATATATATATATATATATATATATATATATATATATATATATATATATAAAGCATCAGTATTCATGTCAGAGGTGATTGATTCAAGAGGTGATTGTCAGCATGTATTGGGTTTCCACAATCAACACACTTGGATTATTAATCTGTGTTGTTCAGTCATTAATAGAACGGTGTCTGTATGAGGACCACTTTAGCGTTTCATTCTGAAAGTGATTATTTTATCATTTTCCACTTCACAGCCCTGCTGACCCCGAAATAAAAACATACAGAAATTGTAATGGTTTCCACTACAAATACCATTACAAACCACCCGCTGACCATCCAAACCATTACCAATACCATTATTTGTACTTAATGGCACCCACTAGACATAACATACCACCAATAGAAGGCGAAAAATTACATTTACATTTACATTACATAAAATACAGTTCCCATTATACCCATCAAAACGGTTAATGTTAATCTTGTGGACAGTCAGTAGTGTATAGATGACATGGAGTGCCAGCCAACCAAATTATAAAGCTGTTCTGCTACTGTACTAAAATAATGAAGTACAACTCGTTCATGTCGTAACAAAAAAAAAAGTCCTTCGAGCCGGATTCGAACCAGCGACCTAAGGATAACCATTTAACCAGCTACAGTCCTCCGCTCTACCAACTGAGCTATCGAAGGTGCTGAGACAGTTTATTATTGCTTAGTGAGCTAGCAAGCGAGCCCTTTATGGCCAGTAAATGTATTTATTCATGTTGCTCCTGTTACGTCATCAGCGAGCGCCCATATACAGGGTACTACTGCAACCAGCAACTGCTTATTAATATGTAGACTAGAAATGTTTACATGTACACTTTGCTGCGAATTACTGTACAAAGTTATTTTATTTTATTTTTTTAATTATATATACACACAAGGATAGAAAAATCATTTTACACCAGCTTGTTTAACCGAAAAAGCCATTTTATGATAAAGAGAGATAGTATCTCAGTGCAATCGTTTTCCAATAACTAAATCAAACAGATGACGTGTTAATGGTCAGAGCACTATTTTTTATTCTGTTGTTCTTTAATATGAAATAAGTTGCTCTGTGGTTTAATAGTGTTTAATCTGCAGGTGAATTTTCAGGCTGGTGAAAATATCAGTTTCAAACTGTAGAAACAAATTAATGTAAAAGCAAACAACGTTAACAACAAGTTCTAATGGTGCTTCCTGTAAAGCTCGGTATACTCCAGTTTCTATCAAAGCAGTAAATTAATCTCTTAATATTCCAGACCGTGAGGTTTTATTGCCTATTCTGGTTTATTCATATTGTAACCTTGTTTGTCTTTATTATAAGAAAACATATTGTAAAATTATATTATAAAAAATACCATATGGTGTCCAAACTTGTTTTTCGTTTCTGGCATTACTGTTTATTAACTCCACGATTTTATCCAGTGGAGAAAAAATAGTACCAGTGTCCTTCAAATAGATAAGAGAGGATGTTCAAGTGCATGAAGATCACGTGGTACTTTACTGAACTCTTGTGGTGAAACAGTGTAACTGCCTCTAGATATATTCTCATGTAGCTCTGAAACTGGATGTATTCCAATTCTGTTAATAAAGTTATTTTATTGTCACAAAAATTATTGATGCGCTCAATAAAGATTGTTAAAAGAAAAAAGTCTTTGTGGTTCACTAAATTCATACTGAACAAAGAAATTTAGTTTTAATCCATTTTTCAAAATGTATACATATTTCAATAGTCCCACATTCCTGTTGTATAATAAGATGAAACTGTGTAAAATTGTATAGAATCAGTATGAAATGTCAAAGTTTGTATTCAGTCAAATGAGAAATCCTTTTCAAATGGCGGGAAAAAGGCTTTGTCCTGTATTGTATAAAAGTATTTTATATATACACTGAACGAAAGCCACTGGCACCCGATGCTCCCTGGGATAGGCTCCAGGTTCCCACGCGAAGAAAGAGTAAGCGGTAGAAGATGGATGGATGAACGAAAGCTTTAAATCGCTGGTTCAAATCCGGCTCGAATAACAGCTTTAACTTTGACTTAATATGAATGAATTACACGCCATCTGCTCTCTTAATTTAAAAAGCTAAGTTCCCTGACCGGGAATCGAACCCGGGCCGCGGCGGTGAGAGCGCCGAATCCTAACCACTAGACCACCAGGGACTCATAGCAGAATAAAATGTACCGATTAATTTGTCACCCAGCCATCTTCTATACAGCTTATTCTACTGGGTCACGGGGAACCTTCATTTTTTCCTTTAATTTATTTTTATTTATTTTCATATGATTCATTTACACGTGATTCATTTACATGTGATTCATATTCATGTAATTCATATTCATGTGATTCATTTACACGTGATTCACATGTAAATGAAACACATTAATTCAATTCAATCCAGTTTTATTTGTATTGCGCTTTTTACAATAAACATTGTCTCAAAGCAGCTTTACAGAAATATCAACATGGTATACAGATTTTAAAGGTGTAAATTTATCCTAACTGAGCAAGCCACTGAGTGGCGACGGTGGCAAGGAAAAATTCCCTAAGATGTTTTAAGAGGAAGAAACCTTGAGAGGAACCCGACTCAGAAGGGAACCCATCCTCATCTGGGTAACAACAGATAGTGTGAAAAAGTTCATTATGGATGTATATGGAGTCTGTATGGCCTTAGGAGCAGGTGTAGTCCCCGCAGTCTGGAATTGGAGAAGATTTGAGCTCCATCCAGAGGCAGAAAGGATCTCAGGTATCTCCATAAATTCGTGCGGGGCTCGGCAAAAGCTCTTCCCCCTGCTGTAGCCTTCAAATAACCTGCATCTTTTGATCTAAGTAGGCGTGGCGGATCATAGAAAACCAAAAGGTCGCTTAGATATTGTGGCGCGAGACCGTTTAGTGCTTTATAGGTTAATACATGTATTTTAAAGTTAATGCGAGATTTCACTGAGAGCCAATGCAGTATTGATAATATTGGTGTGATATGGTCGTATCTTCTAGTTCTACTTAGGACTCTAACAGCTGCATTCTGGACTAACTGGAGTTTATTTATATTCCTACTGGAACATCCAGACAGTAAGACATTACAGTAATCTAATCTAGAGGTGACGAATGCATGAACTAGTATTTCCGCATCATGTAGTGACAATATGTTTCTTATCTTAGACATATTTCTGAGATGAAAGAAGGCTATCCTAGTAATATTATCTACATGAGCATCAAATGATAGGCTGGAATCTATAATCACTCCAAGGCCTTTAACTGCTGTACATGATGAAACAAAGACCATCCAGAGTAACCTAACCATGTGATCAGAAAGATTACGTCTAGCTACACGTGGGTCTAATAAAAGTATTTCATTAATATGAATCACATGTAAATGAATCACATGTAGATGAATCATATGAAAATTAATAAAAAATAAATCAAAGGAAGAACTCACTCAAGCCAAATGAGTAATATTCATCAGAAATAAACCTATGCGGTCTTAACTGTTTACTAAAATGTACATTGTACATGTTTACCAACTCGTGGTTTTAAAATAGGCACAAATGTGAAGGTGTAAGTGTCCACATACTTTTGGCCGTATAGTGTGCCGCTCATTAAAGTGTTTCAAATAAACAGAAACATTTTGCATTTGGAATTTTTAAAATAAAAGAAGAAGAAAAAAACACAAAGGGCCTTCATTTATGTGCGAACCTCTGGTTCTGTTGAGACAATATGTTTATACTGATACGATTATGAATTAGGAATTCCGATTAGGAACGGTGGTGGTGCAGAACAACAACAACAAAAAAAAAACTAAATTTCCCAGGATGCACTGCGACCACGCGCAATCGCGCGCCTTTCCATCTTGTTCCTCCCCGAAGCGGAGCGTTGTCGTCGTTGTTGTTGTCGTGGGATAATAATGGCGGCAGCTGGAGGCGGATTGCCTGCCTCGGTTGTCTTCACGGGCGCGAGTCCGTCTATCCCGGCACGGTGTCGCTTTCCGGGGCGGCCGTGGCCGTGTCGCGGTCGTCAGAAGACGTGGAGGCGTACGAGGGTCGGCCGGCTGGGGCTGGAAGCAGCGGCGGCGGCAGCATTGGGCGGCCCGAGAGAGCCGAGGCCCGTTAGCGTTGAGGTTACTCTGCGCGAGGACCCGTGTTTGCTGCGCCTACTGAGGATCAATGAGCGGCTCGCGCTTCAGAGCGACGCGGGTTTCTGCACGAGCGGCAGCGATGAGGTAAGTTACATGGAATCTGAAAGCCTGGAATATTAGATATATTACGCCTTTGTGTGTGTGTGATGCCCTGATTAGCTTTGTAGCTAACCCTTAGCACGCTGTGCATATTAGTGTTATTAGCAGATCTGATGGAGGTGCATGAGCTTTTGCCGGGATGTATTTTTCTGTTGGCGCGTGATAACGGTATGGTTTCAGTAGTGAAGACACCACCCAGCATTACTATAGCAGGTTCAGCCTCAAAACGGGTCGGTTTTCTACTTCCTGTGAGCGCCTGGTGGCTCAACAACCTGTTCGAGCTGAAGTTAAACGCATCGACACCCAGTTCCACTGCTGGAGTCCAGTCTGCATTTCCTGCGCACACACACACACACTCACTCACTCACTCGCACATTCTAGGATGACTTCCTGTAGCTGTGGTGCATGTGTCTTCTGTATTAAGTCTGAAGTGAGACCATAGACATCATCATCTACTTAGATAAATACTCATATACAATATAAACTAAAATAAATGAAAAAAATAATATATATGAAATGTATTGTTTTTATGGATGCACAAAAAGCACTGAATTAAACTATAGTCCTAAATTAATAATAGAAACTCACTTTCAGTGCACCTTATGGTTTCTGTTACTCGCTGTCTTTAGACATATTATTTTACTTGTTTACTTTTGATCGTAGTGCTTTAATTAGACGTTACAGATCTTACTCGCGCTGTGTACGAGCGTGGCCTCGTTATTAACACATCATCCATCCATCCATCTTCTACCGCTTACTCCTTTTTCAGGGTCACTGGGAACCTGGAGCCTATCCCAGGGAGCATCGGGCACAAGGCGGGGTTACACCCTGGACAAATCACTTCCGTTATAATAAACAACAGAAGTTACACTGTAAGCGCGCAGATACAGCATATAATGCTTAAGCTTAAATTACATAAACCTTTTAAGCAGCTTGCACCAGTCTCCCAGACCCCTTGCACACAGTGGAACATTTTGGATATAAACATAGGTTTGCGCTTCGTGCATCACTGTTTAAAATGTTTAAAATGCCCTCCTGCCTTAGAGGACTGTGAGGTTACACACTTTCTTCCTCAGTCACTTAAGGATTTTGGCTCTGTCTGGTGAGGACTGAGGTCATGTTGGGATTAAAACGTAACTGACAGAAAGTAAACTGAAGAAAGTCATTGTCGGTGACCCTGGGTGTCTGATAATGCTAGCATGCATATGACGTCATGTGCCGTCGACTAGGAAGTGGCTTATACTTCCGGTTAGTAAAAAAAATCCCCCTATGTGCTTTATTTGAGATTATATTACCTTCCTAAAATCTACACACTAGACGGTAGAGTACATAATGCACAGTGTAAGTACTTCATTTTGGGACACAACTTTAGTATTTACGGTGTGTTTTCGGACAGAAGTAATGTGAGTAAATCTCACCCGTGCCTTGCGCATACCAACTAATCGGTAATGAGATTCATGACACTGATTTTCATAATCGATTATTATTGATATTATCGATTAGTTGTTGCAGCTCTTTTGTTAAAAAAATTCACAAAAATACAGTTCTCATGGATATCAAACATTTGCAAAGACAACACAGATTTATATTAAAAAAATCTGTTATTTTGTAAATATAGGTGTGCAACAATTATTGTACCCTTTTAGTCAATACTTTGTGCTACCTCCCTTTGCTAAGATAACAGCTGAGTCTTCTCTTATGATGCCTGCTGAGGTTGGAGAATACAGGGCAAGAGATCTGAGACCGTTGCTCTATACAGAATCTCTCCCGATCCCATTTGAAGTTCCAGCAGTGTCTGGCAATCTGAAGATGCTTGAGTTTGGTATTGGATGAGAGTAGAGGCTTTTTCTTGAAACCCTTCCAAATAACTTGTGGTGATGTTGGTGACTTTGGATTTTAGTTTTAAGAAAAAATTAAGGCAATATAGACACTCGTCCAATTTCAAGTTGATTCATAAAATTTCCAGTTGAATGGAACTTAATTATTCCCCTGATGGTGGAAATTGGCATTTTCAATGCTTGTGCTGTTTACTTATAGCCACTTCCCATTTTGTGAAGTTTCAACCTTTTGCCGCACATCACAGCTATATTCCTTGGTCTTACCCATTGTTATGAATGACTAAAGGAATTTGTCGAATGTGTTACCTCATATTTATACCTCTGAACAATTTCCTGTTTCTAGTAACCCAGGTGTTCTACAAAAAATTTAATGGCAATATACTTCAAATATATCTTTCTCATATGAATTCATAGGGGTGCCAATACTTGCGGCATAGTTGTATTTAACAAATATATTTTTTTATAAACCTGTTTGCAATTGATTGACATCCATGAGAGCAGAGTATTTTTGATTTTTTTTAACAAAAGATTAAAAGGTTAAACAATAAAGACAATTTTTCACCGCCTTCTTCGCTGTTCTTTGATTGAAATCGGCCTTATCGCTGTTAACTTTGCGTTTTTTGTCCGTAGCGTAACTAAATTTTGTTCAGTAAATTAAAGTGTAGCTATCTGTGTTAACAGGGTCTGCTGCCATCTTCAGGTGAAATGAAGAATTGCATTGTGTTTGCCTCTTTTGATATAATCCCAAAGATAGTTCACATTCGCATATATAGCGATTAAATCTACTGGTTGCCATAGCTTAATGTTAACATCATTTATGTGTGGTGTTAGCTAGTGTTAAATAAACCTCTCATTCACAAGTGACCAATCATTTAAACAACAAAAAATTTCCGCTGGATTTAAAGAGGTATCAGAAAGGCTGATTATCTTTGGACTTGTTTGCGTACCTTGATCACGTGTGAAATGCAGTGTGCGTTCCCAACACAGCTAATTTTCATTTAGTGACGCCCACAAATCCCCAAAAAGTTCAAGTGCACAGACAGCTGAGAGCACGAATTGAGCACACGGTGTAAATCAGAAGTGGAAACTGTCTTAACTCTCTTCTATGCCAATCAAAATATGTGATATTATTATTATTATTAAGTGAGCGCTAAATCTTTTATCAGCTGAGGGGTTTGTTTACGGGTTACTGTGCAGACAGACCGGCACGTCCTCTGTTTACACACCATTTCTTTTGTCGTAATTGAATGATTAGTTTTAATTTTCTTAATTTATGGCTTGTGTTGTCTGCCTTTCTTTATTTTTAAATATTGTTTAATTAATGCCAGTTAAAACGACTGGTTTTCACAACATGTTCTCTGGTATTTTTTTCGTCGCTGTAAATGTAATAAAATAGAAACAGTTTAACCTCTGCAGTATATTCCAGATAAAAAAAGTGGAATAATTCGTGCAAAGGATATATCAAGTCAAGGTTTACATTAGTCACTCTTCTTCTGCGTAAATTCACACACCCTCAGGAGCACGAGCAGGTTACGAACGTTTTTCTGAATTTACAGCATTTTCATGAAGACCAGATTTCTTATGTCAACGCTTGTATGAACGATTTTTGATGATTGCATCCATTAATTTTTTAAATGATGCATCAGTTTACATCCCTGGGAAAATTATGGGGCAATATCACAAGAATATTTGCTGCCTATTGACAGACATAAAACCACCTCATTCAATCCTAAATCTCTTCCCACTAGTGTTTATATAGCCCAGTGGTTCTCAACACGGGGAGATCGGAAGAGGGGCGCAAATTGTTTTCAAGAAAGAAAAAATACACAGACGGGGCATCATTTGGGTACTCCATGTATTTTATTGCTTTTCAAATAGAATGTGTATAAATGAAAAAACCCAGCGTTCCCTCTCCCTCTGTATTTTCTTTTTGCTTGGGAGAGGCTGAGTTTAGCTGCCTTTTATCTAGCTGTCAGTGCAGACCAGTGTTACCAACTTAGCAACTTTTCAGACCCCTTTTAACAGGGCACCAAACGACAAATCTGGTGATATTTGGACAAACCTTAGCGACTTTCCAAATGTAGCTAGTACTGTCCTGCCTGTAAGCGCAAAGTCTCGCTTTCCCTCTGCACTCACACCTCTCTCTACGTCTGCTCTGTTCAGTGAGTGTGTGAGAGTAGCATATCCCAGTGATCGAACGGCAGCTGACATGGACATGAATATAAAAATAAGCAAGCGCAGGTGTCCCACTGATTGATTTAACAATGTCCTAACGAGACGTGCTCTTCATCCCAGTTTACTTTATTCATATGTGAATGTTTTTATAATGCAAGACGAATGTAATGCAACTAGAGCTCCAACAACTAATCGATAATAATCGATTATGAAAATAGTTCTCAACAATTCTCATTATTGATTAGGTGGTATACGCGCGGCACGGGGAGATTCACTGATTGTTACTTCAGTTCCGAAAACACACTTTGGAGAGTAAATACTAAAGTGTTCCAAATGATGTACTGTACGCTTACACTATGCACTATTGTCTATTGTGTGTGTTTTTTCCACACAAAAACACACTAACCGGAAGTATAAGCCACTTCCTAGTCGACGGCGCATGATGTCATATGCACGCTAGCATTCTCAGACACCCAGAGTCACCGATAATGACTTTCTTACTATTTGTAAACGTTACCTTTTATTCCCAACATGACCCCAGTCACCATCAGACAGAGGCAAAAGCGTCAAGTGACTGAGGAGGAAAGTGTGTAACCTCCCAGTCCTCTAAGGCAGGGGGCATTTTATTTTAAACACAGCCGAGAAGATTTATAAACTTTATAAAGCAGAGTTTGTGGAGCACGGAAGCATGACAGTGATGTGGTTGCAAGTTGCTTCAAAGGTTTAATTTAATACAAGTATATTGTCTTTAGATTCTGTTGTTTATTATAATGGAAGTGATATTAGTAAAGAGGCCGTGTTGCTCCTCACGCGAGAGTGTAGTGCCAGTAAGATCTGTAATGTCTAATTAAAACTCAATGATCAAAAGTAAAATAATGTCTAAAGGCAGCGAGTAACAGAAACCATAAGGTGCAGTGAAAGTGAGTTATTATTAATTTAGGACTGTAGCTTAATTCAGTCCTTTTTGTGCATCCATAGATAATTCTATCTATCTAGTTAGTTTATGTTTACATTATAAGTGTTTATGTATTATTTTTATGGGTTCACAAAAAGCACCGAATTAAACTACAGTCCTAAATTTATTTATATTTATATATATATATATACATATAAATAATATATTTTTTTTCTTTTCGTGTGTGTTGGGTTCTTTTCTCTTTTGGACAAACAGCTGTGTAATGTTTTAGTCTGAATTTATATTTAAGACTCTATATTTAAGATTTTATTTTAAACCAAATAAAAGGAACTGAAAGTTTGCTTTGACTAACCGATTAATCGAAGAAAAAAAAATCGGCCATCTAATCGATTATGATAGTAATAGTTAGTTGCAGCCCTAAATGCAACATGTTTTACATGTAAAATAGTCCACATTATACAGCCTAGTTCTCTTGTTCAAAGTAGTTATAGTGTTCAGAAACATTTTTGATCACTTATGTTCCATACCTGTCTGTTAAATAGTTTTCTAAAAGTCATGTTATTTAAAAATAAATAAAATCAAAAGTCATGAAAAGTAATAAAAATAAATAAATACAAATTTATCTTTCAAAACAGGTCATAGATTAGGTCATATATAGACAGATTTGATATGGAATAGATAATCATTATACCTGGTCTCCAATATGGGGGAGGGGCCGTGCCACATGATAGGGAGGCTTTATTTATAAGAGGTTGAGAACCTCTGATGTAGATGCATCGGTCGAGATGTGGGTGTCTCGTCCTTTTAATAATCCTCAATAATATTTACTTCTTTAGGCAAGTATTCGACAACCAACATTAGTTTAATTTGTACATGAAGAGAAAAACGAGTGCTTGTCAGGACAGTTTTGCTAGTGCCTTGTTCAGCAGAGCACACTGTTCAGCTTTTTAAAAACATTGATTTGATGGAGATTGTGACTGAGAACTTAACAAGAAGAAACGGGGATTGGTTAAGAAAATTCTCTTCCTCTGGCAACGTGTATCCCGTGTACATTTTGACAAATTCTGCCCACAATTCTGTTGTTTTGCTTGTTTTATTGTCAACATTTAAATTTCAACAAATTTACCAGCAACTACAGACGTCACATCCATTGATTCTAACATGTTGTTCTTACTGACACGATCCCAACACGGAAACTCTGGGCTCAACGAGAATCCAGGTTTTCCCACTAGTCATTACGATTTTGTGGTTTTGTGCTGTTCAACTAGAAAATGCGATCTTTCTGACATGACTTGAAGACGCTATTACGCAGGCATTGGGCTTTTAATTCCTAATCAACTCCTGCATAACATCTTGTTTATGTGCATCTTCATCTTGTGCACCAAAGCCACGGTGCCATTGTGTGGTAATTGTACGGAAACGAATTGGCAGTAAATGTGCGCTTGTGTTTTTACAGGAGGCAGATTTCACAGGCTTCCAGACTGACGGACGATGGGCTTTACGCTCTGGACATGATGTTCCACAAAGTAATGTGTTTACATAGTTTTTTCTGGCTTCGTTAATTAAAGGTCATTTCTGTAATGTCATCTGATGTGTTTTTTTTTTTTGTTAAAAACCATGAAGTGGTGCTGGAAGGTGTATAGTAGAATAATCATTGAGTTTGTGTAATTTGTATTCTAAAGACTACAAAAATAAAATAATAATAATAATAAATTAAGGTCAAAGGAAATCTGGTGATCTACAATGGCTTACTGTAAGCATTATTTTAAAAGCAGTTTAAAGGCCTTCATTATTTTTGTTCTGAATTCCAGTGCATTTGGCACAGACGATGGGAAAAGAGTACGAATATTCATTCTTTTGTCCTTGTCTGTTTCTAGAACGTCCTTTTAAGTCAGCCTCAAAGGCGAAGCCGTTGCTTCTCGCTTCTGATCCGGAAGTTGCGGAAAAGGTATTACGGATTAAAACGGAAACGGACAGAACATCATCAGAGAAGGATGAGAGGAAGGGTGGAAAACGTCGACAAAATGTTAGCAAACCCAAATTAGTCGTTAAACTGGCTACCAAAGAGATGACCGATAAAAATCTGTCGAGGGAAAGGACTTTGCGCAGCGGTCGAGGGAGACTGTCTGAGAAAGAGAAAGGGACTAAGTTCTCACATGAAGAAGGAAATGTAGAAGGAGGTGTAGAAGATGAAGTATTGGGTGAACCAGATGCGGATGCTGAAGGAAAGAAGAAGTGGAAGGGACGAGCCGGTCTGAGGAGGAAGAGGAAATTTGTGTGGAATTTAACGCTAATTAAAAGGAGAGGAAGAAATTCCAAGAAGAGTGGGGCTGAGAATTTGGACATACGCCCTTGCAGAGGTCTTGCGAAGACTCGGGAGAGCGCAACAAGGGATGAACTTGCGGTTGACCAAGCTGCCTCTGTGTCTCTAAAACAGAAGGAGGTCAACAAAATTAAGGAAGAGGAAGAACAGGAAAATGCTGTTTCTCTTGATGGAAGTGAAGGCACACCAGCAAAAGCCAGTAGTCCACATTCTCCCAAATTATCTCCCCGTTCCTTAAAGCGACGTGAATCGTTATTTGCCCATCATAGGGAGCAGGAGGAGGCTCGGTCACCGGTTGAGTGTAGAATACCCAGAAAAAGGCGCCGGCTTGTCCATTACACCTACACAAAACTGGAATCGGCGGTGAATCAAGAGCCATCACAGGAACCTCCAGCGCAGGTGGCAAGTCAGCAGGACCGCCTGGTTAGTAGTCGGCCAGCCCGTGTGATCAGGGTGCCCAAAAGGTTCATGGATGACGAAGGCTTGTCAGGGCTTCTGGGAAGGAAGGGTGTTCAAAGTGAGAATCAAGAGGGTGAGTCTTGCAGTGACTCTGAGCAAGCACACCTTTCCCAAACCCCAAGGTTCACAAGCAAACAAAAGAGCGTGACCAAAAGGACAATATGTGATGACGAGGAGAACCTCATTGGAAAGTCTGTGGCATGGAAGCCAAGTGGCCTGACTGTTGGTCAACGAAAGAACATGGGCAGACCAGCTTACGGTGCTACTCCTCTCAAAATCTACGAGAGCTTAAAGATGCTTACAGCAAGTTTGACTCAGAGGAAAGAGCAGCGCATGGCCAGCGCACGTTCCAAAGCCCTTTGTGAAAAAGTTGAGTGCGTGAGCCTTGATGCAGGCGAATCTCCAGATTCTAAATGTTGGAGCTCTGACATAAAAATAGGCGATCTGAACTGTCCAGGAGTTGTACATAAAGTAGCCATACATGCAGATGGTCAGGCGATCAGTCAATCAGCACTTTCGTCTGTTGAAGGACTTGAAAACAAAGCAGATGGTAAGGAATATATGATAACGTCCTGTCACTTTTTAAGTTTATTTGCAGACTTTACAACACTTCTATATAAAAAAAATTTTTGTAGTAGAGAGAACCAGCCTGGAGGGAGCTCCTGACCTACAGAGCACAGATGCTGGGAAGTCTGAGGTGGTTTTGGCGCAGGGCAGTTCCTTTCACAAAGTCAACATCTCTGGTGCCAACAAGAGGATGCTTCACCTGCTGAAGAGGGCTAAGGTGCAGCTGATTAAAATTGACCAGCAGAAACAGATGAAGACAGCTCAGGTAAGGATTTGCATGCAATGCAAAAAATAAACCCCAGCACATTTGATTGTATAAAGTGACGGAGAACATTAGGTATTAAATAGTGTTAAATGCATGGCATTGAGTGCTGTCTACATTGCAGCTGATGTCTGGGACAGTTCGAATTGGAGATGGTGGTGTCATGAGCATGAAGAGGAGGGGAAGAGGGAGAATAGTCAGCGCGATCAAGGAAGAGGTTCCTCAGGTGTGTTCAATTTTCTTCTTATTAAAAAAAAAAATGGGCTCATCTGTGGCTGGGAGCCAAGGAAGCAAAATTAGACATGCTCTCTGGGTGGTAGGGATGGATTATTCTCTCTCACCTGTCAATCACAGGAACACTAGTGTCTGTAAGCTTACATACAGCTTGATTGTTAATACAGTGTGGTGTTACCTGTATGATCAGAGACTGTTTTGTTTAATGTTTTGTGATAGTTGTTCATGAGTCCCTTGTTAGTCTATTCTTCAGAAAAATCCCCCACGTCCTGCAGGTGCTTTGGTTTTCCAGCATCTTCTGTATATTTGACCCTTTTTTCAACAGCAGCTATATGATGTTGAGATCCATCTTTTCACATTGAGGACAACTAAGGGACTCCTACACAACTATTACAAAAGGTGCAAACATTCACTGGTGCTCAAGAAGGTGACACGGTACATTAAGAGCCAGAGGGGGTGTAAACTTCTGAACAGGATGATCAGTGTAAATTGTCATTTTGTCTTCAGGGAAACATGTTAAAATATATACTTCTAAAGGGCCGTACTAAATGGGGGGAAAAGATCTTTAAGCAAAATAACTATTTACACACATCATCCTGTTTAAATGTTTACACCCCCCTCGCTCTTAATGTATCGCTTTGCATGCTTGAGCATCAGTTAATGTTTGCACCTTATCTAAGTACCATGTCCATGTTTTGTCTACTGTCTTGTCTTGTGTGGTGTTCTGTCTCATCGACTATTGTGTCTGTTACACCCTACACGCACCACTTACCCATACCCTTTAAATACAAAGTACATTTTATTGTATTGTTAGAACTCAGGCATTGTAATGTGTGTTCACTGTCTACAGGGACAGCCGCTTGGAGGTCCACGCATAAAGCATGTGTGTCGGGCAGCGGCGGTGGCACTCGGGCAGCCTCGTGCCATGGTACCTGAAGACATCCCCAGACTCAGTGCTCTGCCTTTACATGAGAGAGAAGGCATTGCACCCTCACAGGACAACGAAGGTACACGCATTTCTCATTCTCTCCATTAACTCGATGAAGTCCGATGCTAGTCTGATGTAATGTTTTTAATTAGTGTTAAATAAATGTTTAAAAGGGACCATGAGTAGATGTGTTTGTTGTAGACATGCTTACTAGTTTCTTCTCTGGTTTAAATACCAGGTTAGCCTCCTCCCAAACATCTTGTAGATGAGATTTTAAAGCACTACAGTCCGGTTTGGGCACCTGTTTGTGGGAGATTATTTAGCTACTTGATATGGAAAGCTGAAAATGTGACCGATGAAGTGTCCATGAAGTCCATGCTCAGGAGACAGAATTAAATTTTGTTAAATTTGATGATTAAATTTATTTCACGGATTTAAGCTGCTCTTGTTTTTCTCCCTCAAGATCTCGGGTCTCACTCGGAAACGGAAAGTGCCGACTCTGTCGAGCAACGGCCAGCATACAAACAGAAAGCGTTCGGTCTGCGACAGAGACGCTGCTTTAACTGCAAGGGCTGTTGTCGGGAAGAGGACTGTGGGACCTGCGTCTTCTGCCTGGATAAACCCAAATATGGAGGACCCAACAAGAAACGTCAGAGCTGCATGTAAGTGGAAAAGGAGTTCCCAGGGACTTGGGTGCCTGAAATGACAAGAATGAACCACAAACGGCATTTGATCAATTTGAAATCTATACAAGGTGTTTGACATTCGCCACTTCTGTCCTCTCGCATGCTCTAGGGCTGTCGAATTAAAATTCCAACTTTGAATATTTTGTTGAATTTAGGGTAAAAATACACGTTTAAGATGTGTAGCAAGCACTAGCACTGATTTTAATTAAAACACTGTTGAAAAAATGACGCAAGATATTAATGTTTTTTGAAGTAGAAAAATCTAGAACGAATAGTTCTAGAAGAATCCTGTCGTAATCAATAATGTCTGGGTTTGAGCCGCTGAAGCTGAACAGCGAACAAACAGTGATCGAACAGCGATAAACTGAAGCGCTTTACTAGCGGGTTAATGAGCTCACTCAAACGCATCCTATACACCAGTGTTTCTCAGACTTTTTCACACCAAGGTCCATGGAACTGATTAAAAAAATAAATAAATTCACAGACCACCTAACCCCCAATTTCACCCAAAACAATATGCAATTTAATAGTATAGTCTGTTAGCATAATTATTTAAATAATTAGCATAATGTTAAATGACAGTTTGACATGTTTTGTTGTTCTCTTAATGGGAAGAATGGAGCTGCTTTTGCTGAAGCTTTTGCTTAAATTTTTTTTTTTTACTTCATGTTTTAGTACAATATCTTGAAGTATCTTAAGCAAGTTTAATTTTAATAATTATTTAAAGCAATGTTTAATAATTGTCTGTAAAGCAAATTCCTAAACTTTTTTCCTAAAGTGTTATATTAAAGTTGTCGTCATTGTTATGAACTCTTTAGTTGGATTGGGCTTGGAAACCAACCTTATCCTGTATGGAAGTTGAGTACTGTAGATAAACAGTGATGGACAATATCTCTTACCATGTGGGGTTTTTTTTTTGTTTTGTTTTGTTTGCTTGTTTGTTGCTCAGTTGCTAAAATAGTGTGTAGACTGAAGCTGGAGTAAAACCTTTTTAAAGCACTACCTTAAAGCTAATCTTCTATGTTTTCTACAGTTACAAGAAGTGCTTAAGGATCGAAGAGAACAAAGTGAGAAGAATGAAAGGTATGGCTGTTTAAAATTGCATAGTGCTCATAAGGAATGTTGGGAAAAGTGCAAGAACCTGAAAAACTTTTCATTTTAACTAGTTTTTGTCCAGCAAAATGGTATATATAGATTATCTGTCGACCTCTGTGTCCCCATGAGTTTGAATACTATACTAGTGAACATGTTGCGGCCAAATTAGATTTTTTTTTTGTTTTTAAATGATCTGGCTAATTAATATTGTCTTGAGTGTAAGATGTTGTAAATATTGGCGAAATTGTTTATTTACAAAAATGTCCGTGGTTTGAAAAGTTGTTTGTACTTTATTATTGGCTTGAAAAAACTAGAGGTCGACCGATTGATCGGTTTTGCCAATTAATTGTCACCAATAATGAATTGATTAAACTATGGGTTATCGGGAAAAGCCCACACTGATGGTGTTTCCCGGTTGTATCCGTTGCGGAGCGGCTGAGAAGGGTCCTTTGTAGTTATACAGTACGAGAGCGGCCTCTAGATGGATAAAAACCATCACTGATAAATTTTGTTGTTATTTGAAGTGCTTTTTGTTTCGTTTTGGACGTCTGTTATTATTGGTTATTTGGAGTGTTACTTTTTGGTTCAGTTTGGATGAATATCTTTTATTTACTTTATTTATTAATAGTTAAAATATATTAATATACATTTTTTTTCTTTTAAAAAGTACAGTACATTTTCATGGTACTGTTTATTTCTGTAATAAAGTTCAGCAATATTTTACTTTGAGTGTTATGTTTTCATTCGGTATCAATTTTACAAACTATCGGTCGGTTAATCTGTTATCAGCAGGTCCTGCCCAACTTGGGTATCGGTAAAATCTACTATTGCTCGACATCTACCAACCCCTCCTCCTTTTTGTTTGACCTTTTATTTGACCTATTGTGTTTTTTCGCAGTTCAGATGAAGCGACGGCCCATGTACACCCAAGCCACTGTGTACAGTGGCGGAGAGGAAGAGGGCGAGGGAGATGCACTAAGCGCTAATGCACTTGGCTCCATCCGGAGGCAGCCTAGGCGGCAGGTTACACGGCGATGCTTCAGCAACTTGCTAGAATCTGACTCGACCGACACCGATGCTTCTGGTGAAGAATTAGCAAAGGAACCAAGCAGTAGTGAGCCAAGTGTTAAGGCTAATGGTATGAATTCAGTACTGTTTCATTATAGCCAGACTTACAAACTACAATAGCCATAGGCAGATCTTGTTTCCGCCCCCACTGTATCCACGTTAATTTTTCCATCCCTATATTATCTGTGCTAGATTGTAAAACACTGGATTGGAGGTGAAATTCCACTAAACATCTTTTATTAAATTATTAAATCTTATTAAATTACAAAAAAATTTGTATTTATCAAATATTTCTGTTCTCAGATGTCACACAATCATGTAACCTTGTTATATACCTTTTGCTACCAAGGAAAATATTCTTTTTAGAAATTGATTGTTTAATTTTTATTTTTTTTGTATGCCAGATTTTATTTTGCATAGCCTCTCCTTTTTTCAAGATGAATTTGTAGACTCTCTGCAGTAAACCCCTGTAGAGTTAACTAAAGTAGTATTGGATCAGGGCTGTCTAGGAGAGATCTGGGATCTCTCGATCACATCTGGTAATGGTCATGTAACCACCAAATCAATGAGTAAAATACTATTCAAAAATTTTTCCTGACAAAATAAAAGCAGTTCTGTAGCTTATTTTATGCTAAAATTTGACTCTGTTGTGTGGTTCTGTTGGTTTTCTACTTGATAAGTCTGAAGGTCACAAGGTACAGTGAGTTTATAGGCCTGCAGTGATGGTGTCATTTGACACACACAGTATAAAAACCTAAAAAAGGTGTCTAGCAAAATCCACTATATGGTCAAATGTATGTGGAAAACCCTCCTCATGATTGCATGGTGCATACAATGAAGCACATAGCCACAAAATCTCTATAGACGCACACGTTGGCAATAGAATGGGTCGTACTGAAGACTACTCTGTGTCTTTAAACGTGGTGCTGTCATGGGATGCTTCTTTTGCCACAAGACCTCTTGCCCTGCCCTGGTCCACTCTAATGCTATTATTGTGATATTGGAAGCTTCTAGGAGAAACCACAGTTCAGCCATGAAGTGATAGACCACTAAAACTCAGAGCTGGCACATGTACAGTGTATAAATGGCCTATTCTCTGTTGAGAGAATCATCATCACAATCCTCACTCACTACTGTATTCTAAACTGCTTCTGGACGCACCATCAGCACAAGAACCATGACCGGGCAGCCACAGACAAGCCTAAGATAATGTAGGCTGGAGTGATGAATCGCGCTTCACTATATGGATGCCAGGAGAATGCTACTTACTTAGCAACAGTAAAGTGTGGTGGAAAAGGGATAAAAGTCTTGGGCTGGTTTTCAGGGTTCGTTTCAGTGAAGGGTAATGTTAATGCTACGACATACAAAGACGGTTGTATGAGGCACAGTTTGGCGAAGAACCGTTTCCTGTTCCAGTATGACAATGCCCCTGTGCACAAATCCAGCTCCATAAACACATGGTTTTATGAGTTTGGTGTGGAGGAACCTTTGGGATGAACTGGAATGTCGACTGCGTGTCAGGCCTTCTCGTCCCAACATCAGTGCCTGATCTCTTTTGACAGAATGAGCACAGATACATTACAAATTCTAGTGGAAAGCCTTCCCAGAAGAGTAGAGGCTGTCATGACCATGGTTTTGGAATGGGATGTACAACAAGCACATATGGGCGTGACCGTCAGGTGTCCACATACTTTTGGCCATTGAAGTTTCTAACATGGATCACTTGGCAAAATGTTATTAGAGCATGTTGGACAAGTTTATATAAGAGCATGTTTTCTGTCACGGGTTAGTTCAGATACTATAAAATTTTTAATCTGATATAAAGTGTTTTTTGCTTAATACTGTGTTTAAATTAAGGCTTGTTTCATTTATTGTCCAATAGATCCTGTTACACATCCTGATGCTCAAGATGAAGCAGTGAAACCACGCAGGCCTGGCCTGCCTAGAGGACTGTGGGGTCGACGACGAATTAATAAGGTACTTCTGTATTGAAATGTGTTTTAATAAAGTATTATTGACCTATTTGCAATAAATTTGAATGTTAAATAGTAAAGTTTTTCATTCGCTGTAGCTGCTCATCTGCCGGGGCACTTTTCAGTAATTGACCACAAAGTGAACATATGAGAGAGCTCCAACCTGAATAGACACTGTGGCCAAAAGTATATGTACACCTGACCTAAACTGTTGCTACAAAGTCTTTGTGTCATGCTGGAGCAGGTTTGGGCCTCCAACGAAGGGAAATTGTAACGCTACAGAATACAAAGTGTACAAAGCGAGCTCCATGAAGACATGGCGTGTTACGATTGGAAGAAGATGGAAGAACTTGAGTGTCCTGCACAGAGCCCTACCCCTCAACCCTACAGAAAACCTTTGGGATGAACTGGAGACTCCTCACCCAACAGCCCCTGTCCTCAACTTCACTAATGCTCTTGTATCTGAATGAACACAAATCCCCACAGACTTCCCTGAAGAGTGGAGGTTTTTATAACTAGCACATACGGGTGTGGATGGCCAGGTGTCCACAAACTTTTGACCATACAGTGTAATTATGGCTATTTTATGGCAAGTGTACTGCGCCAGTTAACAAATGGAGTCGTCATCTTATTTATTTATTTTTGTTTTGTTTAGTCGAAATGTGCAATAATGTTCCTCCCTTTTTTTCCACAGCTACAGTATAATAACCCTGTGTGTAAAAATGTAATCTTTAATTCCTCGGGTTATGCGTTGTGAACAGCGCCACTTTCTGTACCCTTCTGTCCTTCTTTCTTGTCTTCTGAGAAGATACTAGTCGTCATCTCCTCCTTCTTCCTGCTCCTCTTCCTTGGCTGCTCTTCTTTGCTGCAGTTATCATGATGCAATCCTGCTATAATGCTCCCACCTCCTTTCCCCCCCCCTCGCACTCTCCCAGCTCCAGAGTTGCCCTACCTCAGCACCAGGAAGTCCATCTGTAAAGCTCATGCTGAAGTTCCAGCTACGGCTGCACAGACTACCACCTAGCATGGTGCGAGCTGCTGAGGTGTCTTCAGTGGCTGTGGCTTTCCAGCCTGATGGCAAAAAAGAACCAGAAGAGGAGGCGGAGAGAGAAACGCGGGTTGTGAAAGAGGGAGCTTTGCAGCAACCCCTTACTGACCCCTCTCTTCCTCATTCCCAGAGCTCAATGGAGCACACGTCACCCAGCGTCCTGGCCTCACTGGCCAAAGGCTTTGTATACCGGGAACGACAGGCACTGGAGCCAGCGCACAAAATCCGGGTAGACTTTAAGGTCAGTGTTTCAACCTCAGTGTGAGACTTTATTTCTTGCGTTCTTTTTTTTTTTTTTTTATATAGCAGAATGTATGTTGTTGAATTGTAGTTACTATCCTATAAACTCTAATATTATCTTGTAGTAATGTATACATAACGTCAACAGTCATACGTTGTAATTAGGTGCGGCACAATATCTTTTTCTTTTCCGATCCCTTTAAGGCTGATGTGGTTTTGTTTTTTTTTGTTTTTTTAAACTGAAGCACTTAGAAATGTATCTCTCTTACATCAAAAGCACTACATGGCAGTATAAATATAATACAGTCGAAAAAACAGTCAACCCCATTAGATGTACAAGCAGTAAGTTCCAAACATACGTTTCTTTTTCAGATCCAATTCCAAACTTTTGCCAATTATTGCAGGATCCTGCTACCAAACTCTCCGATTGTAATCCATGCACATTCACTTTTTCAGTTCTCTCTGTGATCAGTAGGAAATAACATTCTCCAGGTGTGCAGTTAGGCGTGCAGCTCCGAGGGGTTTATTCTGCTTGTACCACAGCAAGTTGCCAACGATTACAATGTTTTAATTTGTTAATAAATTACACATCGGACATTTTAATGGTTCGTAGTTACGTTTAATGTTGTATAACATCCAAGAGACACGTTTACTCCTGTTGTTTTTCCATTGCTGGTAAACTTTTGCAAAGCACAGTGACTGTTGCAGGACTGCTTCCATAAATGTTAAATAATTGTTTCCTCACGAAAAAAACAGTCGCCATCAGCGATTTTACGTTTTACTTTTTTAACACTTTTTTTTTGTTTGTCTTTTAAACTTTAAATTAAATTGATTAATTTAGCAGGTCTTCGATTATGTTCCGCATATGCCATACAAGTCCCTGTTCAATGAGCTGTTACTATAGAAGCTACATTTGAATTTTAACTTGTTACCTTGCAAGGATAGAAATCATGTCGTTAACAGCAGCGTATCAATGTTTTTCTTGTTAAAGACTGTGTGTGTGATGTGAGTGAGCAAAATGGTGCTGTTGACTCCTAATGTGTGGTTTTGAAGCCATTTTTGGTAGAAACAGTGGTCACCATCTTGTAATATAGCGGACGGAGTCTGCGCTATACAGTGAGGGGAAAGAAGCATTTGATCCCCTGCTGATTTTGTACGTTTGCCCACTGACAGAAATGATCGGTCTATAAGTTTAATGGTAGATTTATTTGAACAGTTAGAGACAGAATAACAAAAAAATCCAGAAAAACACGTCAAAAATGTTATAAATTGATTTGCATTTTAATGAGGGGAATAAGTATTTGTCCCCCTCTCCATCAGAAAGATTTCTGGCTCCCAGGTGTCTTTTATACAGGTAACGAGCTGAGATTAGGAGCACACTCTTAAAGGGAGTGCTCCTAATCTCAGCTTGTTACCTGTCTAAAAGACACCTGTCCACAGAAGCAATCAATCAGATTCCAAACTCTTCACCATGGCCAAGACCAAAGAGCTCTCCAAGGATGTCAGGGACAAGATTGTAGACCTACACAAGTCTGGAATGGGCTACAAGACCATTGCCAAGCAGTTTGGTGAGAAGGTGACAACTGTTGGTGTGATTATTCGCAAATGGAAGAAACACAAAAGAACTGGCAATCTCCCTCGGCCTGGGGCTCCATGCAAGATCTCACCTCGTGGAGTTGCAATGATCATGAGAACAATGAGGAATCAGCACCAGAACTACACAGGAGGATCTGGTCAATGATCTCAAGGCAGCTGGGACCATAGTCATCAAGAAAAAATTGGTAACACACTACGCCATGAAGGACTGAAATCCTGCAGCGCCCGCAAGGTCCCCCTGCTCAAGAAAGCACATATACATGCCCATCTAAAGTTTGCCAATGAACATCTGAATGATTCAGAGGACAGCTGGGTGAAAGTGTTGTGGTTAGATGAGACCAAAATGGAGCTCTTTAGCATCAACTCAACATCGCCGTGTTTGGAGGAGGAGGAATGCTGCCTATGACCCCAAGAACACCATCCCACAGTCAGACATGGAGATAGAAATATTATGCTTTGGGAGTGTTTTTCTGCTAAGGGGACAGGACAACTTCACCGCATCAAAGGGACGATGGACGGGGCCATGTACCGTCAAATCTTGGGTGAGAACCTCCTTCCCTCAGCCAGGGCATTGAAAATGGGTCGTGGATGGGTATTCCAGCATGATAATGACCCAAAACACGGCCAAGGCAACAAAGGAGTGGCTCAAGAAGAAGCACATTAAGGTCCTGGAGTGGCCTAGCCAGTCTCCAGACCTTAATCCCATAGAAAATCTGTGGAGGGAGCTGAAGGTTCGAGTTGCCAAACGTCAGCCTCAAAACCTTAATGACTTGGAGAAGATCTGCAAAGAGGAGTGGGACAAGATCCCTCCTGAGATGTGTGCAAACCTGGTGGCCAACTACAATAAACATCTGACCTCTGTGATTGCCAACAAGGGTTTTGCCACCAAGTACTAAGTCATGTTTGCAGAGGGGTCAAATACTTATTTCCCTCATTAAAATGCAGATCCATTTATTACACGTTTTTGATGTTTGTCTGGATTTTTCTTGTTGTTATTCTGTCTCTCACTGTTCAAATAAACCAATCATTAAAATTATAGACTGATCATTTCTTTGTCTGGGCAAACGTACAAAACATGGGAACATGCTATAGGGAGGGTACAGACTACCACTACTTGTGCTTGTCTTGGACTTATACAGTTCAAAGTTTTAAATAGAGTCCATTTGTCCAAGTCGAGATTGTCTGTGATGTATCCGGATGTAGAGGACAAGTGCGATAAATGCCATGGCTCTCCCTGTCATCTTGGCCATATGTTTTTCTTCTGACCTGAACGCCATGGTTTTTGGTCTGGCTTTTTTACCATCATTTCCACTATTCTCAGGGTAGATTTAAAGCCTTGTCCATTGATTGTGATATTTGGGATTCCTCAAGCTTCAATTCCTTTGAGCTCGATACAAAAGTCTGCTAAATACCCATCTATCTCCCAGTGGATAAAGGACGTGATGTTTTTTCTGATACTCGAGAAAATAAGATATACAGTGAATGGATGTACAGATAAGTTTTTTCATAAATCGCATCCCTTTATTGCCTACTTTATGGAGTTACAGACACTACCCACTTAAAGGTTGGCGCCTGATGTTGAATTTTATAATATCTCTATAACCAGCGACAGTTAATGGGTAGCCATGATGAGCCGGAGGGGTTGGTTGTGGGTTCAATTTTGTTTTTCTTTGTATAAAACGAAAAAAATCTGTGAATATTTTCTGCTGTTGCTAATTTTGTATTTTTGGGAAATAGTGGGGAGGACAGAACAGAAAAGGCGATTTAGATAGCCTTAGCAGTTCAACAGAAATGTTCATCAGAAATGTTTAATAAAAAAGAAACGTTATGCAGAAATGTTTAGCAGAACTGGTTTAGCAGAACTGGTTTAGCAGAACTGGTTTAGCAGAACTGGTTTAGCAAAAATTGTAGAAATGTTCTGTAGAAATGTTCAGCAGAAATGTTCAATAAAAATGAAACATGAAAAAAAAACGTACAAAATCAGCAGGGGATAAAATACTTTTTTCCCTCACTGTACCAGGAAAAACTGCACCAGACTGCACCTTGGATGAAGTGAACCATTTCAAATCTGGAAAGACTTCGAGTCTCACACCTGCTATGTGTTATTTTTTTTTTTTTTTTTAGGAGGACTGCAACATTCAGAACGTCTGGGCAATGGGGGGTCTGAGTGTCCTCACATCTGTTCCGATCACAGTGGAGTGTGTGTGTCTGCTGTGTGCTAGTAAAGGCCATCACAATGTAAGGGTGCACATATAAATAACTGTAATATTGTTCACTGAGCATAGGTTTAAAGGTTCAAAATGTAGATTAGCATGAATGTGTGTGAGACACATTACAGCTCGACCCTTCTTGTCTTTCAGATGATATTTTGTCAGATGTGCTGTGAGCCCTTCCACCGCTTCTGCCTTCCAGTAGACGACCGTCCACAGAACGAAAATCAGCACAACTGGTGTTGTAGGCGATGCAAATTCTGCCACGTCTGTGGTCGTAAGAGCAAAGCGGGAAAGGTACGAACATCTCCTGATTTTTCTCACTGCCTATGTCCAGGCTGAAGGCCATTTGCTGTTACTCTGTATTTGCTGTAGATTTGAATGTTATGAATATGTTCACTTCACACTCCAGTCTTGTTTGTTTCTCTCCTGTAGCCGGTTTTACAGTGCAGAAGGTGCTTTTATTGTTACCACCCATCATGCCTAGGGCCCACATATCCCAAACCTGGAAAGTGTACCACGCCTTGGGTAAGTTGCAGCTCTAACGCAGTGTGCCGATTTTCCCGGTCCCTGTGTGTGTGCTGTTGCTGTAGAAATAATAACGTGTGTATACATATCGAATGTATTTCTTGTGAATCTGAATTATTTGTGTGTAGGTCTGCATGTTGTGTATTCGGTGCAAAAGCTGTGGGGTGACACCTGGGAAATCCTGGAGCACGTCTTGGAATCATGAGCTGGATCTCTGCCCTGACTGCAGTACCCTCCACAAACAAGGTACTGCTTTAACACTGCATGAATACAGATACTACAACTGCTTCCGTATGAACTATGATTTGAAGCAGGATAATCACACAAGAATAATACAGGGCGTCTCAACATGCTCCATACACACTGTAGGGGACTATGATATTCGTGTCACGGAGGTCCCCTTCTTCTCTTCCAATCATTTTGAAATTAAGTTTGGTGACAGTGGCGTGTGTGTGAGAGAGATGTGCTCATCATGAAGTCCATCGCGACCTTGCAATCCAGCCATGAGAATTATTTCTATACACTCTTCTTTTGTCAAAGGCATTCTTTAACCCTCTTACCACAGTATTATGTCCCACAACCCTATATTCCCCATAGAAACAGCACACCAACTCTGAGTTCCCGGGCCAAAATTGGCCCCAAAATCTATTTAAATTTTAACATTTTTAGGTCTTGAAACAACTTATAATAATGTATTTGTGTAATATTACTTTGAAAATGAAGCAGGTCAGTGTTTTTACTAAAATTGGAGCACAATTCTTAACTAGAGAGATTACGAAAAATGCTCGCTAAAATCCTTCTACTCATTTAGAAGTACCATACGAGCATCAGCGTGGTCAATGCCTTTGAATAAATTCAAGTAAATAATAAATAAATGCATTTTAGTGCCAAAAGTCAAGTTTCTGGTGATAATCAGACCAGCAGGTACTGTTTCACGAACGCACAGAGATCGTCACGTTATGACTCCAAACCCCTGCAGTGTCCGTCGCACTGGTTGATGCTGAAGATGAAGACGGATCATGAGAGATTGCATCACTATCAGTTTCGGTTTCAAAATCGCCTGAACTTTCACTGCGGTCACTATCTAGAATCCTCACTGTCGCCTGTGTAACTGTGTATCTTTTATTTATTTTTTTTCACTGTTTTAGATGTACATGTGTTCACTGTAGGTGTAACTTTAGCTGGAACACGATTAGCTTTTCGCTTTGGCATTTTTAGTTCACTTCTACTATTACACCAATATTCACGCTTGGATCAGCTTCATCGTAATGCTGATTCTGCATAGACGAGCTATTGTCCTTACGGGAATAGATCAAAGACAGGCAAGCCGGTTTTTCGGCCATACGGGGTAAGAGGGTTAAGGCTATCTATAATGTATGAACTAAGTATGAAACATTTTGGAAGACATTTCATTAAAAAAGCATTAAGTTGATCTTGATATTGGGTCTTGACACTTTTTTAAACCCCCCAAATCAAAAGTAACTGCAAATATGATCGCCCAAAAACTTATGTCTGAAGTAAACAAGCAGGGGAATGTTATAATACAATAATAATCATATGCACATATTTTTGCTTCTGTTTTAGGAAAGTCATATTGCAAAATTGGTAGTTTCCCCCAAGCCCCTGCCTCAACCCCATTGTATTATGACTTTGTATGTAATGCATACAGTGTGTGTGCTTTAAAAAGTGATTTGGCAGCATGTAACACTCTGGGGTTTTTTTCCTGTGTTTTGGTAACACTGCGTTAATCTTTTTTACGTTTATTTCACAATTTTGCAGGAAATTTCTGCACAGTGTGTCTCAAGTGCTATCCTGAGATTGAATTTGACCTGAAGATGATGCAGTGTGCTCGATGTGCCCACTGGGTCCATCCCAAGTGTGAGGGGCTCACAGGTCGGTATCTTTGTGTGTCTGGGGAAAAATGCTTGCTGTGTCAGTAATTTCACTAAGCGAATATTGACATGTTGCCACATTCCAGCACAATAAGTCTTCTTTATTGACTAAGTTCTGGTGGTAAGTATTAGGAGTGAGTATGTACAGGTATTCGAATGCCTTCGAATTGAGATGTCTACGAGTATTCACTTTTCTTAAACCAGTATATGAGTGCACGTTATGCCCTGTGCCCAAATATAATCAAATAAAATGCTCATCTGGGCATATTTTCGAGATTTACAAAAAGGTCTCAGGATTTGGTGGCTTTTACTCTGATATGGACAGTAGCAGTTGGTCAGAAATAAAGCGCGGAAGGACAAACGAGAGAGAGAAGATATTCACAATACAGTTTAGTTACAGTTTAGTTAACTCTATTTAGTAGTCTATCTAGTCATTTTAGGGTGTTTATGGTGTGAAATTTCCATGATGTTATACCCTGTCTAAAAATAACACGGTTATAAGACTCATCCCTGCCGACTGTAGTGAACTAGTTTACTAGAGATGTGTTCATTAGCAACCGAGACACAGACATACTTGCTAGCTAGCCAAGTGGTGGGGGGGAAATGTAGCTAGATATTTACTGCTTATCTTAATCTAAATATAATGTTAACAGATGTGTTGGATTCGCTGTCAAGTTTGTTTCAGTACCTAAACGATGTTCAAACGGAACGCTGAAATTCGTTACGGGACATGACCACACACAAGTTGTCCACACCATAAATGTACTTTTATGCGAATTTAGGGATATTGCATTAAAAAAAACACTGGATGGAAAATAAAATCTCCAAAAGGCATATAAAACAAATCTGGATTATTTTTTTTTTTATTCGATAAGAAGACTAGCACATAATATACGATGGAGGCGCATTTACAGAATAAATATCATATGACTTTTCCTGAATAAATCATGTGACTGGATATTTGGCTCAGAAAAATAAATATGGCAGAGAGAGGGGTACGTTTGGACTGATAGTCGACTTTCCCCGTTTCCCTTGAACACGCTGTGCTTTATTCACAAACGTCTCATTCAATGTCCAAATTTTTCTCTGAAGTTTAATTCACAACTTGGATGGAAATCTAGCTAGAGTCATTGTATCAGCATCAGATTATAAACATACACTTTCACAGTGATCACACAAGGTTTGCTTCACGCCAGTGAGACTTTCACTTCTACGCTCCAGCAGTAAGAATTTTCCCAGACTAAAGTATTCAGCCGACATTACGTGAATGTTCATTATTCCTCTATAAATCATTGGTCACATGCGCTGCTAGCAGTTAACCAAATATCTGTTCATTTACTCGTACAGATATTTGAATGTTAAAATTATGTTGTGGGACTATGCTCTCTGCTTTTCAACATAAAAAAAAACTAACCAAAAACGGTGTCATTGCCATTCTTCTCTTCCCTATCAGATGACTTGCATGAGATTCTCAAGAGGTTGCGGGGGAAAAGTTTGGTGTTCTCCTGCGCAGCCTGCAGTAAAATCTTCCCTAGTGGCTGGCAAGAGGTGGTGCAGAGTGTACTGCGCAGTGGTCTGGAAAAGATCATGAATGGTTTAATGAGCTCCCTGACCACCTGTCACCTCCAGAAATGCTCAAAGGTAAAGTTCTCTCTCTCTCTACTGTAATATTTAAGGATAAAAATTTATTTCCATTCCTGTCTTACTGTTTGTTTTTTTGTTTTTTGTTTTTTATCCATATTAGCTGAAGGCAGGTGTTTAAAAAGTAGGGGCTAGATTTATAAACACGGTCACAAAAGAAAAACTGGATCTCCTCATTTATTTTACAAACGTAATAGTGGAAACATTAAAAACGGATATTGTGTGCTAGTATTTTGAAACATTACTACAAGAAATGTATGTGCTATTTCAGACTTTAATTAAATCGCAAACCTGCGTACTATTTTAGATAGGGCTGTGACCGTGGTGACAAACGCACGACTGCAGTGGTGGAGTGCCGCCTGCGTTAGAGAGCAGCCTCTAGAGGCGAAATAAAAACTCACTGACAAATTGTTGGGTTTTTTTTTTTCTTACAAAAAATCTATTTTTATGTAATTTGGAGCGTTACTCGTTGATTTAGTTTGGATTTAGTTTTCATTTAGTATCAGGTTTAAAAAAAACAAACAAAAAAACAACTATCTGGTTAATCGGTTACTGGCATCGGGTACTGCCCAACATAGTGGATTTTACCGATAACTATTGGGCGACCGGTACATCTGAACCAGGGCTTTAAGGTCGTTTGCCCAAAAAAGTTTTGGAAACCCTGCCTTAAGGCATGTTGAATTGTTAAGCTGAATTGTTTACCCATGCATTTGTGATGTCTGAACCAGTGTGAAGCCTGTTCTGATGCTGACGGTATAAAGAGTAGGAAGGTGGTTTGTGATCTTCATTCTGTGAGGAAGAAGCTTGAAGAAGGCTTGTACACTTCCTTGGTGAGTCCATTAAGTGAAACTATGGCAATTCACCAGCCTGTGCCTGACCCCAGAACACTACTTTTGCAAGTTAACGAGCTACATGCAATTTTGCTAAATGTATTTATTGAGTTTGAAATGCTTGTATTTTGTCTGAACAGAAAGCATTTCATGAGGAAGTGGCGACTGTACTGGTAAAGCAGCTACAGCAAGAAGAACCACTTCCAGAAGAACAGAGGCCCACACACCAAGCCAAAGCTTTATATATAAAAGTAAACTGAATTATACAAATATTTATTCAAATCAGATTTAAATATTTAATGCTGTTATTATAAATAAAAGCGCTCTGCTTGTATAAAGACTTGTGGGTTAATTGGTCATCACTCATTATCATGAAATAATTTGGCCTTGTGTAATTAGTTTTCCAATAAACATGTATATTGTTTTTGCAGTTACTGGAGCAAACATTCAGTTGGTTCAACAGTCAGGACCCTAAAGCATGGAAGCCTGTAATGAAGGAATTCCCACGGTAATTACTTCTTCCAGTGTGTAAAAAAAGAAAATAATAATCATGCTATAAATAGCAGATATTGGTGTTAAAGAATATTGTACAAATATCTGATTAATCATATATTCTTTTATAGTACTGTACACACAATACCCCGATAAATACACTGCATAGATTTCTAATGGAGATGTATATATCTCCTGAAACAATCCAAAGGCCCAAATGAAAACATTTGCAACGTAATGTATGTTCATAAAAAGCTTGATTGCAAACGAGCTACTACAAAAGTATTGGCACCCTCGCTGAATTTGGAAATGTTAACCGCTTGCATAAAATAACCATTGCATACAATTCAAATTGATGTATTAGACAATTCTGACCGCAAATGGAAATCCAGATGGTTGCAGGAATTCTAAAAAGAACTTGGTCATTTCCAAACCGAACCCTGTTGAAAACCTGTGGTCAGAATTGAGGACAGCCCCATGCACACACCTAGGAATACATCGGCACTGACTGAAATAGTCTGTTAGTAGTTGCATGAGGGGAAAAATGAGGGCATGTATTAGTTAGACATTGGATAGTTTTGTAGTAATTGTAATAAAAGTAAATGTAGTAATAATAAAAAGAGAGTTTTGAATACAGTTAGGGTCTAAGCATTAAATGGACTCAAGTTCCACATAGACTTAAAATTTTGCATGAAATATTCCCTTTCATTTCACAGTGCTATGCTCCCAGAGGCAATAATCCCACCGTCTGAAGAGCACAGTTACGCCCAGTGGTTGGAGCAGCACGACCATGCTACAGCAAATGAGAACCAAGAAAACCTTCATTTAAAAGCACAAGGAAAAGGTGAACGTCGGTGGTCTGTTGTGGTAGACTGTTTTCAGCTTGGTTAGTTTGTTTTAATGACTAAATTACACAGATCATTTAGAATTCGCATCAGGCCTAGTGTTTTTCACATGTGACTACAGGTTTTCTTCCAGGCTGACCAGGAACTACAAATAAATAGTTCAAGAGAGAGAGAGATAGATAGTATAAAGGCTACCTAACAGTGCATAACATTTGTTACAGAGCTTTGTTCAACTTCTGAATTTTGTCTATAGTGTATAACCCTCAACTGCTCAGTTGTATAAATGAGATAAATGTAAGTCGTTCTGGATAAGGCCGTCTGCCAAATGCTGTAAATGTGTCCTCGAATTGCAGATCCTCAGAACATCAACCGATGTGGAGTAGATGAAAGACACTGCTCTCTTTGTCAGCAGCAGGGTGATGCCAAACCCACTGTAAGTTAGTCATGTTATGGTGATTATCATTATTATGTACCTTCTGTATGCAGCTGTCTGATAACTGTATTTACAGGACGCAGGCAGGCTGTTGTACCTGGGCCAAAATGAGTGGGCTCATGTGAACTGCTGCATCTGGTCGGCTGAGGTGCAGGAAGTCCGGGGTGCTTTGTTGCATGTGCACAGTGCTGTGGCCAGAGGACGTTTCATGGTAAGTAACAATTCATTTCAAAGTGGCCTTTCCTGTTAACGGGTTTGAAAAAATTCAAAACCAAAGGCAGCTCTAAGTTCTCTCGTTTCTCTGCAGCGTTGCGAGCGGTGCAGTCAGGCCGGAGCGACAGTGGGCTGCTGTCTCTCTTCCTGTCAGAGTAATTACCACTTCATGTGCGCTCGTGCCAGCCATTGTGTCTTTCAAAGCGATAAGAAGGTCTACTGTTACAAACACCGTGACCTCGTCAGCAACAAGGTTTCGTGTCAAGCGAAATTGTTCACATTTCTTCTTAACCCACACTCTTACATTTCTGTGAATTAAATGAGCAATTTCCTCTTTTATAGGTGATGAATGGATTTGAGGTTCTCAGACGAGTCTACGTAGATTTTGAAGGCATTAACCTTCGAAGGAAGTTTTTAACAGGCTTGGAACCAGAGTCCATTAATGTCATGATTGGTATGTAAACCAATAGGATTTTAATCTAAAAAAGAAACTGTTAAATCATATACCACTTCCCCTGATGTGAACACGTTAGTCAGCAATGTGTAAATCTGTATTCGTAGCAGCTTAAGTCCATCAAATAGATTTTCTGATCTGCACATTATCATAACTAGTGATGCACCCATGCTCAATTTCTCAGCCGATACCGATAACCGATTATTCAGAGTGATATCGGCCGATGCAGATAGTTCTGCTTTTTATGCCTTCTTTTAAATGAATAATAATTCCACAATTCTGAAGGAAATGCACATATTCTCTCCATTTCAGTGAGCTGTTTCACCGTAACTGGTCTCATAAACCGAAAACGCATTACTATAATTAACATTAACACATGAACTAAATTCTGAAGATTAAATTAAGATTTCTTAACTTATTAAATGTTATTAATTCATATTAACATTGACTAAATTCTAGAAAACCTCTTAGTCTCACATTCACATACCACAAACAAAAGCATTTTTACTTCATATATAATATAAATATATAATATATAAACTTTGTGTGTGTGTTATATATATATATATATATATATATATATATATATATATATATATATAAAAATAAAAAAAATAGTATAGTAATATATCTTTTTTTATATATTAGCATTATCTGGATATGAAATACAGTTCTTCACATATATAATTTTCTTTTTTTTATATATATATATATACACACACACACACACACACACATATACACCTTTTTTTTTTGTCAACTCATCTTTATTTAAGTCTTTAACCGGTGTGCTGGCGCTTTAGTTCCATGTGAGCAGCGCAGCAAAAATGCCGAAATTCCCGCATTACTGCTGCAGTGTCCGGTATAAAAGCACTCCTTAGGTAACGTGCACGCTGGAAAAAAAAAATACGCACTGCTTCTGGTCTGCTGCAGCTTGCGGTGTAGCATATCAGAAGTGCAGAGCTTACGAACTGCAGATTTGTCGTCATTGTCACCCAATTCAAAGTAATTCCACACAAGAAACATCATCTTTACACACAGCACCAATTCCATGCGTTTCCCCGCCCTCATTTTATTGACTGAATATAATCGACCCTAATCATCGGATGTTTTTATCCTATCGGCCGATGCTGATTATTGGCCGATACATCGGTGCATCTCTAATCATAACCTTATTTTGGTTTCCCCATATAGGCTCTTTACAGATACACAAATTGGGTGTGCTGACAGAGTTATCTGCAAATGCAGGAAAATTGTATCCTGTGGGTTACCAGTAAGTAATATATTGCTTTAACATTTCTAACAGAAATTACCACGTGCATCTGTTACACATATTATGCAAGATGCAATATATCTATGCGTACATTATCAATTACGGTATGTTTTATAAAGCCCATTTAATTTCAAAGTGTTTATCTAATAAATCTGTTGCTCCTTTCTTTTAATTTGCTGCTAGAAATATCTTGACAACTAGCAGACTCTTCAGAAGGTCATTGGTGTCATCTTTTAAAAAAAAACATTTTTTTCAATTAATTAATTTTTTTTTTAGGTGCACTCGGTGGTACTGGAGCACAGTCGACCCACGAAAGCCATGCAAGTATACCTGCAGGGTGACTGATGTACAGCCATCATCAGGAAGGAAAACGCCATATCTAGCACAATACCAGGGAGAGAACTGCACTATTGCACACAGCCCCAAACACCATGAAGGTGAGTTTATCTTAAGCTTCACATTTTATCTATCATTGTTTATTGTAAAATTGAATTAAGAAAGGAAGTCAGAAAGGTCAAAAAGTAAGAACTTGCTTTCAAGAGTCTCACTTTGCTTTCATTGAGTCATGTGTTAACTATATGTTTGGATTCAATAGCTTAAGGGGCCATTCACATGTTGCGCCTAAAACGCGTCGAAAACGCGGCAGTGCCGCTTTCACCTTCTTTCTGAAGCGCTCGGGTTGCTAAGCGACCATGAGCTGCACTCTCCATGACGACGAGGAAGTTTTAGCACAGGACGGATTTACAGCATCCCTTGCAGTAGCTCTGCTACTAGATTTATTTATGGAGAAGAGAAAAATAAATGCTGTGTTTGGGTGCACCCTATCCTTCAAGCACGTAGAAAACACTGTATTTCACCAACTAATCCCATAACTCTGTTTGAAAAATAGGCACTTGACAAATGGTACAGCTCTGGGTTTCCCTGAACAGCCATGTTCCTCCATCTCGGCTGAGCTTTCAGTGTTGTTTACAGAAAGGGTGAAGCTGATGGTCGGTTCTTGTCACATGACCTGTATTGCGCTTGCAGCATTCTGAAATGTCTACATTTAAAATGACGAACTTGAGCGTGGAAAAGATGCGATATATGAACGGTCCCTAAGTGGGCATTTTGAAGGATGAGAAGGAGACAGACTTACAAGTGCTATATAACTTGAATTATATTTATAGGGACATAACTTCAGTAGAATTGCGCCTCCATTTTTTGGCCCAATGTTTTCCCCACATTGTGAATCAAATAAGCCGGAAACTCCAGCTTATTCTTTTCTACTTGGTACTTGTAACCAGTCATATTAATTCTTCTCACACTCAAATGACATACCACCAGGTATAATTGGGACAAGTCACTTAAAAAGTAGAGTAGTGGTAGTCCAGAGTTTAGGGCTGCAACTAACGATTACTTAGATCAGTGGTGTCAAACTCATTTTAGTTCAGGGGCCACATACAGCCTAATTAGATGTCAAGTGGGCCGGGCCAGTAAAATCATAGTATCACCTATAAATAACAAGAAGTCCATGTTTTTACCTTTGTTTTCATGCAAAGACATTTATATTTAATGAAATATCCTTTTATAAAATATATCATGAACAACCTCAGATTTCTTAAGACAAACATGTGCAATTTGCTTCTGATTATCATTCACATATATGTGCATTACAACTTCTCACAGTTTTTGTACAAATGCAAAAAAACTTAGAAGGTATTTGGAACTGAAAAATATAGTATTTCACTTTAAAGTTTATGGCATTGCATGAACAATAGGATTCCACCAAACCAAACTTTTTTGTACTGAAGCTGTTGACTAACATTAAATTGCACAATTTTTTTAACTATTACTCATTCATCTCTGTGAATAAATAGGAAGCGGTCCATTTTTCATGGAAAACTCTACACTCTGTATCCACTTTTCTGCTTTTTGGCAGACATTTTGGCTAATGAGGGTGTGGGGACGAGTAGAAAATAGAGTGGACTACTCGGTGATAACAAACAGCAGACGTCGCATTGCTGCCATCTGCTGTTCAGTCCCAGAGTTGTGCCGCGTCTTTTACCCCCTAGCGGATAATTTAGGAATAGCATTTTATTAAAAACGACAAGTTCGTGTCTTTTATGCATGTTTTTTTTTTTCACTTTCAAAATTCGTCCTGCGGGCCGGATTGAACCCTCTAGCGGGCCGGATGTTTCACACCCATGACTTAGATAATCGATTAATCTGTCACTTATTTCTTTGATTAATCGATTATACATTATTTCATAAACATTGTGCAAATTGAAGGCTATGAAAAGGTATTAAATGTATCTATGTGGGTTATGCTATACATTGTGCAAAGGATATTAACGCTATATTTTGAAAACAACAAAACAATTGATTGTGCACAAGCTTTAAAGCAGAAGTTAAATCATGATATCAAAAATGCTAAAAAAGAAAAACAAAAGCCCAAACTAAGTGTTAACTGGTAAGATGTTGAATGTTCTGTAATAACACACATATTCACCCGTCTGAACACAGTAACATGTCACTTTATTCAGTGTCTTCTTATATTTATAAACAATTACATGTTATAACCATATCAATTACTGCTCTCATAAAAAAAAACTAAATTACTTTAGTTTCTAAATCTAGCATCAAACAACATATTTGATCGAAAGTAATATTTTAGTCAGAGTTATTGGGCTTCATTTGTCGCGTGCTGTTTGGTTGATGCGCATGCGTAGACTCGAGCTCGTTCAGTGAAGTGTAATGGAGACTCACTCGCTGACAGGATGAGGCTTCATGTAAAACGGAAATACTGGTGTGAATTTCTTACATTTACAGATAATGATATAAAGGATAGAAATGTAATTTCTGTGCTGAAGAAAACCTGTTTGGAACACATTAAACAGCACACATCTGTTGCAGCATCTGACATTTTTTTTTTTAAATATTTAGTAGACTTGGCTAAGCATTTTGGATGAGTCATGGATACGTCATCATGAGCTGAATCCAAATCTAGTCTTAAGACTTAATATACTATGTGACCGAGATAACTGAAAACATTTAAAGACTTATTACCAGAAATATTTGTTTCTTAGATATAGACACCACAGAGGCTGGTCTTTCCATGAAGCTTAGCCCCAGCACCCCATCTCCCGAATCCAAACTGGACTCAGGAACAGGATATAAAACTCCTGGGCACCCTCACAACAGGAGACCAGCTGGTGGGACATTCAGACCATTGCCCTCACCAGGTGTGTTTTCCTCCCAAACTTGACAGTAAAATAAAAATCTATTTTGGTATATGCTGACATTTTATAGTAATATGCATGTTTCCCCATCCATAGGGACTGCAGTTTCCACTTCCCATCACATCCTGACCATCAGTGATCTTGACGAGACACGTCGTTCAAGAAGGATTTCTTTACGTAGCCGTAATGCCTCACCTCCCCATGCATCCTCCTCTGGGCCAGTGAAATTGTGCTCAGGAGCCGGTCTTCACCCCAGATCGCTCCCATTTAGCTCGTCTGTCTCTCCACTAGGCACTCTTGAAAACCCCATGAGCTCTGTGTCACCTCGCCGCAGGGGCCGCCCTCCTTCCTCCCCTTCCAGTGCTACTTCAGCATACTCCCCTCGGCAAGGTGCAGTTGCAACCGCGAGCCCCCCTTCAACTTTCGTCCTGTCACCATGTCACTCTCCAAAGATCCAGCAGCATTTAAAGGTAACGCCACAAGAGTCCGCAGAAGTACCTCAAGATTTCTCTGCCTCTTTAGAGCCTGAAGATGCCGCTGGAATGCCGGAGGAAGGCATCTCCATGATTGCAGTTATGAATGATTGTGACACAGTACCACTGTCGTCAGACCAGTTGCTGCTGTCTACAGCGTTTGATACAGACACAGATGTAGCCGTTGCCTCTGTGTTGAATGAAAAGCTTGAATTTGATGAGGCCTTGCTAAATGAGAACGTGGCCTTGCACTTTGGCCAGCATGGCAGTGGGGCAGATGTGGCAGAGCAGGGACAGGGGTTCTTGACTGAAGGAAATGGCTTGGTCGATGAAAATCAAGTTTCAGACGAAGGTGCCAGTCGATACGGCTCCAGAATAAAGGATTTTTCTGGATTTTCAGCTGCTGAAGAGCAAATGGAGCAAGAGTCAGTGGATGAAGGCTCTGATCATTACTTTAATTTCTCTCGCACAGTAGTAGTCTGTGATTCTGCTAAGGATTCCGCACAGACTGGGTTAATGCTCCTTCCTACCTCGCAGTCGATCTCTCAACTGGACGGAGCTGACAACAATTCAGAAAGCGATGCAGGGGAAGCCAGTGGGGAGGACAACACTCAGGATGTAGGAAATAGCTATCATAGTCAGGACACAACAAAGGGTGCCGCTGGAAGCAGGCTAGTTTGCACTGGCAAAGCTGAGTCCTTAAATATGGGTGACGGGCCAGCTATGTTGGAGAAATGTCCGGGATCTTCATTCTTGCAGAAGAGCGATGACATGATTGTTGACTCCCTGGTTGAGGTATTCTCACCAGAAGTCGGTACGTCTAGGAAGGATTTAATAGCACAAGAGATGCAGCTGACCCCTGAGCCAGATATACAAGATGTGGTTTTATCGTCTCCCGTGTTTGACACGCCTGGTGACCTACTTGCCGGACACGAGGATGTTCTATTGGACAGCGAGCCACTGGATCACTTGAACGAGGTGGTGCTGGATCCAGGTAATGACGTCTCTGCTCGAGATGAACACTCGGGCAGAGATGAGAAAGGGCCAGAGCAGATCGTCTTTCCAGAACCATCTCCCGTGAGCAGTGTTGGAAAAGTGCGAATCATCACTTCTACTCTAGCCCCACATAGACGTTTTATTATCCCACAGCCTGTTACACAACAACGAGTCATCAGCATGGCTGTACCTGCAATCACGTCATTGCCTCTGTCTTTACCTGTTAACAACATTTCCACTTCAACTGCTCTCTCAGTTTTTCCACAAAGAAATCATGTCACTTCCACTCCGGTTGTAATTAATGGTCTGGGGACTCAGCTCAAGGATGCAACAAAAGGCAGACCTCTTGCCATCCGCCTTCCTACCTCTACAAAAACAACTGTTACTGGTGCATTGTCTAGCCCGCAAGTCTTGCTCGTCAACCGCGCTGGTCAAATTTTAATAAAAGACCCACAGACCAATAGTTACCAGGTTCCTAGTGCTAATTCACCTTCTTACAGCCAGATCAGCCAGATTGCTAAGCTTATCCACAGTCATAACCTTGTTCATAGAGCTGTCCCCAGAGTCATGGTGAATCCAGTACCACAGGCAAGCCCCAGCCAAGGTCCAACCACACAAGTATTATCATACACCAATGGTGCAGCGCCATCAACTAAAGTTTTGATCAGGAGACTACCTCAGCAATCTTCAGCAGTGCAAATGAACAGCATCAGCAGTATACCTATGAGAGGAACCAGTGGTGTAAAGCTCAAGAATGCATCAGTGCCAAGTACAGCAGAGTTAGAAAGGATCCAAGGGGAGGATGCACAGGCAATAATTGAGAGAGCCATGGCAAGCCACAGGGACATGGCGCTGAGCCCTTCCCACAGCCAGATCCACCCATACCTTAATAAGCTACAGTCTCCTGAGATGGTTAAACATTTTCCAGGATTGCATTCCCAAACAAAGCCCAACATTCTGTCCCATTCAAGACCTCAGGTCAGGGTCAAGAGGGTGTCTTCAGCATCGGAACGAACTGGTGTACAACAGTGCAAGACCACCTCCATAGAGCCAACAGTTCTTAGCTCTCAGGATGAGCTAAACAGGTTAGTTAGCTAAACAGGACTGTTACAAGGAATTAAACATGTCTTTTTTTATGCTGAAACAACAATAATAATAATGAGATCCTTCCTCAATTGTAGATCAATCGGAGTCCGCATTAAAGCCCCAACCATTAAGGAGGTGCTTCATTTTAATCCTCCAGAAGTTGAAAATCTTTGTGAACCAAAGAATAACGAAGCCAAAGAATCTGAAATCAAAAGGTTAGCTAAATTCATATGCACTTTTACTACTACTTTTACAGTTAATGCCTCTAGACCTGCTTCAATCTGTTTGCTTTTTATAGAAGTATTCCAAAGGAATGTGAACTCCAGGAAAGCGAAAGCAACCATGACAAAAATCATGCATGGGTCAGCTCCAGAAACAGTGACTTGTCTGACTGGGGCCCTTGTTCAGGTATTTTTGAAACATCGCTGTATTGTATATTTATTTATTTATTTATTTATTTGCGAGTATTTCTGAATGTTGAAATCTTTTCCTCTCAGGATGGAGTTCCGACGAGGATTCTTCATCACCATTTAAGGACGACCAGGATGTTTGTTCGAGTCAGGATAAGCCTCACCTGTTGTTCAGAATTACTAGTGATGATGGCTTCAGTGTCGAGGCAGATAGCATAGAGGGTACGAAACTTATTCTGCAGTGCTATGGTATAGATAAATAAATTTTAAAAAACCACAAATGTGCTATTATGTGACCGCATAATGCTGACGGGTTCTGGGTGAAGCGTTTCAGTTGTAATTGGTATCAGAAGAGTATTTGTACCGCCATTTTCTTCTCTCTCAACTGCTTTAGTGGCTTGGAAGGCAGTGATGGATGGCGTCCAAGAGGCACGGACAGGCTACAGGCTTGAGCAGCTGCCGCTGGGCAGGATGCGTGGTGCTAGGTTACTGGGTGTCCTTCACGATGCCGTACTGTTCTTGCTGGAGCAGCTGCAGGGGGCCGCACAGTGCTACAACCACGACTTCCGTTTCCACCAACAAGAAAAATCTGAGGAGGAGCTACCGATAAACCCTAGTGGCTGTGCTCGTGCTGAAATCTATACAAGGTATAAACTAGTAAAAGAATTCAGTTTTCATCATTTATTTGATATAAAAGGTTTTCATACAGTTACAAGGCCACTAGGTACAATAAAGCTGTTCATAGATTAATGGGTGCTTTTTATTTCATTTCTTTTACAAGCAAACTGCAAAATAATGTTGAACCATAAAATTAGATACTTGTGCAAGAACATTCATTTTTATTATGAAAGGTTTCTAAGTCCAAGCCAAGTGAGCATGATCTGTGCATTGATGTTCAGGGTATGGCTGGTGTTACACACACTGGAACGCAGTATATTGATCACCATCTATCTGCCTTTATGATGTCACAACGGCAGAAACCTTGCCTCTAACTTCTGGCTAGCGAATTTTTAACCAATCATACGTTCGTTTTGAATGCGTTATTTTTTCGGGATTTGTGCGCGTTTGTGCGAGTGTCCGAGATTCTCGTTTTCACGAAATCGTGTTTGAATGTTTGTAGGATTTACATGGAATTATCTTCGTAACCAGCAGATTATAAACTGAGTAGATTTTGGACACAGAGTCTCTCCAGGATTTTGCGATTGCAGAAGTCAACATCACATTTACATTTATTCATTTAGCAGACGCTTTTATCCAAAGCGACTTACAAATGAGAAATACAAGCAAACTGCAATATTTGGAGGAGCTTCTGATTTTTACCCCAGATTTTCCGCAGATCTGGGTGATAACATGTCATGTGACAATCACGCATCCCTCTTCAATTCACGAGCATTTAACATGAGTACAGTTAAAAGGTCTCATTTAACATCAAACCTCACTGTGAAAGAGCATGCAAAACAATTTCGTGCATTTGCACCAATTCAAGTAGTTTTCTGTTAAAAAAAAAACACGCACACAAAAAACGAAGTTGCATCGCAAATTTCAGATAAAAAAAATCCGCAGTAAATTCAAACGTTTTTGGCTGCAACAATCGCACAAAAAAACCCCTCCATGAAATCCTGTATGGACTGAGCAGGGTCAAAATCACAGCAAGGTCAAATGGACTAGACTTCTTGGTGGTGGTGGAGTGTGCCCTAATTTCAGCCCCTTCTACACCTGCCTACTACTCACTTGATCAGCATAGATATGTTTACATTTTTGCTGAGTACAAAATGTGGTAAACAGTTTAATTGTCAAACACTTTTCCATACTAGAGATACAGACTCCTGTCTCGTGTGAAGCTCTATATTTTGAGAATGAAATGATGGGTTAATTATTTGGGTTTTTTGTTGGAAGTGTAATATTATGAGAATTTAACTTATGCGAACTATCCAAGGAATGCAATCCCATTGAGCGGCTTGCCCATCGTATTTCTCGAACACTGGCATATTAATGACAAAATGTCAACTCCTACATCCCGGAAAACAATGGAAATGAGTTTACTGCGGCCAAAATCATAGACCACTAGTGACCTAGTTAATATTTCCTAGAAGTTTGAAGAGTGGATTTTCTGACGTTATGTCTATTACAGAATATAAAACACACATAAATTGACTCAGCCAGCCTTGTCTGATAAAGTTTACACAGGAATACTTTGTTGGTACACCTTGCAGGTGGATATCTAGAAACTACAGCTTTTTCTTTTCTCTTGCCATAAATTGTCTGATTGCTCAGTTTCCGACCAGGTTCCGACCACAGTTCTGCAGTTCTGTCATCAGGTTTATTGTTCTGTGATTAAAAAAACCCCAAAAACTTGTTTCCTATTCTCCAGGAAAAACACATTCGACATGTTTAACTTCTTGGCGTCCCAACACCGCCAGCTTCCTGAGAGCAGGCCGTGCGATGAAGACGAGGATGACGTCAAGCTCAAATGCAGCAGGTCAGTTTAGTCAGTAACTGTATGTGGGTGGTTATTTATTTATTTTAAATAAAAAAAAATCTAAATACATCATGCATTATAGATTAAACAGCCTCCACTTGTGTTAATGTGTGACTGGAATGTGCCTCCTGATGGTTTGATGTTCAATTCCAAAATATTTTAGACGTGCAACCAGCACAGAGCTGCCGATGGCGATGAGGTTCAGACATCTTGAGAAAACCTCTAAAGAAGCTGTTGGGGTTTATAGGTAAAGCAGCCAGATGAAATTTAAATTGACATTAATCTGCACAAACATATCATATCCTCCATAATATTGCTGTGAGAAGACTTGTGCTCATATAGTTTAACTGATTTGTTATTTTGGTAGATCCGCTATTCATGGACGTGGCCTTTTCTGCAAGCGCAACATAGAAGCTGGAGAGATGGTGATCGAGTATGCTGGTATTGTCATCCGTTCAGTTCTGACTGACAAGCGCGAGAACTATTACAGCAGTAAGGTATGTACGATGTGTGATATGTTTATGCTCTTGTCTTTTTCTGCTTCTCACACTTCTACACTCATGCATGTATTTCTATCTCGCTCTCTCTGTCGCTCCCTCTAGGACATTGGCTGCTACATGTTCCGCATCGACGACTTCGACGTAGTAGACGCCACCATGCACGGCAACGCAGCGCGCTTTATTAACCACTCGTGTGAGCCGAACTGTTACTCGAGGGTTATTAACGTGGAAGGCCAGAAGCACATAGTCATATTTGCGCTGAGGAAGATCTACCGTGGTGAAGAGCTTACCTACGACTACAAATTTCCCATCGAAGATGCCAGCAACAAGCTGCACTGTAACTGTGGTGCTAGGCGATGTAGACGCTTTCTCAACTAGGAGTATTACTGCTCCGAATAAAGAGGGATCTGTAAGAACTGTGCTTGGGCCAGATGGGCAGAAGAAATGAATAGGTAGCTGAAATAGAGATTATTCATGTGTTAGAAATCTCTTCAAACTTTAGGACAGTTCTAGTCCTGGTAAGACATTTTTTCTGGTGTGACGCGATAGAAAGCTCGAATACGACTTGCAGCCATCCGTTATAGGCGGAGTCCAAGATGATCAAAAATGGCTATGCTGTCTGGATGTGAAAAGGATCATTAGTTTGTTCGCTTTCAATCAGATCAACACTGACCAACCTTGGGTGTATGTAAACTCGTGTATATCAAAATAGTGCTTTCCTACCTTCTGAGGAAAAGATATGGTAGCTGGCTTCACGTGCCTTGGAGGAAACACCCTCCTCCACTGGTGACTGTCAAGTGATGAGGGAGATCTAGCTAGAGTGCGTCTAGTGTGATCGGCATTTACTTAACATGAAGGCGGTTGACTTTTCGGTTTCCGTTCTCATGTCCCGAAAAGTCCCCTTTGTGCTATGTTTCTATGGCCATGTTTAATTTTTTCAGGGGGGAAAAATTCTATTTTCCTTTTCAATCAAGTTGAACATGGTTACCATGTGTAAAGTCCCATTAATGAGTGCTCACAGCCACGGTGCTGGACCAGGGCTTTAGAATAAAACAAACAGTATTTAAACTTTTAAATGTGTTCTTGCTACTGATTTTGACACTCTCAGTATCTTGGAGAATCCACCATTCGCACCTTATCATTGTGGCTCTATTTTAATCGGAGGATTATTATGACACGTTTCCACTGAACACATGGTTGAATAAACGCTTTTAATGAAGGTCATTTTCACTGCTTTTCTCTTTCTTTCTTTTTTTTTTTCTTTTTAGTTTTACTCAAATTTACGCACATCTTCGATTCACTGATTTAGCGCGCCCGAGTCGTATGAGATCTAGCCAGAGCTCAAGTCATAAGACTTCCTGCAGCTTCCTACTGTCGCATCCTTGTACAGTATCTTTTTCACCCTGCCATTTTGAACTGTAAGAATATTGGGGTGTATATCAATGGAATGTGTTCAGTGGTCCGCGCTGGAAAAGTTACTTAAAAGATTTTAAATTAATATCTAGTTTTTATACATTTTTCATTGTGCTTTTGGAAAGTTTACCCTCCTGCCCCGCACCCCCACCCCTGGACGTTGAAACCTTTCTAGCTTAAGCTGTGAACTCTTCCGGCTGTAACCAGCGCAATCACAGCAGATTTAGATGACCAGTCCAAGCATACAGCTGTTGTACTTCGAGAGGTCAAACACACAACCTGAAGAGAGAATCATTCTTCTTCTAGCTATGAATGATTCCTTTCATAAATTCTCTCTTCTGTAAGTAATACCAGGGACTTTGAAAGTCTACTACCTCAGTGGCTAATGACCAGTGATGGCTAGTGAAACACCACGAACAGTAGCAGAAACCTTTTGCTACCATGATCTACACTAGCATTAAATGTATGCAATGTGACTGCAGGTTTTTGTTTTTGTGTTTGTTTGTTTGTTTTTGTCCGCTTTCAACAGGCTTCAGGTCCCTACTTGTATTTGTGTACAGAATGTTTTGTTTTTTTCCACAATATGAAGAGTAAGGATTGAGTCCTTAATTTAGCTTGAGGAACTGCTTCCATGTTGTTTGGCACAATGGCAATCTTTGTATATAGTTGTACAAAATTTTGATTTTTTTTATGCACTTTTTTTTATTTATAATGTTCTAAATGTAATAAAGAACTCTTTAAACAAAATGTATTTATTTAAACTTATTACATGAATGTTTTGTATTTGTGTAGCTTGTAGAATAAAATTAGTTAACAAAAGGTATAGATTTGAATGGGTCGTCACATTTCCGCCTCACGACCAGTGTTTCCTGGATAAAGGATAAAGTGGTTACTGTTCGTGAGGGTGGCAGGAGACCTTACATTTCTGAGAGAATTAGATTTTTAGAAAAAAGAACTGATAAGATAACTTAACCATTTAAAAAGTCAGACTGATTTCAACAATTAACAAAAAAAAAAGCTTTTAATTACAGAAATCTCTTTTCAGTACTACATTACCCAGAATCCCAACGCAAGATCAGATGTCGCTTTAGCTGCGGCAATATTGTGTATAGTTGTAGACTTGGCGAGTTTTGTTGTAAATATTACTTTTTGAACATGGAATATAATAACTTAGGTCAGACAGGAGTGCTGGAGATGATAAAATTGTTCTGAGAGAAGTCTGGCAAAAATACACAATGTAAAAATGGAGTAAATGCGAGTCAATGGCGTGAACGATGGGAACAGTAGTAAGGGTGTGTAGCATCACTCGTGGAATACGTTAATAAAGGTTAGCATAAGAATATATGGTATTTTATTTACAGTGGCAGGAATAAGTATGTGAACCTTTTAGAATTTCATGGTTTTCTGCATAAATTTGTCATAAAATGTGATCTGATCTTTAAGTCAGGGGTATTGACAAATTTAATGTGCCTAAAAGAATAATACAAAAAATTCTGATCTTTCATGTCTTTATTGAGAACAACCAAAAAAACTTCATAGTGCTTGTGGAAAAAGTATGTGAACCCTTGAGTTAATGACCTCTTAAAAGCTCTTCCTTTTTTTTTTGCACACCTGGAGTCTCTTTAAAGTACAGGTTCCTGAAAAAGGTACGTGTCTTTTTTTACTGAGTATATATAGGAATATCTCAAAAAATGTTTATCATGGAAAAGTTATTTTTGTTTCTATACTTTATTTCAAAAAGTGGCACTTTCATATATTCTACATTGCACATAAAGTCAAATATTCCGAGCCTTTTTTTTGTTTTGTTTTAATCTTGATGATTACAGCTCATGGAAATCAAAAATCCATTATCTCAAAATATTAGAATAAAGAATTTATAATCCAGAAATGTGGACCTTCTGAAAAGTATGTTAATTTATGCATTCAGTACTTGGTCGAGGCTCTTTTTGCATGAATTACTGCATCAATGCGGCGTGGCATGGAGACAATCAGCCTGTGGCACTGCTGAGGTGTTATAGAAGCCCAGGTTGCTTTGATAGTGGCCTTCAGCTCGTCTGTATTGTTGGGTCTGGTGTCTCTCATAGATTCTCTATGGGGTTCAGGTCAGGTCAGTTGGCTGGCCAATCAAGCACTGTAATACCATGGTCAGCAAACCAATTACTAGTAGTTTTGGCACTGTGGGCAGGTGCAGAGTCCTGCTGGAAAAGGAAATCAGCATCTTCATAATGCTTGTCAGTAGATAGAAGCATGAGGTTCTCTAAAATCTCCTGATAGATGCTGCATTTACTCTCGACTTGAGAAAACACAGTGGACCAACACCAGCAGATGACATGACACCCCCCCCAATCATCACTGACCGTGGAAACTTCACACTGGACTTCAAGCAACTTGGATTCTGTTCCTCTCCACTCTTCCTCTATGAGTGACACCAGACCCAACAATACAAAAAAAAAAGCTGAAGACCACTATCAAAGCAACCTGGACTTCCATAACACCTCAGCAGTGCCACAAAAATATTATAATTTTTTTAGATGCACCTGTGTGTATGTATATAATATATATTTTCAAGATGGCGATCACCTGAGTGAAAATGGATAGTGATGTGCAACCATCATGCAACCCACAACACCGAATATGCCCTTTCGCACACTGCCAGGAGCGATGGAATTAACTATGGCACAGTGCAAGGAAAATCTTTAAAGGACCTTTTGGACTGACAACCCAGCAGACTGCTCTATGCCCAAGCATTTAGTACATATTCATTGTTGATGTTGATGTGAGAATGTAAATATTTCATCGTGTATGGTTAGCAAAGTCCATCCATTCATCCTTTATCCTAGACAGGGTCACAGGGTCTGGAGCCTATCCCAGGGAACTCGGGGCAACCCATCGCATGGTGCAACTGCATACACATTCACACACTATGGACACTTTGGAAATGGCAAGAATTCAAATACTTAACCGTGTGATTGGTTCTGATGGCATGGATGCACCTTATCCAGGTTCTACAAAAATTTCATCACCCCTCCGAGTGGAGTGTGCCAGTTGAGTTCAGTTGAGTGTTTTACAAATGAACAGAGCCATAAACAGAACTGTGTTGTTGCTTCTCATGTACTGCGAAGCACTACAGCTCAGAAGTCACTTACTGCTTTTATCACAGGAGAAATAACACCATAGCAACAGATTGGAATTTGTAAAGAAATACAGAGATGAGCCACAAAAGTTCTGGAACCAAAATGAACCTGTACCAAAATGATGGAAAGGCCAATGTGTGGAGAAAGAAAGGATCTGCTCATGATCCAAAACATACAAGCTCATCAGTAAAACATGGTGGAGGTAGTGTCATGGCTTGGGCTTGCATGAATGCTTCTGGAACAGGCTCACTAATCTTTATTTATGATCTAACTTATGATGGTAGCAGCAGAATGAATTTAGACATGTACAGAAACATTATGCTTTCCAGTTTACAAAGAAATGCATCCTATCCTATCTGGAGGAATGTCATCATACAGCAAGACAATGACCCAAAACATACTACCAACTCAACAAAGGAAAAAATTGGAAGGTTTTATACTGACCAAGTCAATCACCAGATCTTAACCCAATTGAGCAGCATTTCACCCCCCGAAGAGGAGATTGAAGCAAGAAACCCCATGAAACAAACAACTGAAAGAAACTGTTTTACAAAAGCAACACAAAAGAAGAATGCAACATTTTGGTGATGTCAGTGGGTCACTGGCTTGATTCAGATTTTCCAAGCAAGGGATCTGTAACCAAATATTAATGTTATTTATTTTAATTTACATTACGACTATCCGTTCCTATACTTTTGCTCACCTAAAGATTGGGTGGTCTACTATGAAATATGCCATGTTCTGAGTTGTTTAACACATCTAGATGTAAATATCAGGAAATGAAAGCTGAAATTCGGATCTATCGTCTCATATTCATCTTTTGATCTCAAACCCGTCTTCAGTGTATTACAAAAACAATATAATTGGCCTGATTGGCTGCTGGCTTCCATCTGCCACTCTGGAGTTAGACTTCTTTTGTGCCTAAAGTCAGAGCATGATAAAGTTTGATGTAGCTGAGCTGGCTTATGTTTACACTTTTGGCTTTGTTTCCAAACCAACACTGCTGACACAGCAGTGACTATAATTACAATTACAGGATTGTCAAGGCAACAGCAGCCTGGGAACATCATAATATAGAGCATATTAATAAATCCTATGCAATGTAGATTTAAATTAAATTCATTTATTGCTTTAATATAAATGTAGTTCACTTGAGTCAGTCTAAGAAAAACTCAGAGCTTTACATTTGGGCATTCATATATTTTCTAATCTTATAACTGTAATATTCACGTGCAGAGATTTCTCATTATTTTAATCACAGACTCTGATTCACCATCTCTCTACCCCTTAAACAACTTTTCCTTTCGTATCCCATCCTTCTTTGCTCCTTTCACTTACAGACTTCCTCTGTCTGAGAAAGAGATTGGAAAACAAATGGGATGGGGCTAGCAGACGGAATTAATTTAAGTGTGTGCACAGACTAAGGGATACAAAGCAAGCCAATGTGGGTGAATACACGCCTTTTCTCTCTCTTTCTCTGTCTGTCTTTCTGCCTCTCACTCCAAAGGCGGAAGTATCTGCCCAGCAATGGAGAAGGGGGTGGGGGTGTCATATATTCCACCCTCCTGTCATGAACTCTCCCGTCTACCCCACTCCCATCTCTCTTTCTTCCCCACCATCGTGCAAACCCATGCCTCTTTTACTCCAGCAGTCTCTCCCTCATGCTCTCCCCTCCCACCTCTTTACGCACTTGCACTCGATTACACACATGCATACACCCTTATTGTCCCCCCTCTTACATGCACAACTGTCTCATGCTACCTCTCTCCTCTCCCTCTCATGGCCACAGTGTCATCCACAGGGATATTTGGTGCTTCTTGTACTGCCTGGCATGTATTGCTCGTGTTCCTTCTTCCTAGACTGAGAAACCTGACTGCCTTCTCTGTTCACCGAGTGTCTGCTCAAGCTTTTCCTTCACCTCATTTGGGATCAAATCGAGGCTGTGTGGAAATCTTTACAGCATAAAGAAGCATCTACATATGGAATGAAGAAGGAAGAACTTCTGAATGGACAGATGAAACAGACATGCGGAAAAATGTGACAGGATGTGTGAAAGGGAGCAGGCGAGGATAAAGTACAGAGAGAGAGAGGCATCTTGGGACACAACTGAGATTACATATAGGATGATGCAAGGATTAGCAAAATCATGGGAAAAAGTGAGGAAAAAAGAATGACAGAGAAGGAATGACAGCAGATCGGATTTGCCTTCCTTCAGAACTGGGCTGGTACTATGCCGTTTTCTTTTCATTTATTCTCATTCATCATTTCACCCTGTCTTTTTTCTGTACCGATTGATTGCAGTATCCATTGCATTATTCTGTTCAGCATTTTTTGTCTCTAGATGTCTCTTTTTTCTTCCTAAACATATTTGTAAATTTGGTGTGTGTGTGGGGGGGGCAGTTTTAAAGGAGATCCTGTCAATTTTTGTACAATTTGTTCTATTTGCCTGATTCTCTGTTTCGGTTTATACTTATACTCATAGCATCTCCTTGTTTTTTCTCTCTCCTAGGTTCACAATGTACTCTGGGGTCCAGAATAAGAATGTGCAGAACATACGGCCTGGAGGTAGGCGAGCCAGACTATGTTTGTTTAGTATGTGTGTGGATATGCATTACTGATTGTTCATTCCTTCACTCTTCTTAATTCCTCATGTGCAATACTGTGAATACATTCCATCTCAACATCTGCCAACTCTGCAAGCATGTTAAAGCATCTCATAATAAATTGTTTCAGAAATTTGAACAAAATCTAAGATAAAACAAAGGCAACCTGAGTAAACAAAATACAGTTTTTAAATGATAATGATATGTATTGAAGTTATTCAATACCAACTGGGCCTGTGTGAATTTAGTAACACCCCCTGGTTACTAATTCTCCAAATCTATGAAACTGCATTCATAATGTGGTCATTTAGATGCAACCATGCCTGATTAGTGCAATTAAACAAACACTTAAATAGAATTTTTCAACAGCATGAAGTTAGTTAAAAGGCCTTACCCAGTAACACACTATGCCAAGTTTGAAAGAAATTCCAGAAATGATGAGGAAGAAGGTGATTGAAATACATCAGTCTGGGAAGAGTTACAAAGCTATTTCAAAGGCTCTGGGACTTCAAAAGGACCACAGTAAGAACCATTATCTCCAAATAGAAAAATTCAGCACAGTAGTGAACCTTCCCAGAAGTGGCTGACCTTCCAAAATTCCTCCAAGAGCACAGCAACTACTCGTCCAGGAAGTCACAAAAGAGCCAATAAAGGTCATGTTCATGACTCCACTATCAGAAAGACACTGGGCAAATATGGCATCCATGGAAAAGTGCCGAGGTGAAAACCACTAATAACTCAGAAGAACATTAAAACTTGTCTGAATTTTGCCGAAACACACCTTGATGATGGTGTACCTCGCCTTCTGCCCGATGCTTCCTGTGATAGGCTCCAGGTTTCCCCGTGACCCTGAAAAGGTGACCCTGAGTAAGCGGTAATGATGGATGGATGGACACCTTGATGATCCTCAAACCTTTTAAGAGAATGTTCTGTGGATTGAGGAGTCAAAAGTGGAGCTCATTGGAAGATGGTGTTCCTGTTATAACTGACGTAAACCAAACACAGAATTCCACAAAAAGTACATCATACCTACGGTCAAGCATGGTGGTGGAAGTGTGATGGTGTGGGGATGCTTTGCTGCTTCAGGGCCTGGGCAACTTGCAATAACTGAGGGAAACATGAATTCTGCTCTTTACCAGAAAAACTTACAGGAGGATGTTCAGACTTCAGTCCGTAAGTTGAAACTCAAGTGCAACTGGATTATGCAGCAAGACAATGATCTAAAGCATAGGAGTAAATCCTAGTCCTAGAAGTAAGTGAAAGTCTGATCTCAGTTATTGGAAGCGTTTGGTTGCTGTTATTGCTGCTAAAGGTGGTTGAAATAGATTTTAAGTTTAAGGGGGCAATTTATTTATATATATATATATATATATATATATATATATATATATATATATATATATATATATATATATATATAAAATACAGTGGCAAGAAAAGTATGTGAACCCTTTGGAATTTCATGGTTTTCTGCATGAATTTGTCATAAAATGTGATCTGATCTTCATCTAAGTCAGGGGTATTGACAAATATAATGTGCCTAAAAGAATAACACACACAAAAAATCTGATCTTTTGTGTCTATTGAACACACTCATTCAACATTCAAAATGGCAGTGGAAAAAGTAAGTGAACCCTTAGAATTAATAACTGGTTGACCCCCCCTTGGCAGCAATAACCTCAACCACAGACCTGCACATCATTCAGGAGGAATTTTAGCCCATTCTTCCTGGCAGAACTGCTTTAGCTCGGTCATATTCTTTGGATGTCTCATGTGTATGGCTTTCTTCAAGTTATTCCATAGCATCTCTATTGGGTTGAGGTCTGGGCTCTGACTTGGTCACTCCAAAACGCAGATTTTGTTTTTCTGAAGCCATTCTGTTGCGGAATTGCTCTGGTGTTTTGGGTCGTTGTCCTGTTGCATCACCCAACTTCTACACAGTTTCAGCAGACGTACAGACATTCTCACATTATCCTGAAGAATTGTCTAATATACTTGGGTATTCATCTTCCCCTCAATGATTGCAAGCTGGCCAGGCCCTGATGCAGCAAAGCAGGCCCAAATCACAGGTTTCCTCCACCATACTTTACGGTTGGGATGATGTTTTCATGAGAATATGCCGTGCCCTTTCTATGCCAGATGTAGTGCTGTGTGGTTTTTCCAAATAGTTCAATCTTAATTTCATCAGTCCACAAAACATTTTGCCAATACAGCTGTGGAGTGTCACTGTGCTCTTTTGCAAACTTCAGGCGTGCAGCAATGTTCTTTTTAGTAAGCAGTGGCTTCCTTCGTGGTGTCCTGCCGTAGATACCCTGCTTGTTCAATGTTTTACGTATTGTAGACTCATGAACAAAGATGTTAGACAGTTCCAATTATGCCTTCAAATCTTTCGCTGTCATTCGGGGTTGTTTCTTTACCTCATTGATGAGTCTTCATTGTGCTCTTGGTGTCATTTTGGCTAGGCGCCCAATTCTTGGTAGAGTAGCAACAGTCCCAAAGTGTCTCCATTTGTAGAATCTTTGCCTAACTGTAGACTGGTGAATTTCTAAAGTCTTTGAAATCACTTTGTGACCCCTGCCAGCTTTATGTAAATCAAATATTCTTGATTGTAGATCCTCTGATCCTCGAGGTATGGCTCACATAAGCATGTACTTCTTGTGCAGAGCAAACTCCAAAAGTCTGAGAGGGTTTTATCAGTCAAAGTAGCTGTAGCCGACACCTCCATAGTCATTTTCTTAAAGAGACTGCAGGTGTGCAAAAAAAAAAGCTTTTTCGAGGCCATTAACTCAAGGGTTCACATACTTTTTCCACAAGCACTATGAGGTTTTTTTTGGTTGTTCTCAATAAAAACATGAAAGATCAAAAAAAATATTGTGTTATTCTTTTAGGCACATTATATTTGTTAATAACCCTGACTTAGATGAAGCTCAGATCACATTTTATGACAAATTTATTCAGAAAACCATGAAATTCCAAAGTGTTCACATACTTTTTCTTGCCACTGTATATATATATATATATATATATATATATATATATATATATATATATATATATATATATATATATATATATAATATATAACTGAATTACAAGCTCCAAACTTGCTATGGTGTCTATTACAGTTTGACTGATTAATGAGCACCGATAACCTATTGCTGGTACTATTAGTTATCGGCAAAAATCCACACCGGTAGTTTTTCCCGGTTGTGTCCATTATACTGAGCATCTGAGGCTATAGTGCCAGAGAAAGAAGCTTGACCATCAACATGTCCTATTAGCTGGTAAAATTAAAACCTAAGATCATTCCCCTCTCTTCTTATTCTTTCTCTTTCGCTGCACCTCAGATGTATACTAACCGGGGCCATTTTTGTCTGTGATGAGAAATGGTCCGGTCAGCTTCCTGTCTGTTTTAATCATAAGCTGTTCTCCCACCACCCATTCAACTGGTTTTACTCTCATGCATTGGAACATTTCTCCCAGGGATGTCTGAATCCTTTTGAACCATTTCAGTCAAATCCAGCATCTCAAATGCTGATAACGCCTCCAGAGAGAATTCCACCTTGAGAATGAAATAGTTCATGCAGCAGATCAAGGTGTTGTTCTTTCATGTCTGATTGGATCATCACACTTTCTACATGGAATGTTTAGCACTAAGGATCAGGGAAATGCTTTCAGGATTGTACAGACACCTGGGACTTAATGTCAGGGAGGAGACCCATCTTTGTGTTCATGTGTATTGAATGTCCTTAAAAGTGAAAACAAATTCCTACTAGGAGCCTGGGTGTATAAAAAGCACTTAAATTTTGTAAATTTTTAAAAAGGTTTTTGGATTTGTAAGTCACACACTGTTAGATATTTGGTCACTACATACTGTAGGAAAGTGGTACTACTCAAAAGGCTCAATAATTAATAGTTAAATACCAAGCAAATTATCCTTGGCCTTGACGTTTAAATGAGACAGTATGCATGGATCAATACCAACTGTTCATGATCCAGCTTCATATCCAGAAGATGTACTTTATGTTTTGTGAATGTTTGCAAATTGCCTTTCCGAATGAGCTTGTTAGCAAATTCCATGGCTAATGTGGCTAAAGTTTCATCTCTGATTGTATTCACAGATAGCAGAGCTATGTTTTTATTTATATATATTTTTTTATTTGTAACCAAACAATGTTATTTGTCATGTCAGTCATATTGGTTCTCCTGATTTGTTGTTGCCATAGTATCCGAAGCACAAGCTATAAAGGTGCAGCCCTCTTCTGGAAAGGAGGAGCAACAGCTCATTTGCATTTAAAGAGACACACGAAAACAGCGTGTTTTTGCTTCAACCTAAAAGGTGGCATTTACAGCATGGTATAATGATCCGTGGGGTATTTTGAGATAAAACTTCACAGACAAATTCTGGGGATACATGAGACTTATATTACATCTTTTTAAAAGGGGCATAATAGGTCTCCTTTAATGCTACCCTGCCCCATCAAAATCTATGGTCATGAGCTGCTGCTGATAGAGTGTAAGAAATCAATAGGCTCCATAAGAATGCAAGTAAAATAGAAAGAAAGTGTCACAGGTTTACACAGCTTTAAAAATTTCCAAATGTACTACTAACAATTTTTATTTTTTTGCTTCAAAGATACACAGGATCAGATCACAGGGGCTGAGCAATTGACAAAGTTAAGTATAAAATCAACACTTTTTTTTAAACCATTAATCAAATGACAGTTAAGCATCATTCTGCTGGCTACTGCTATAGTACAACAAAGAATCGTTTTTTTTCAAAGAAAAACCCACTAACAATCCAGACATACATACATACAAATGCACAGTCATCTTCTAGGTGCTCTCCATCTAATAACCTTGACTGCAACAGTGGGTGGAGTAGAAGTCTCATCGAACCTGATGGACTCTTTTCAGACCTAGGGTGGGGTTACCATTTACATTCATTCTTTTACCTGATGGTTGTCCAGTAGAATACTTAGTGTGATAGACTCTGTGTCCAATAATTAAAAATGCATAGCAAATAACCACTGAGACATAAAAATCACTAATCCATCCATAATGTACTAAATTCCACATGATACCTATGTTAAACACCAACTTAAAGAAGTTCTGAACATTATTTACAGGTATTATTTAACTGGTCAAAGATCCAGATGTTCTCTGGATCTGCAGCTTCTCTGTTTTGACTTTCTATTTGATCTTTACTTGTCTATAGAACTATTTATATTTCCAGGTGGCAGACATTCAAACACTTCTTAAAAGTCTTGCAGACGGCACTCAAAAGCAGAAGAGTAAACGATCAATAAAGAGTGCTTCACCATCTCTGCCAAACAGTGCTGCATGTGTTGCTGGAAATCTGACCATGCACTGCAGAGGCTCAGTGGCCTCCGTTCAATCTCATACAGGTTCAGTCGTGTGATAAATATGGTTTTCTCAACCACACTCATCCACTCTTTTAACATTCTGTAGTCATTGCCAAAGTGCCACAACCCATCCCTTTTCTTTACTAATAATACATGTACAGTCCAGAGGCTAGCACTCTCACAGATCATCCCACTCTCTAACATCACCATTAAGAGGCTTGTAAGCTATCCAGTTCAATATGTTTCTATGCTTTGGGCACCATATATTTGATAATCTGGTGACCAAATTCCTCATATGCAGAAAAGACCATACACCACTTACTCAAGAGAGTAGTTACTGATAATGTTGCAGCTATTTTTTTTTAACCTTGATCATTCCAAACCCTTTTGTTTATAGATTCATATCTTTGTGAAGATCTGGGTTCAAGACTTTCACCAGCAGGTAGCTATTCTGCAAAATCATGGATACCACCTTTCAATCTGCCTAAATAATGCATCTCTACAGCAAAATATCTGTCTCTGGTGGGACAGACAGCAGTGTGTGCTTCAATAAGCCCTGAAATCATTGAATTTGGGGACCTGCTTGTTCCTATTCCTCTTAATGTCATGCAGTGAATATCAGTATAATATGCCTGCTGAATGGGATACAAATCTGAAAGCAGCTTCCCCATGGAATAAAACTTGATTTTTGACCTTTCTCCAGCAATCCACAATCACATTCATTACCATGATGACAAATTCAGAGCCCAGGCATGAATTCTGTACTTCATAACTGGCAAACTTTTCCAGCTGGTCCATTATGAGCTCCTCAGCAGTATCTTGGATCTCTGTTCCATCAAATGGAATAAACCTTTCTTTCTTTCTTTCTTTCTTTCTTTCTTTCTTTCTTTCTTTCTTTCTTTCTTTCTTTATTTATTTATTTATTTATTTATTTATCATCATTATTATTTTTACGTGGAGTGGAGATAGAAGGCACCATATGAGTTGCATTCTCAGCTTGCCCATTCATAATAATATTAATCCTGGATATTCAATGCAACAAGTACACTTGCTACAAGAATACTGTTAAATAGTTATGGTTGAAATAACTCAAATGTCCAGTTCATAAAACCAACCAACAATATATTGTGGTTCTCCTCACTTGAGCTGAGATCATACAAGTGAAGTGGGCACTTGTTTCTGCTGTTCAACTGCCCGTGGAGACATTTAAGAAACATTTTAACGGGATAAAAACTGTTCATTGATACAGATCTGATACTCCCTTTTGGTGATATCAGTCAAGGGTCTGGTGTCTGAATAATTAGGTACAAACCTATAGGCATCTCCATGTCCCAAGGTCTTATGTTACAGTCTCCTCAGTTTGGTGATGCATCTGACCATTACCCACACACCATCCAACTGCACACTTGTTGTTGTTTTTTCTTTTCATGTTCAGGCAGTTGATATGTGTGAGACTGTTCCACCAGATATGGATTAGTGTCAGAAAAACTAAAGGTTCAAAACTAATTGAGGTTGAATGTGATATGTCATGTCATGTATATGATATGTCACTACATATCCTGATAGTGCACACTGCTAAATAATAACAGACATGAAAATAATCACAGAAATAATATAGGCAGAATATAGGCTGATACTATTCTTTATTGGGGATGAGGATCACTCAAAGTGCTGATATTAGTTTCTATTGAGGATGAGAATTGTTGAAAGTGAAATCACTTATTTTACTCAGTGGGCTAATTTGTCTGTATACAGCAGATTCCTGTAACAATCTCAGTAAAATTCAGCTCAATGAACACAGAAGCCCCAGGGTAAGAATGCACATGAGCTTTTATTTATTACATGGCCCCATGGCTTGGCATGGTCAGTGGGCAGTAACTTAAACAAGCAAAAGTGCAGCTTTCAAGCCGCTTCTCACTTATCTTTTTCAGAAACTAAAAAGCAGTATTGAGGGGAGACAGGGACTCTGCCTGTAGGATATTTTTTGCTACTCTTCCCAGATCCTAACCCAGGCACAAAACGTGATATGATGCAGCTATTGCCAGGGCATGAACAGAAAGGTACGATTTCGATGTCTAATGAATTTGGAGGTTGAATCTTACAATGCATGCGTTATCATTATTGCATGCATATGTTGAATGTGCTATACAAATTGAATTGATTTGAACCACCATCAGAAATAAGATGGCTGCTGAGATGGAATTGCAGTTTTA